>CM064508.1:5140158-5679541 GCA_032716605.1 Paralithodes platypus | reverse complement strand
TTAATTAACGTAAAAGTTATTCATCCATCATTTAGTATATTATTTTCTAGAAACCCTCAGTTCTGTGCGTATGCCTGTGCAGTAACTTGATCTACCTTTATTGGCAAGCTACCGCGCGGTTGCCAGTTTACCATCAGGATACTATTTATTGTTTTGAGACCAACATCTCTGTGTTCTACTTATTTTGTGATTCTTATAGTGACATTGTATTTATTCATATGTACTTATGTTTGAGCTTATTTTGTATATTCCTGAATTTCTATTATTATACGATTACTTCTATACATTTCATTATTTGTGTTTGTTTGATTACAAAGCACAGTCCCATCACTATATATATGAGACTAGATTATATTATTTATTCTGGATCTATGGGTTTTACCCTAGCTGTTAAGGAAAAAAACGTTGTTGAACCTCCATTGGTGTATTCTGTGTCACATTGGTTTATGATTGTTGTGTAAATTATTAATATTGAAGTGAGTGTGTACCAGTTCAATTATCTTTAGTTCCCATCCCTTTTCCTAAGGTGCGAAAAAAGGAACTACTATAAAGCACGTTAAATTATAACGTCGCCATAACATAAAACATATACTGATAAAGAGAGAGAGTACGAAGGAGAGAAGATTAGACGGACGCGAGAGAGAGAGAGAGAGAGAGAGAGAGAGAGAGAGAGAGAGAGAGATAAACAACCCCATTGAGAGATAGCACAGATTACATGGTACTTTATTACACCCGGATACGTGACCAACATACCAGTATTGTCTACCATGTTTCTTGTCGTAAAACTACAGAACCAGGTATATATTAATTTTGTGGTTATTGTTTAAACAAAATTGTAAACATTATCTATTTGTTGAACTATTATTTGTTATCAAGTATATTTAGCCAAAAACCAAGTTAAAATATTCTCTACATTATCGTTTGATTGTATGTGTTAGTTTTCCTTTTTTGTTCTCCCTAAAACAAGTTTATCCCTCTCTACCCTCAGTGTTTCTCATATGTTTTACTTGTCTCTTGAATTTATACTTTTCTCTATATTTTTCGAGAATTTTTTCAATTGCTTTCAACTTCATTTCTCTTCCTCTTGACTATATTTCTTTCTCTCTTATACTCCTTCTCTCGTCCCCCTCTTCCTTCCTCTTCCGAGAGACAAATAAAACTGACACACTGGCAAAGCCTTTCAGCGAATACATTTCTCGCCTCTTTGCTCATGCCACTTTCAATATGGTTCATACTTACCAGTGGTGAGCGCTTCACACACATCTGCAAGCACACGCACGAGAAACCCCCCCCCCCCGCCTCTCTTTTTCTCTCTCTCTCTCCTCTCTCCTCTCTCTCTCTCTCTCTCTCTCTCTTCTTAAAACACCATCCTCTGTTTTTTTACATCAAAATAGTCCTTGGAAAATATAGTAGCACCAAAACTCATTCTTCCCTTCTTTAAAATCTTCATAATAATAATACTATCGCAAGATTCTCCTTTCTGTTGACAAATGTATGTCACCTTGGTAAAGCTGATAGCGTCAGGGATGGAAATATAAAGGATAGTTAGGGAATCAATTTGTACACAGTGTGATGTGTTGGTGTCGAATATGGGAGAGGCAAAGGTAGTGGGGAGGTGAGAGGTAGTGGGGGAGGTGAGAGGGAGTGGGGAGGTGAGAGGGAGTCGGTAGGTAAGAGGGAGTGGGAAGGTGATAAGGAGTATGGGGAGGTGATAGGGAGTGGAGAGGTGATAGGGAGTGAGAAGGTGATAGGGAGTATGAGGAGGTGAGGGAGTGGGGAGGTGAGAGGGAGTGGGTAGGTAAGAGGGAGTGGGGAGGTGATAGGGAGTGGGAAGGTGATAGGGAGTATGGGGAGGGCGGGAGTGGAGTGGTGATAGGGAGGTGAGAAGGTGAGAGGGAGTTTAGGGAGGTGAGAGGGGGAATAGGGAGGTGAGAGGGAGAGTAGGGAGGTGAGAGGGAGAGTAGGGAAGTGAGAGGGAGTAGGGAGGTAAGGGGGAGTGGGGAGGTGATAGGGAGTGGGAAGGTGATAGGGAGTATGGTGAGGTGAGAGGGAGTGGAGTGGTGATAGGGAGTGAGAAGGTGATAGGGAGTATGGGGAGGTGAGAGGGAGTGGGGAGGTGAGAGGGAGTGGGGAGGTAATAGGGAGTGAGAAAGTGATAGGGAGTACGGAGAGGGGAGTGGGGAGGTGAGAGGTGATAGAGAATAGGGTAATGAGAGGGAGTGTGTAAACAAAAACTATAAATTGTATAGAAATAGTGGTGAAATTGGAATTTAAGATTAGCTTCATTGGCAGAATAATACAATTGTGGTAGTAAGAGATAAAGGGAATTTGAGTAGAGATGTATGCAGGTACATACCCCATAGCTGGGGGTGGCCGACCCGTGACAGAGGCCAAACAGAAACATCTGAAGTTCCAATTCTTAGAAAACATTGATTGAATGAATGGATTGAATTATTTAATTGGAATAGTGAATTGAACGAATGAAGTGAATATATGAATTAGGAGAAAAGGGAGTGTTAGGAGTGACAAACATGAGTGAGTGAGAGTCTGGCTGTTTCATGCAGGCAGAAAGTATTGATATTTTATGGAGGAGGCAAAGTCGTGAATTTAGGGGAAAGTAGAGACTCAAAATATATTAATTTAAGGAAAGTAAAACAGAGTTGGGGTTAAGATGTACTGAAGGCAAAACGATAGAAAAATACGTAGAAAGTGAAAAAATGGAGGAAAGGTGAAGGACAAAAATAGTTATATTATGATAAGAGGGAGATCATACTCAGGCCGGAGAGGGACCAAGAGAAGAGGTCACCTGCCACATATGTTACACCAGTCTGACACCTGGTGGGCAAGTCAGGAAGAAGAAGACAACCGACAGACAATAGCAGTGGAAATTAGTGCACGGTAAATGGGAAGGAAACATCATCTTTTTCAAAGGGGTACAAATATGGTAAGATAATTTGAGAGATGTTTCCCTACTCCTAAATTAGGAACTAAATATTCATGGGTAGGTATGACAAGGTCGATAATGTTATTTTCACGTGTTCCTTCCTTTTATAATCGCTTAGAAGAATACACTTATCCGAAACAGTTTTATTTAGCATCTCGTAAAATCGTACATTATTGCTTTCTGTGTAGCTAGGTGGTCTGTAAGCTGTTGTAATATGAATCTTCGATTTATTGATATTAATTCGGGCACACACAATTTCTAGATTACTAGGGGGGAGGGGGGGGATTTATTTTCTGGCATAATATTAGATGATAATTATATACATCCCTACACCACCGCCTTTCTTTCCATTCGTACGGTCTTTATGAATACAATTGTAACCATTAACACCTTAAGAGCGGCCTATGCGGTTTATTTATATGTACCGCCCAGCGGGGTGTTTTTAGCCAAAATAGGGCTATTTACGTGATCATTTTCATGCCTAAATAAGACCCAGAACGTAAAACAAGTACCTATCCCTGAAAGGGCATAAACAGAGCTTTCGAATGACACCATAACGATCCTTTTATGATGGCTAGTTTTCTTGCAATAACCGTGCAACGCGAGTGCAAAAAGCATGTAATTCGGTACTTTCCCCATATAATTCAGTATGTAGCGAGTGAGAGAGGGAGGAGGGAGCTGAGATTCGTGTCAGCAGGTTCGCCGCGGTGGTCTGGAGCAGTCATACGCTCGCTAGTCTCCTGCCACCACTTGTCTCTCTCTCTCAGCAACATTACGTGCTGAAATTGCCACTCGACCTATGTCGAGCGCCGCCACATAGTCCAGCTTTATTAAATACGACTTATGTGGTGAGCCGCTAATTAAGGGTTAATATTGTATTATGAAATTAGGTCTTTGTTATTTAAATATAGATGAGTTTCGGTGATGCATATAATGTCACCTTGCTCAGTTAATAATATACACGGTAATTCATTGATCTTATTTCTAATAAAGCAGGCATTGAAAGAAATTACCTCTTTGGAATTTACATCCCTTTTGTGTTTAAATACTTGACCGGAAATCTTAGCCGAGGGTTTGGCGATCTTCGACGAGATCATTGGAAGGTAATCCTCGGTAGAATGTTCTGATTTGGTTTTCGAGGGGGGCTAGTGAGGGTGCAGCAGGGAGGTAATCCTTGCTAATAATGGAATTATTGTTGATCTGGGAGGAATTTACTGGGGTTGTAGTTTTACGGGTCATAGGAGTGGTGAGGTGAGGGAGGAGGACACAGTTGGACCATATCAGTACTCTGATGTGTGAATTGTCAACTCAATATTATCAGAAATTTGTGATTTTTCATAAGCACCATAAACTGCCTACTAAAATATTTCACTCATATATATGGTTAGAAAATTGGCTCAGCGACAGAAAGCAAAGAGTAGTAATAAACGGTAAGGCATCTAAAATGATGGACCAATGTAAGTAGAGGAGTACCCCAGGGATCGGTAATAGGACCAATTATCTTTCTAATTTACATCAACGACATAGATGAGGGTCTCACCTGTACAATCTCAATATTTGCTGATGATACAAACATTGCAAATAGCGTACTCTCAAAACAACAAGTTGACGATATGCAACACAATCTAGATAAGTTGTCATGTTGGGCCCAAATTTGGCAAATGAGTTTCAATGCAGATAAATGTAAAGTACTACATATCGGATACCTAACTGAGAAAGCAAACTATTCGATGAATGGCACTCAGCTTAACGCCTTACGAGCGAGCCCGTCAGTAACTTCTACTACCTGCCAAGCGGGTGGTTTTACCATAAATGAGCTTATTTCCGTGCTCTTTTTCATGCATAAATAAGAGTCAGAGCGTAATACAATTATGTATCCCTGAAAGGGCGATAATTGAGCTTTCCAATGACACCAGAACCATTTTTCTACGACCACGCGTTCTCTTGCAAGGATCGTGCAAGGCGAAGGAAAAATCTCTAAAATACGGTAATTTCCTTACATAATTCCCTGTGTAGCGAGGCAGTGAGTGTGGGTGTGTGTGGAGTAGGGCCCAGTGCTGGCGCGGGAGCCGTGCCGAACGGTCAGAGCTGACCTACGCTCCTCCCACCGCTCGTCTCTCTCTCAGAGCCAAATATTGCTCAGAATTGCACACCGCCTTAATTCGGTCCCCGCCACATAGTCCTTTCTTCTATAGACCGACTTAAGTCCGGCCCCGTTAGACAAAGGTTAAGAATGTAAACAGAGAAACCGATCTGGGAGTAACAATTTCGAGTAACCTAAAACCGAGTCAACAATGTTCAGATGTTGTTAACACTCTCCGACTCATTTGACGCGATTGTGTCATATGGAGGTAGGGCCTAAAAACTCATATGACGCGATCGAGTCATATGAACTTATTATACTCCCCAGAAATAAGTTTATGATGCTTTTGGGCCGTTTTTTTGGCAGGTAAGTTAGGTAAGTTAGATCTACATGTGGAAATATCTAGCAATCCCGTGGCGTCTCTCTGAGGGCCCCGCGGGTGATGAAGAGGCCAGTCTTCACTCAGCAGTCAAGCTCCTAGGTGGGTCTGTCAGGCCCTTTAAACCGAGGGGCCTCCATTTTGCCCAGCCTGGGTGGTATTTCCACCCTAATATAACCCAAACGAAGTGCATATATCGTTGGGTTATCGATGGATACTGTGTTTGTGTAGTTTAGGGAATTATACATGGAGCGTCTTAGAGAATTAAATCAATTTCCTTTCCCCAGCGTAGATTAAGAGGCAACTTAATTCAAGTGTTCAAAATCATCAAAGGCATCGACAATATGAACTGTAGTAAGTACTTTACTATCGACCAATCAAATTACATGCGGGGAAACGGTTGCAAAATTATTGGTAAATCTTTTAACTCACACAAATCTATACATTTCTTCTTCAACCGTGTTGTCAACTTGTGGAATGGGCTTCCCCGAGACGTTATAGACTGCAGCACCGTTGATTCATTTAAACTTCGCATAGACAAATATCTCGCATCAAACCCGCGACTGACTGCGTTTGTAAATTAATAACTTTATTTTATCCCCCCCCCCCCCTCCCCAGTTACTAACCCATCTGTCCCCTACTAACTTCCTACTCCTGTCACAGACATTAGTTCCAGGGCAGTAGTTCCCTTTCCAATGTTCCCTTACCCACTCTAAACCACTGTTTGGACACTTGATCCTCAGTGTTTTGGAGGACAAGCAGCCTAGAAGAGTCACTAGACCTGTTGTTGCTTGATTTCCTTTGTACTCCTTTGTACTCACCTCTTTTGCCTGATAGATGAACACCATCCCTCTTGTGTGTCAGGGAACTAGCACCGCTACTAATTTAAAGTAGGTTCTAGTGCGGCTATGAAGCTATCCTTATTTATATAATTTGAATCTCCAAGATACCCTTTCTAACCAATAGGACAATACAGGTATAATTATAAACTCAGACATAAGAATGCTAGTATATTTACATATATTTACAAAGGAACAAAGATGATGACTGCATAGGTTAGGATTCTGATACGTAGCCCAATCAATTATTATGTTCCTTCCAACAACCAACTATACTCCTAAAATCGATTAATGAAATTTACAAAAACATGTGGCAGTCCGTGGATTCGAACCCAGGACGCTCACACCGAAAATCAACAACTTATGCATCACACCACGAAGACAGTTAAAGGATGGTGAACACTGCCTATGATTTATTATGCAACTTCGAATCCTGCATATCAATCTAAGCATGTACACACATCCCAACTGCAACTCACGTAGGCTATGCATATGTGAATGGAAAGAGCAATTAATGCGGCCTTAACCACTAGGGAAGTCCTCTCGATAAATTACTCCTGAACCAATATAAATTATTATGTTCCTTCCAACAACCAACTATACTCCTAAAATTGATTAATGAAATTTACAAACACATGTGGCAGTCCGTTGATTCGAACCCAGGACGCTCACATCGAAAATCAACACCTTATGCATCACACCACGAAGACAGTTAAAGGATGGTGGACACTGCCTACGATTTATTATGAAACAGCTTATGAAAGACCTATCCAAGGTAACACTAATTTATATAAATGGGCGCTTAGCACAACTCCACACCAAAACTCTGATAACTCTACTGGTCCTTGTATCACCACATTTCTTCACGGGACCATGGGATTAATAAAAGTCTGTATGGGTCTTCCAAGATAGAGTGGTTGGTCAGGACACACAGGTAACTACACGACGGTATCACCACTGGCCACCACAGAGGACCACGGGCCACCTTGGGAAGATCACCAGCCACCACAGAAGACCAGGGGCCACCACGGGAAGATCACTGGCCACAGTCACCGTCCATCACTGGCCACCACAGAGGACCAGCGGCCATCACAGGAAGATCACTGGCCACAGTCACTGTCCATCACTGGCCACCACAGAGGACCAGGGGCCATCACAGGAAGATCACTGGCCACAGTCACTGTCCATCACTGGCCACCACAGAGGACCATGGGCCATCACAGGAAGAGCACTGGCCACAATCACTGTCCATCACTGGCCACCACAGAGGACCAGGGCCATCACGGGAAGATCACTAGCCACAGTCACAGTCACCAGTCCCGGACCCAAAACCCAGCGTCCACATCGCCAACCTAGTACACTGGGGTACTGAGGTGCTGCCTGCTGTGCTGCTGGGGGACAAATGCCTTGGTGGAGATGCAGGTCTGAAACTTTAACTACAGAACCGAAAAAAAAGATTCATTCATTCATTCCGCCTATCTCGACTCGGTACAGTCAACCAGGCACTATCACTAGCTCGCCCTCTATCGACCCGCTCACATTCCCGAAGCACCAGCTCACTCAGCCTCACACGTAATATAAGTTCACTGAGGTGAACAAAAAATATAACAAAATAGTAATTCTTTTCCCTGACATCCCCCTCACCAACTATGTTTCCAAAACATAGCAAGAAACAGGAAAAAGAATTCTCCAGAAACCACCTATGTCCTGCTCAGGAGATCTGCAATGACATTGTCCTTACCGTGTAGATATTCTATCCTGAAGTCGTAGGATTGGAGTATCAACACCCACCTCATCAAGTGGCTATTGTCATGCATGTTCTGCATGTTCCTGATGTACGTCAATGGCTGATGATCAGTTTGAAGAACAAACTTTGTACCAAACAAATACCTACGAAAGTGCTGAATCCCCCACACGACTGCAAGACCTTCACGTTCAATAGTAGAGTAGTTTTTCTCACGGTCCAGAAATTTTCTACTAGCATAACTCACAGGTAAAAGGACACCATCAGTCTCCTGGAGCAGGACTGCACCTAAACCCACCATACTTGCATCCGTACAAAGAGAAAATGGTTTAGTCATGTCAGGCAACCGGAGAATGGGAGAAGCTGTGGGCGTCCCTCGCAAAGCCTGGAAGTTCCGCTGCAAACCCTCAGTCCTTCTGATTTGGTTAGGACACCCTTTCCTCAGCAAATCTGTCAAAGGTTCAGCCAGTTCTGCAAAACGAGGGATGAATTGCCTGTAGAAGTTCATCGTCCCCATGAAAGACCTAAGTTGAGATTTAGTCTGTGGGAGAGTTAATTCCTGAATAGCTTGAACTCTGTCCTTCAAAGGTTTTAACTCATTAGTTCCCAAAGTATAACCAAGGAACTTTATCTCACTGTAACCCAGGAAACACTTCTTCGGACCTGCCGTGAGATTATGTTTGCGTAACCTGAGAAGGGCATCACTGAGATGTTTCAATTATTATGTTCCTTCCAACAACCAACAATACTCCTAAAATCGATTAATGAAATTTACAAACACATGTGGCAGTCCGTGGACTCGAACCCAGGATGCTCACACCGAAAATCAACACCTTATACATCGCACCACGAAGACAGTTAAAGGTTGATGGACACTGCCTACGATTTATTATGCAACTTCGAATCGTGCATATCAATCTAAGCATGAACACACATCCCAACTGCAACTCACGTAGGCTATGCATATGTGAATGGAAAGAGCAATTAATTGGGCCTTAACCACTTAGGGAAGTCCTCTCGATAAATTACTCCTGAACCAATAATTATCAATTATTATGTTCCTTCCAACAACCAACAATACTCCTAAAATCGATTTATGAAATTTACAAACACATGTGGCAGTCCGTGGACTCGAACCCAGGATGCTCACACCGAAAATCAACACCTTATACATCGCACCACGAAGACAGTTAAAGGTTGATGGACACTGCTTACAATTTATTATGCAACTTCGAATCCTGCATATCAATCTAAGCATGTACACACATCCCAACTGCAACTCACGTAGGCTATGCATATGTGAATGGAAAGAGCAATTAATGGGGCCTTAACCACTTAGGGAAGTCCTCTCGATAAATTACTCCTGAACCAATATCAATTATTATGTTCCTTCCAACAACCAACAATACTCCTAAAATCGATTAATGAAATTTACAAACACATGTGGCAGAAGTGAGAGTTCCAATCCTTACCATAGATCACTAAATTATCAAAATAGCAACTAGAGTTAGTGAAATCTTTGGTTACCTTTCTCATCAATCTTACAAAGGTAGCACAGGCAATTTTCAATCCAAAAGGCATGCGTGTAAACTGCATCAAACCATGGTCAGTATGTGACGCCTACCAGCGTTGGCAGAATCGCCTCCCGTTAGCTGCTAGCGCTCGCCAGGGCAGTGAAATGGGCTACAGTCTATCTACAATGTTATACTTTCTTTCTTGTGAATCGTCATGTCACAGGCAGTATAGAAGTGGTCTTTATTTTCGTCTGTGACAATGCATTATATTTTATATCATCAGTTATAAGTTTAATGTATAAGAATGAATGATACAGCTAGAGAGTGTGAGTGAGTAAGTGCAGGAGGCAGAGGGTTGTGCGCGCAGTGTTACGCGTTGTCTCGGTGACGTCATGCCACGGCCGGGCCCTCTCAGTGGCTGGCCGCTTTGCCGCCCTCCTGCCGCAGCTGAAGGTAGTTCCCCCGCACTCCTTGCTGCCTTTGTGCCTTCCTCGCTCAGAGCTTGCTTGACCAGCAAAACCTTCACATCTCCCTTGCCATCTGTCCCCAACTTCCACCTATAGAACACTTTCTCTCTCTCTCAATTTCTTACCTCTTATTCTTCTAATCTATTTAACTTCATAACTCCCCTTTGGTTCTGCACGATTTCCTATATCGGCCATCGTATTATATGCTGAAGCTCTCAGATATTTCATGTTTAGTTAGACATTTTGAAGGGGTTAACATTTTGTCTGTAGAGGTTCGACACTCGCGGTGTCTCCCTACCTATTTCTTAGTTGTCTGCTGGGCTATTTAATACTAGACTGGGGTGAGGCTATTGGTGTTGTGATTTCCGATGTGTACCAGGTTTTGCTGAACTTGTACAATCGCAACGGATACGTGGGAAGCCTAGGTTGTCTTTCTGACTGTGTACCTTGTGAGTTTAGCACTGTGTTGCGAGTGAGGGCTTTTGCCTCTGCCACCCAACACTGTGCTAACTCGTTTTGTTTTGACTTGAAGAGGGTCGCCAGGAGAGAACCAGATACTAGCAATCTGGATCTCTCAAGAGAGCACCCCGTCATTTAACGTAATTTGGCCGTACAGTCTTAAGGACCTCGCTAGGCTACGAGCCGCTTGCTCAGCCATAGTTTCCGAGCCTACGACATCCCAGCTAGACTTTATTCGCCTAGCAGACACCCGATTAGGATTATAAACTCTTATGTTATGTATGCAGCATTTTTATTCACGTTGATAGCAAGCCTTGGTTGTTGTTGAGGCGCACAACCTGAGCAGGCTTTTGCGTTGCCCGAGGAAGTACTTCTTTTGTTGTTGGAGATAATACTATTGTGCATTTATCATTATTCCCGTGCCATTTAACACTGTATATCCCTACACTTGTCCTATCTTGTTCCTGCTTTATATAACAGTTAAAAATCCGATTTGATCATCTTAGCAGCATCACACTTTCTTCAGAAGATTCATGTTCGATGCTTTAGGACTTTCATTCACTTTCTTAAATATAGGAGTGACAGTTTATTATTGTTTAGAGTAACTTTAATTATACCTTCTTCTTGTTTGCATTAAATCATTCCAGTGATTTAATTAAGCTCTCTATCTTTTTCCTTGTATACATTATTAACGTAATTGTATGTTGTTGTGATCAGGCTGTATCAGAGATCATCAGCCTGTAGTAGTAGTGCATTTATACCGAGTTAGAGGATGCCCCGCTATCACAGATTTAACTCTGGAGGGTATAGGTGTTTTTTGTTCACCGGTATTATAAGTTCGAGGGTTGGATCTAGTGTTACCGTTGAGGCAGTGTGCCTTCCTAGTCCAATGATTAAGAGCCCTTGTTTTATACGAGTCCCGGTCGTAACAAGTAGCAAAAGCTGTATACACTTTAGATTCTGGGTCCATAGGGATTTGACAATAACCCTTACACAAATCTAGCTCTGAAATGAATTTAGCATCAACAAACTTATCCAGATTCTCCTCACGGGTCGGCATGGGTTCAGCATCAAATACTGTTGTATCATTGAGAGCCCTGTAATCAATACACAATCTATAAGAGTCATCCTTCTTCACCAATACAACAGGGGAACAGTAAGGTGAATCTGAGGGTTCTATGACACCAAGCTTAATCATATTGTCTACCTCTTCATTGAACACGGTCTTCAAATGGTAAGGCACAGGGTAAGGTTTCTTATGAACTGGGGTATGGGAACTTAGTCTAATACTATGTACTGCAGTATCAGTTTTACCAGGCAAACTAGATATTACATCGGGGAACTCCTCAGCTAGGTTCCTCAGGTCCTCCTTCTGCGAATCTGAAAGTGCCGAGTTAACATTTAGTTCAGATGTCTGCATATGATCAAAGCACTGGATATCCCCTTCGATGCATGGCTCCTCTGTCTGTACAACACCTACCGAGACAGCATTGCAGAAGAACCCAGGAGGGGCTGCGGTAGTCTGTGATACTACAGCCTGGTCAGTTTCATCTTCACTCCTCCGATAATATGTCTTTAACATATTGATGTGATACAACTTTGACTTTCCTCTAACATTGATTACATAGTCTACTTTATTCCTAACCTCAGTTACCTTATATGGACTCTTCCACAGCATCAGCAACTTATGATTATTAGTTGGTAACAACAATAACACCTCATCACCTACGGATAGCTTCCTGGGTTTCGCCTTCTTGTCGAAGTACTCCTTATAGCGCCCACTGCTGACTTCGGCATGGGCGGCTGCTAACTCGGCTGACCTCTCAAACCTATTTCTGAGTTCTAGAACATTAGTTTAGTTTTGTTTTAGTTTTGTAGATGTTTAGGTGACAATCACCACGGTCGATCTGGGGATCCGCCGCTAATGAGCTCGTCCTGGAATCTTTACGACTCTGAATCTTACGATTCTGTACAGGACTGAACATGCCATTTTTATCGGCAATAGCTCAGAGAAGAGTGTTGAGAGGGGAGAAGGGGTGTTGGAGAGAGAGGAAGGTGTTGGAGTGGCTTTGTTATGTGTTTTGTCTGTATACGTCGTCAGGATGTCCCCTGACTGGGTGCAAGCATGTGAAACATGCTAGGACGTACTACCGCACCCACTAAATGTCCGCCGTGGCAGGGATTCGATCCCGGGTCTTTCAGATTCACACGCGAGCGTGCTCACCACTTGACCACCACGGCCCAGACAATCTCAAGTCATTATCTAGTTCCTCATTCGACCAGATCTCATTCAAAATAGTCAAAGGGCCCCGCACATTTCTACCATACAACAACTCGAAGGTGAAAACTTGAGAGAATCATTTGGAATCTCCCTGTATGCAAATAACACTGCAGGGATGTAGCGATCCCACTCCTCAGGGTGATCAGCACAGGTCTTCTTAAGCATTAACTTCAGTGTACCGTTCAATCTTTCAACACATCCATTACTTTGACTCTGAAATGGACTAGAATAAACTGCCTTGATACTCAATAACATATTTATCTCGGACATCAAATCTGACCTGAACTGACTACCATTGTCGGACAGGATTTCTTTGGGGATACCTACCCTAGAGAACACTTCTACCAGGCTTTCAACAATAGAAATGGTATCAATATTCTTCAAAGGTACGACCTCAGGAAAACGTGTGGCACAGTCAATCAGGGTGAGCACAAACTTATGACCTCTCTTAGACCTAGGGGTGATGGGTCCAATAATGTCTATAGCTACTCTAGAGAAGGGTTCAGAGACAATGGGCATCTTAGCTAAGGATACAGGCTTTACTCTACCTCTATGAGTTACCTTCTGGCATACCTCGCAGGACCGGCAGAAGTTCTCTATGTCCTTCCCCACTCCCGGCCAGAAAAACCTCCGGTACACCTTTCCAGCTGTCTTGCGATGGGAGAAATGTCCGGCTAGTAACCTTTCATGAGCCACATCCAACACCTTAGACCTAAATGTCTTTGGTACAAGAAGCTGCTTGCTCCCGACCTCATCCTTGTTTTTGCTGTCCATACACACTCTGTAAAGCAATTTGTTAATGATCTAGTACTTCACATTTCGTCCTCTGAATGCAGTCTCCTTATTCTCATTTATCATATTCCAATAGGGGGTCAATGTCTTACAGGCTTCTTGGGCTTTCCTAAAGGAATCAGCATCAGTGAATGTCTCCATATCTGTAGTTAAAGGTTTTGGATTACTGTCTACATTCTCAGCCTGAGCCTTAGATCTAGTAACCGCTCAAACAACAACAGGTTCCTTACTGTCCCCATCACGTGCCTTGGAAGTATATGCAGGAGCTTCAACACCTGGGATAGTGCCAAGAAGTACGTCCGTGAACCTCACTGGAGCAACTAGAGCAAAGACCTTTCCACTAAAGAACTTACTCTTAATCTTTACCTGAACTCCTGGAAACTTATGAGCTATACCCAAGAAATCATACACTGTATACAAAGGTCCACTTGGAATTTTACCAGAGACAAATTGGGGATGAACAATAACTGTATTGCACATAGAATCAAAGGAAACTTCAGCTCTCTTCTCTCCAATTTCTCCAAAAGAATCAACTAATACATGAGGAGGTTTCATATCAGCATTAAAGACAAAATTCACGCTGAATGACTTACTAGAAGAGGATTCCTTTTGAGGGCAATTGTATTTGTAATGGTCATCTCCACCGCAAATAAAACACTTACCACGAACCTTGTAACTAGACTTCTTTGACTCCGTCTTCTCCTCAGTCTTGGGTTGTTTAGCTACCTCAGATTTGGCGGAAGGTTGACCCTGTTTAGAACGAGACTTGTAGGAATAATGAGCGTTTCTATACAAATCAGCAGACTTAGCAAGCTCTGCATTACTTCCCACACTACGTTCATTCAGATAAACGCGAACCTCAGGTAAGCAACTGGCTATAAACTGGTCCCTAATAAATTGAAAAGTTGATCGTAGTCCTTCTTAACGTCAGACAAGACCAGCCAACGACTCAGCACTTGCTCCAACTTAGCCAAAAAATTAACATAGGACTCGTCTGGCCCAGCTTTCATTCCTCTAAACTGCTTCCTATAGTTGTTTGCATCTATCTGAAAAGCCTATAAAAGAGCCTTCTTCAAACTCTGATAGTCTTCAGAAACCTCAATCGGTAACCCCACATAGACTTTCAAGGCCTTACCTTTCAGCAGAGTACCTAAATGAAAAGGGTAGTCTTCAGCCTTCCAACCGTAGAACTTTGCCACTTTCTCAAATCTGTTAAGGTATGAATCAATGTCATTGCCATCTGAGAAGGGGGGAATTTGAACTTTAATGTTGTTACCACTGATAGTACTAGTGTTATTCGAGGACTTAAGTTTTAACACAGCCAATTCGTTTTCTCTTGCTTTCTCTCTTTCCACACTCTCCCTCTCGGCCTTCTCACGTTCACGGGCATGAGCTCTCTCATCTCGTTCATTAGCTAGATAAACAAGTTTAAACAATTCATCCCCTGACACTCCCAAGGATTTTGCATCATCTATAATACTTGCTGTGTCACTCATGGTGATCAAATAATATATTCTGCCCTCCACCAAGTAGACCAGCCGCCAGCAACACAGAAGACAGCAAGCATCCAGGGAAAAATCTGAGGAAATACAATTAAGAGTTCAGAGCAGTTGTACGTACTTAGTCCATAGTAGATAAGAAGGGGCATCACACACTGCGCCAGATGTCAGGGAACTAGCACCGCTACTAATTTAAAGTAGGTTCTAGTGCGGCTATGAAGCCATCCTTATTTATATAATATGAATCTCCAAGATACCCTTTCTAACCAATAGGACAATATATAAACTTGGACATAAGAATGCTAGTATATTTACATATATTTACAAAGGAACAAAGATGATGACTGCATAGGTTAGGATTCTGATATGTAGCCCAATCAAAACAGCTTATGAAAGACCTATCCAAGGTAACACTAATTAATATAAATGGGCGATTAGCACAACTCCACACCAATACTCTGATAACTCTACTGGTCCTTGTATTACCACATTTCTTCACTGGACCATGGGATTAATAAAAGTCTGTATGGGTCTTCCAAGATAGAGTGGTCGGTCAGGACACGCAGGTAACTACACGACGGTATCACCACTGGCCACCACAGAGGACCACGGACCTGGTTTTCCTTCAAACGTCCTCCAGTTGTGTACAAAATACACCTTTTCGCTTGCTCACATAGCCTGGATTGCATCATTTATTTCAGTGGCTCGGTTCAGACTATACGATCCTGTCTTAAGCTTTGGTACAGTCGGATACCACAGTCTCTAGCCCACTCATAAATATTCGTGAACTTCACCTATTTCTAATTATGGAAGTATATCTCTGGTCACAAATTTATGAATATAATTTGCTATACATTAACTACAAAACCCTATTTACTATTAATTGAAAAACAAGTTTTATCCAAAAATAGATCCAGATAGTTATAATTGTATAAAGAAAAACAATGGGGTCCACGAATTCTTATAAGTGGGCTAGAGAGTATGTCATCCGAGTGTACCATGCATTTTACTATACATATATTTGCCATATTGTTTTATTTCATTGGGCAGAGTTCGATATTTACCTTCTATATCTTTAATTGGGACCCTACCTCCACCAAAGCAATCGTTGTGAGAGAGAGTGCGAGAGTGTGTGTGTGTGTGTGTGGGGGGGGGGGGGGGGGGGGGGTAAGATGTGGTGTGGTAGGCGTGGAAGAAAGGATCAGGGATAACATGATTCTGTTGGTTAATGTGAAAAGTTATGATGGTGGAATCAAGAGTGGTCCAGTGAAGAGGCTCTGTCTGTTGGCTGCTACCGACTTGCATTTTGTTTTTTTTAGATACTGGGCCATCCAAAGAGAGAGAGATAGAGTGAGAGTTTGAGTGTGAGTGAAATATGAACACAAGGAATATATAGTAATGAGAAGATACCAGTCAAGTAGTGTAGTGAGGTGTAAATATGAACACAAGGAATATATAGTAATGAGAAGATACCAGTCAAGTAGTGTAGTGAGGTGTAAATATGAACACAAGGAATATATAGTAATGAGAAGATACCAGTCAAGTAGTGTAGTGAGGTGTAAAGAGATGGCTTTGAACTATACAGTAGGTCCAACAATGACACATTTCTTATTATCCATATAATTATCTATGTATGCTGTACAACCACTCACTATACAGTATATTAGTATAATTATCTATGTATGCTGTACAACCACTCACTATACAGTATATTAGTATAATTATCTATGTATGCTGTACAACCACTCACTATACAGTATATTAGTATAATTATCTATGTATGCTGTACAACCACTCACTATACAGTATATTAGTATAATTATCTATGTATGCTGTACAACCACTCACTATACAGTATATTAGTATAATTATCTATGTATGCTGTACAACCACTCACTATACAGTATATTAGTATAATTATCTATGTATGCTGTACAACCACTCACTATACAGTATATTAGTATAATTATCTATGTATGCTGTACAACCACTCACTATACAGTATATTAGTATAATTATCTATGTATGCTGTACAACCACTCACTATACAGTATATTAGTATAATTATCTATGTATGCTGTACAACCACTCACTATACAGTATATTAGTATAATTATCTATGTATGCTGTACAACCACTCACTATACAGTATATTAGTATAATTATCTATGTATGCTGTACAACCACTCACTATACAGTATATTAGTATAATTATCTATGTATGCTGTACAACCACTCACTATACAGTATATTAGTATAATTATCTATGTATGCTGTACAACCACTCACTATACAGTATATTAGTATAATTATCTATGTATGCTGTACAACCACTCACTATACAGTATATTAGTATAATTATCTATGTATGCTGTACAACCACTCACTATACAGTATATTAGTATAATTATCTATGTATGCTGTACAACCACTCACTATACAGTATATTAGTATAATTATCTATGTATGCTGTACAACCACTCACTATACAGTATATTAGTATAATTATCTATGTATGCTGTACAACCACTCACTATACAGTATATTAGTATAATTATCTATGTATGCTGTACAACCACTCACTATACAGTATATTAGTATAATTATCTATGTATGCTGTACAACCACTCACTATACAGTATATTAGTATAATTATCTATGTATGCTGTACAACCACCCACTATACAGTATATTAGTATAATTATCTATGTATGCTGTACAACCACTCACTATACAGTATATTAGTATAATTATCTATGTATGCTGTACAACCACTCACTATACAGTATATTAGTATAATTATCTATGTATGCTGTACAACCACTCACTATACAGTATATTAGTATAATTATCTATGTATGCTGTACAACCACTCACTATACAGTATATTAGTATAATTATCTATGTATGCTGTACAACCACTCACTATACAGTATATTAGTATAATTATCTATGTATGCTGTACAACCACTCACTATACAGTATATTAGTATAATTATCTATGTATGCTGTACAACCACTCACTATACAGTATATTAGTATAATTATCTATGTATGCTGTACAACCACTCACTATACAGTATATTAGTATAATTATCTATGTATGCTGTACAACCACTCACTATACAGTATATTAGTATAATTATCTATGTATGCTGTACAACCACTCACTATACAGTATATTAGTATATTATCCATATAATTATCTATGTATGCTGTACAACCACTCACTATACAGTATATTAGTATATTCTAGAACATTTGAACTGGTGTGTGAGAATTGATCTGGCAGATATGGGTTCCCGATAACAGTTGAGTGAATTATACTCTATTTTTATCCAGCTGATGGTAAATTGCTATCTCTCCATTCCGATTATTCAGCTATTACGAAGATTTTGTACCGAAATATGTTGCTAATTATGAAAGCTTGGCAATAATATGACACAGAGTCATGCCAGTATCGAAATCCTCTTTTACAAATCGAAAAATCAGATACTAAGAATTCAATTTACCATCAGCTGGAAAATAACACAGACTATACTGTAGTGGTGGTGTGATAATTGGTTAAGTTGACCGAACCCAGCAAAGTACTAGTCTGGCTTTGGTCTATACTGCTGTAGGAATGTCTGTAAAGCTGCACTGAGAGAGAGAGAGAGAGAGAGAGAGAGAGAGAGAGAGAGAGAGAGAGAGAGAGAGAGAGACAGAGAGAGAAAGAGAGAGAGAGAGAGTACAAAGGAAATCAAGCAACAACATATCTAGTGACCCTTCTAGGCTGCTTGTCGACCAAAACACTGAGGATCAAGTGTCCAAACAGTGGTTTAGAGTGGGTAAGGGAACATTGGAAAGGGAACTACTACCCTGGAACTAATGTCCGTGGCAGGATTAGGAAGTTAGTAGGGTACAGATGGGTTAGTAACTGAGGGGGGAATAAAATAAAGTTATTCATTTACAAACGCAGTCAGTCGCGGGTTTGATGCGAGATATTTGTCTAAGCGGAGTTTAAATGAATCAACGGTGCTGCAGTCTATAACGTCTTGGGGAAGCCCATTCCACAAGTTGACAATTCGATTGAAGAAGAAATTCTTAGATTTGTGTGAGTTAAAAGATTTACCAATAATTTTGCAACCGTTTCCCCGCGTGTAATTAGATTGGTCGATAGTGAAGTACTTACTACAGTTCATATTGTCGATGCCTTTGATGATTTTGAACACTTGAATTAAGTCACCTCTTAATCTGCGCTGGGTTAAAGGAAATAGATTTAATTCTCTATGACGCTCTTTTATGGTTTGTTCTTTAGGCTAGGTATAATTTTGGTAACTCTACGTTGAACTCGTTCTAGCTTGTTTATATCTTTTTTGTAATAAGGGCACCAGGATTGAACGCAGTATTCCAGAAGAGGGCAGACTAAGGAATTGTAAAGGGTTAGGATAACTTCTTTGGATTTATGCTCAAATGACCTGCCTATAAAGCCAATTATTTTGTTTGCTTTATTAACAACTTCTGAACATTGTTGACTCGGTTTTAGGTTACTCGATATTGTTACTCCCAGATCGGTTTGTCTGTTTACATTCTTAAGCTGAGTGCCATTCATCGAATAGTTTGCTTTCATATTTAGGTATCCGATATGTAGTACTTTACATTTATCTGCATTGAAACTCATTTGCCAAATTTGGGCCCAACATGACAATTTATCTAGATTGTGTTGCATATCGTCAACTTGTTCTTTTGAGAGTACGCTATTTGCAATTTTTGTTTCGTCAGCAAATTTTGAGATTGAACAGGTGAGACCCTCATCTATGTCGTTGATGTAAATTGGAAAGAGAATTGGTCCTAGTACCGATCCCTGGGGTACCCCGCTACTTACATTGGTCCATTTAGATGCCTTACCGTTTATGACTACTCTTTGCTTTCTGTCGCTGAGCCAATTTTCTATCCATTTCAACACACCGTCGTGTATTCCATGCGCTTTTAGTTTTAGCAGTAAACGTTTGTGGGGAACTTTGTCAAAGGCCTTTGGAAAATCAAGGTATATAATATCTACAGCTTTACTCTCATCGTAGAGGTTGAGGATATCGTGGAAGAAGTCTAATATATTTGTTAAACAGGAACGTTATTTACGAAAGCCGTGTTGAGTATCTTCAATTAAGTTATTTGCCTCTACGTGATTTACGAGTCTGTCTCTTATGACCGTTTCTAGCATTTTACATACAATTGAGGTTAAGCTAATTGGACGATAGTTACTGGGTTGGGATTTACTGCCTTTTTTTAATATCGGTGTTACGTTGGCTAGCTTCCACTGATCAGGCATAGTCCCAGACTGCAAGGATTCATTGAATAGCAATGTCAGTGGTTTGGAGAGCTCATCCTTAGCTTCCTTTAGAACTCTAGGTGAGATTGTATCAGGTCCAAGCATTTTATTTACCTTTAGTTTATCTAAACAATTCAATACTTCTCTCTCTGTAACAGTGATATTGCTTAGAACATCTGAATTATCAATCTGAATCGGCGATGGTGTAGGGATATCACTGAGGTCTTCGGTTGTAAAAACTGATGCAAAAAAGGTATTGAGGGCATTACTCATTTGTACTTCGTCTTTGGTGTATTCTCCATTTTCATTGACTAACGGTCCAACAGTTGAAGTAACTACTTTTTTTCTTTCTGTTATAACTATAGAATTCTTTCGGGTTTGCTTTACTTTGATTCACAATATGTAACTCCAGGGTCTTTTAATTTGCTTAATTAACCTTTTGGCTTTGCGTGTAGCTCTACAAATTTCACCCGTTCTTCGTAATTTTGTGACGATTTTAATCTATCATTAGCAATTTTTTTAGCAAGCAGACAGTCTGAAATATCTTTATTTCACCATTTGGGCTTATCATTATGGCCTGGACGCCGTATTTTCAATGGTATGCAGTTTTGCACTGCCTTAAGGTATGTGGTTGTGAAACACTCCCAAGATGTATTTATGTCGTTATTGTTAGTGAGAAAGCTCCAGTCAGTTTCTTTAAGCTTTGATTTAAGTTTATGAAAATTTGCTTTCTTGAAATTAGGGACTTTCTCAATGCTGCTATTTGATTTGTTACTAGTAAACTTTAAAGTGAAAGTTATCGTACGATGGTCGCTGTTACTGAATTCATCACCAACATTCAAATTCTCTATTAATTCTTCTTTTGTTGCGAGTACAAGGTCAAGCACATTATTACCACGGGTCGTCGGAGATTGTACAAATTGAAAATGTTAGTGAACTCTCTTGCAAGTTAGCATAGAGGTCGTGTCCAGAGTGTGAAGTAAGAATATCGCCCCATTTAGTCACGGGTAAGTTGAAATCGCCAAGAATTATGGTATCTTGTATGTTAGTTATGTCTGCAATTTGTTCATAAATTTCACTGTCAGTTTGCACTGATTGAGCTGGGGGTCTGTATAATAAAGCTATTGTTATTTTAGTTCCTCGTTTATTATTTAACACCTTAGGAGCGGCCTATGCGGTTTATTTATATGTACCGCCCAGCGGGGTGTTTTTAGCCAAAATAGGGCTGTTTACGTGATCATTTTCATGCCTACATAATACCCAGAACGTAAAACAAGTATCTATCCCTGAAAGGGCATAAACAGAGCTTTCGAATGACACCATAACGATCCTTTTATGATGGCTAGTTTTCTTGCAATAACCGTGCAACGCGAGTGCAAAAAGCATGTAATTAGCCACTTTCCCAATACAATTCCTTATATAGCGAGTGAGAGAGGGAGGAGGGAGCTGGGATTCGTGTCAGTATGTTCGCCGCGGTGGTCTGGAGCAGTCATACGCTCGCTACTCTCCTGCCACCACTTGTCTCTCTCTCTCAGCAACATTACGTGCTGAAATTGCCACTCGACCTATGTCGAGCGCCGCCACATAGTCCAGCTTTATTTAACTCGACTTATGTTGCTCGCCGCTAATTAAGGGTTAATAGTACGTAAGATATGTCTATATTCGCAATTTGAGGTTTTGACATTATGACTGGATTAAGACTTTCCTTCCTTTATAAAAAACAGAACTCCTCCCCCATTTCTATTGATCCGACTTTTCTCAAACATTGTATAACCAGGAAGCGTATATTCGGCTAAAAAGTCTCTGTCTTCCGTATTTAACCAAAATTCTGTAATGCCGATTATATCATAATATTCTGTAAACACGATTTCCTCTAGATCTGAAAATGTATTGCGTATGGTACGAGCATTTACATAAAACACCTTAAGAGTATTAGAGTTGGATGTTACTGATTGTGCATTGTCTGAATTTTCAGTTCGTATTTGACTTACACTACCCTGTCTGGATACCCCCGGTTGACCCCGTTTTTTGACCGGAAATCCTTGACTGCATCGTTCAGCAGACGACCAAGACGTGCAGCTCCTACTTCATTGAGATGTACACCATCTCCTGAAAACAAAGATTTATCATAGTAAAAATGATCCCACGTGTCGACAAAGCCGATGTCCTCCTCCCGGCAGACTTTGGCTAGTCGGCGATTTGTACTGGTAGCTATGTTGCAGAATCGGTTTTCTACATCAATCCGGGGAACAATTCCTGAAATTAAGATTCTATTAGATTTTTCCTTCAAGGACCTGATCAGCCGCCGGTACTTGCAAAGTAGTTCCTCTGACCGCGTCCGTTGGACATCGTTAGATCCAACGTGGATGACGTACGTAGTGCTTGCGGGGGCGACCCTGGAAACCTCTTCCACAGCCGCAACAATGTCGTCCACGCCGCCACCTGGGATACAGAATCGCTTTCTGGTCTTGGGTGCCCTGGCGCAGAACTCGGTTAATTGGCCACGGACCATGGAGTCGCCCACAAGCCGAACTTCTTCCGTTTCCTCTTCCTCGTCAATAGCAAGAATTTTGAAGCGGTTTTGGCATGTTGTCGGGATGACCTTCCTGGTACTGGTACTGGGATGCACATTGTTTCTCAATAACTGAAAGTTGTCCTGGGGGGGAGTGAGAGTAGAGTCATTATTATTTTTGGCAACATCTAAGGTAGCTGCTGGTGTGGGTACAGGTACCGGTACTGTATGAACTGGAATGGCGGTTGACATCGTAGTGGTTTCTTGGGCCGAGGGCACTCCTACGTTGAGTGTGGCAAATTCTTGAAGGGATTCAAGCTTCGTAGTCGCCATGACGATATAATCACAATATGCCTGACAATCACACACATTTATGTTAGCAAAATGGTACAATTAAAGCCTGAAAATAAAAATAAAATTATGTTAGCAATGTGATACAATTAATTCCTGAAAATCACACAAAATTTTGTTAGCAAAATGATAAAATTAATATGCCTGTAAATCACAAAATATATGTTAGCAATAGAACAAAATTTATGCCTGAAAATAAAACAAAAATTGATGTTAGCAGTATGACTGCTAACAAATGGACTAGAAAAATCACAAATGGACTAGAAATTTGTTAAAAAATTTACTGGAAAAAAACAAAAAGTGGGAGAGGGTTAATGTAGCCTAGTGAGAAAACTGGAAAACAGTATACAGTACAGTAACAACAAGTATTTGTTAGCAATATGGTACAATCAATGCCTGTAAATCACAAAAAGAATATGTTAATCACAAAAAGAATATTATGCCTGTAAATCACAAAAAATATGTTAGCAATAGAACACAATTTATGCCTGAAAATAACACAAACATTGATGTTAGCAGTATGACACAGTTAAAGCCTGAAAATTGCAAATGGACTAGTAATTTGTTACAACATTTACTGGAAAAAAAGTGGGAGAGGGTTAATTTAGCCTAGTGAGAAAACTGGAAAGCAGTATACAGTACAGTAACAAAACATATTGGTTAGCAATATGGTACAATTAATGCCTGTAAATCACAAAAAGAATATGTTAATCACAAAAAGAATATGTTAGCAATAGAACACAATTTTATGCCTGAAAATAAAAATAAAATTATGTTAGCAGTATGACACAGTCATGCTAAAGCCTATATATTAGTTTATACAGTGGTCGACACAATACTAATAATAATGGAGTTAGTAATATCCTGGCAAGAGTGTGAGAGGCCTATTGATATGGTGAAAAGTATCTGAAATCCGATTTATAAATAGGCTATCAAAAAGTATTACAGTAACTAAATTATTCTAACCCAATATTAAAACTATCTTGACAAATGTTAGTGTGTGCGATTTATATAGATAACCAAGATAAAAAGTTCAATCAAGTACAGTATTGGCTAGACTTTGATATATAAAATACAAGAAGAGGGTTTGTTTATCCGTACACAGGTGGCGCTGGTATCGGCGGCGTCTCTACTAACTTGACAAATAGAATTTTGAAAAACAAACATTTATCAGTCAAAACTACAGTACAATGTCATGCAAGATAAGTACTGGGTGGTTTGCTAAGCACTTAACTACAGTGAGGGCTAAAATATATACAATAAGTACTAGAACTTCATAATATGAAACAAGCAAGTAGTTTGTTTACTTTAGAGCGTTGGTCGTCACTAACCGGTACAAATTTTAATAAAAGCAGTCTCGATAAACAAATGTTTATCAGTCAAAAACACAGCAAAATTACATGCAAAGCAACTACAGGGCAGTTAAGCTAGAGCTTAGCTACAGCTCATGCAAACAAATAAGGGGATGAGTAATGGAGTACTCAAGTTATGGTCAAATTTCGAGCAGCGAGAGCGAAGTGCTGTTGGCGGGTTGGCGCGTCGGGCTCGAGAGGGAGGGAGAGAGAGAGAGAGAGAGAAGGGGGGGATACCTTTTGAGATTAAATAAAATAAAGCTATATCTCGTAGCTCTTCACAAGTTTGGCTATTCTCGTAACTGTCCATTACGGCATTTTCATGAATTTTATTTTACAAATCCAATAATGATGTAGAACTATAATTCTAGATTAACTTGACTACATCGAATCATAATTTGAATTTTAACATAGTTTTCGTTGCTAATGTGTGTATTGTTTAGCAGTACGATATAGCCATACCTTACTGAACTGATATCCGATTATAAGACCTGGCAAACCATAATAGGACTGAACAAACAAACACGGTAATAATGACTCCATCATAGTTAATTACAAAGGTGGGAAGTGATTATTAGATTGGTCTGTTCAGGAGCAATTTATAGCGAGGCCTTCCAGAGGGTTAAGTGCCCCATTAATTACTCCTTCCATTCGTCTATACATTAGGCTACCTAAGCACAGTCGGAATGTATGTACTGTCGTCAGAATTAATTCGTTTCATGTTCCCTGTTAGTAGCACTGCACAGTGGAGAGGCATCCCCTCCACCTCCTCTCCTTGTTGTTCCCATACCCCCACCTAAACCCTCCCATTTTCTCTCCGACCCCAGACCTACACCCACCCTCCCTTCTCTCGCTCTCACCCAGCTAGGAGCTACTTCTGGGAGCTCATAGGGTTAACTGTATAATGATATGGACATACCAGGTATGAGGGGTAGAAATACACACTTGTATAATTATATATAAGGTATAATGAGATGATTTGGTTATACACGAAACTGCTATACAGAGTGGTATTGTAGCAGAAGAATTATTGATCAGTTCAATATTATAACTCTTGTAGGTAACGTGGGCTTACATAAATGGGCGTTTTATAGGTATTTAGTAATTATTCTTAACAGGTGTGAATTCAAATTATCTTGAAAGTTATCTCAAGAGAATAAGCTTGAATAGGCGTGAAGCTTTCAATAGTATTATGTGGAGTAGATACCCTACGTCTTGTCATTACTCAGGGAGTATTTAACGCAATTTGCTATGTTTCAACCCATATTGCTACATAGCCATAGTGAACGCCCCCCTTAACTTGGTTACAAAACAAGATACCTGATCAAATAGAGTAACCTTATAGCAAGGTGTTAAGGGTAAGGTGACAACATGAATAAGTCCTTCCTAATGTATGGGTGAGCGTAAGGGTTGAGGGCATGGGAACTTTAAAATAAAATCCTGCCTAATGGATAGATGAACGTAAGAGTACCCGAGGGGTAGTTAATTAAAATATGGCATATATATTGGTGATCAACACTTCAGGTTTATTAAGCCTGTTTATGTCAAGTAATATTTTCAAGACTGGAGCCTCTTTTGGAAAACCCCAGTACCTTGCCCGAGGGTAGTTCGTGTCCCGTTTATATACAGTAGTTTTACATTATGGCCATATAGGAAAACAATATGGCCTAATGATTGTGTATATATCTCCGTTAAGAGGATGAGTGCTGATTTAGGTAATGAAGTAACATGGCCGACTCACTGGACACATTCTCGGCAATAATTCATAGCATTGATTGGCAAATTGGCTGTTTACACTTAATGAGTTCTGGATTGTCTTGGAGCAGAGAGATTGGTGGTGAATATGAGTAAGCAAATGTTTTGTTCTTGTCTACGGTGCTAATAATTAGTGATATTAATATTTAATAATTGTATACAAATAAATCATTCAAAATACTTGAATGGTTTACTTTGTGTGTTCATTGATGAGACAGACTCATGGTGGAATTGAAACAGACGGTCCTCGTTGTCTCAAGCTTGTTACGTAGCCCAGACTGAACCATTACAATGATGACAATTAAATACAACTTCACGTGGGTTAGTTTGGCAGCTATATTAGAGTATGATACAGTACTAAGCCATCAGTACATCGGTGTGAACCTTTCAGGGGTCAATGGTAAATGTATCGGTATGAATCACTTGATCATAATTAAGGTTTTTGGCGAACATTCACCACCCCCCCCCCACCCACCCCGCGTTCTCTTTCTCTTTTTCTCTCTCTTTCTTTCTTTCACATTTAGTAAAGCTGATAATTGACTCTGCCTATGAGCTGATAATTGACTCTGCCTATGAAACATTGCATTCCTTCATTAAGTGTTCGGAATACATGGTGAGGTCCAGAAGTAGCTCCTAGCTGGGTGAGAGCAAGAGAAGAGAGGGTGGGTGTAGTTCTGAGGTCGGAGAGAAAATGGGAGGGTTTCGGTGGGGGTATGTTAACAACAAGGAGAGGAGGTGGAGGGGATACCTCTCCATCGTGCAGTGCTACTAACGCCTTAGTCCAGGGAAACTGAAACGAATTAACCCTGACGACTTAACATGCTCAGATTAATATGGAGGATTCGAAACTGCATAATAAATTGTAGGCTTGTGCATAATATTGTAACTGTCTTGATAGCGTAATGCATAAATGCACGGAATTTCGGTGTGAGTATCCTAGGTTTGAGTCCTTGGAGTGCCACATGTATTTGTTGATTTCATTAATTGAGTTTAGAAGTAAAATTGGTTGATGAACAAATATGAATTACCACAACAAGGGTTTTCAAGCCCCCCTTTTCCCTCATGTTTACCATTAGTTTTCGGAATTTAAGACGTTCGCTCCATTAGTTTGTCGATTATAAGAACTTTCACCCACTTGTTTTGCCAATATTAAAACCTTTCATGCAATTTATGTGTCGATTTGTTCCTGGCGAGCGATAGAGTGCCTGTAATATAAGAGGAATAGGCCTTCGGCCGCTACATGTTTCTATCGAAAAATTACAAATTTATTTTGAAGAGGGGACTTGGGGGTATTTATTTAAGCTTGATGGAGATCTAGGGAGGAAAGTAAAAACAAATTGATAATCGATAAATAAGCAAATATATACGTCCATCCCACCTTCAATAATTCAAGGTAAGCTGTGGGTGTGTGTGGTATAGCAGGACTCGGTATTGTTGGTAAAATTGCCGTTTCGGTGCGACAACCTATATTGTCATGAGCATATGTTTTTCCTTTGGTATATTATAACTAATTATTTGCATCAGCTCATTATACAAATGCAATTATCTTTGATTATGAACATAAGAAAGCTAAATCTGGGCCCAAAGATTTAGGTAACGAACATTCTAATAGCTGACTGCATACGCTGCTGTACGCACATAATATTGCCTTTTGTAATGTTGAGTATATTTTAAAATAGGTAGAGAAGCATAATTACAGTGATACCCTAAACAATGATAGATTATTTTAATCCTTTTGGAATGACTCGAGGGAGACAGAATAATAACTTAGATAAAATTAACTACTGTTACCAGGTTTGGTTTTTCCAATCAGTATACAATCGTCTAATAACAGTTAACATATAATATGAGCCTGTGTCCTTCATATATAAAGACGTGAGGTAAACAATATGTCATATATTGTCAAAATAGCTGCATAATTCTCCTTGAAGATGGGTCTGGTAGAGATGAAGGAAGTAATAGACAGAGAAAAAAGACAGAGCGAAACGTGTGGTGAGAATGTTAAGAGTGGGAGCTGTGGAGAGAGAGAGAGAGAGAGAGAGTGAGAGTACAAACGAGTACAAAAGGAAATCAAGCAATAACAAATCTAGTAACCCCGCTAGGCTGCTTTTCCTCCAAAACGCTGAGGATCAAGTGTTCAAACAGTGGTTTAGAGTGAGTAAGGGAATATTGGAAAGGGAACTACTGCCCTGGAACTAATGTCCGTGGCAGGATTAGGAAGTTAGTAGGGAACAGATGGGTTAGTAACATAACACAGTTATATGTGATTTTTCGTATATCTGGTAAAAAGAGAGTAACGTCCTAGTAATTTATATACACAATAATCCTTGATGAATCTGAGGGGGGAATAACATAAGCTTTTCATTCACAAACGCAGTAATTCGCGGGTTTGATGCAAGATATGTGTCTAGGCGAAGTTTATAAGAATCAACGGTGCTGCAGTCTATAACGTCTCGGGGAAGCCCATTCCACAAGTTTTGTCAACTCTCTTGATTGAGAAAAAAAATCTTAGATTCGTGTGAGTTATAAAATTTACCAATAATTTTGCAACTGTTTCCCCGTGTGTAATTAGATTGGTCGATAGTCAGGTACTTACTATAGTTCATATTGGCAAAGCCTTTGATGATTTAGAATACTTGAATTAAGTATCCTCTTAATCTGCGCTGGGTTAAAGGAAATAGATTTAATTCTCTAAGACACTCCTCGTATGGTTTGTTCTTTAGGCTGGGTATAATTGTTGGTAATTTTACGTTGAACTCGTTCTAGCTTGTCTATATTTATTGGGTAATAAGGGCTCCAGGATTGAACCAGTATTCCAGAAGGGGGCGGACTAAGGAATTGTAAAGAGTTAGGATAACTTCTTTGGATGTATGCTCAAACTACCTGCTTATAAAGCCAATTATTTTGTTTGCCTGATCAACAATTTCTGTACATTGTTGGCTGGGTGTTAGGTTACTCGATATTGTTACTCCCAGATCGGTTTCTCTGTCTACACTCTTAGGTTGTGTGCCATTCATCGAATAGTTTGCTTTTTCATTTTGGTATTTAATATGTAGTATTTTACATTTATCCATATTGAAACTCATTTGCCAAATTTGCGCCCAACATGACAACTATCTAGATTGTGTTGCATATCGTCTAATTGTTCTTTTGATAGTACGCTATTTGCAATTTTTGTATCGTCAGCAAACTTTGAGATGGTACAGGTGAGACCCTCATTTATGTCGTTGATGTAAATTAGAAAGATAATTGGTCCTAGTACCGATCCTTGAGGTACCACGCTACTTACATTGGTCCATTTAGATGCCTTACCGTTTATGACTACGCCTTGTTCTCTGTCGCTGAGCCAATTTTCTATCCATTTCAACACATCATCTTGTATTCCATACGCTTTTAGTTTTAGCAATAAACGTTTGTGGGGAACTTTGTCATATACTTTTGAAAATCAAGGTATATAATATCTACAGCTTCACTCTCATCATAGAAGTTGAGGATATTGTGGAAGAAGTCTAAGAGGTTTGTTAAGCAAGAATGTTTGTTACAAAAGCAGTGTTGAGTATCTTTAAGTATTGTTTTTTCCTCTAAGTGATTTACGAGTCTGTCTCTTATGAATATGTCTAGCATTTTACGTACAACTGAGGTAAGCTGATTGAATGAGTGTTACGTTGGCTAGTTTCCACTGGTCAGGCATAGTTCCAGACTAAAAGGATTTATTGAATAGCAATGTCAGTGATTTTGAGAGTTCATCCTTAGCTTCAATTAGAACTCTAGGTGAGATTGTATCAGGTCCAGGCGATTTATTTACCTTGAGTTTATGTAAACATTTCAATACTCTCTGTAATGGTGATATTGCTTAAAACAAGAGAATTATCAATATGAATCGGCGATGCTGCAGTGATATCACTGAAGTCTTCTGTTGTAAATACTGATGCAAAGAAGGTATTGAGGGCATTACTCATTTGTTCTTCGTCTTTGGTATATTCTCCATTTTCATCAACGAACGGTCCAGCAGTTAAAGTAACTACGTTCTTCTTTCTGATATAACTGTAGAATTCTTTCGGGTTTGTATTATACTGATTCGCAACATGTAACTCCCGGGTCTTTTTACTTTGCATAATTAATTTTTTGGCTTTGCGTCGTAGTTCTACAAATTTCACCCGTTCTTCGTCATTTTATGAGGACTTTAATCTATCATTATCAATCTAATGATAGATAGCAAGCAAGCAAATAGTCTGAAATATCTTTATTCCACCATTTGGGCTTATCATTATGGCCTGTACGCCATATTTTCGATTTTATGCAGTCTTGCACTGCTTTTAGGTAAGTGGTTGCGAATAATTCCCGAGATGTATTTATGTCGTCATTGTTAATTAGAAAGCTCCGGTCACTTTCTTTAAACATTGCTCTAAGTTAACAAAAGTTTGCTTTCTTGAAATTAAAGACTTTCTCGATGCTGCTATTTGGGTCGTTACTAGTAAACTTTAAACAAAAAATTGTCGTATAATGGTCGCTTTTACTGAATTCATCACCAACATTCAAATTCTCTATTAATTTTGTATTTGTTGCAAGTACAAGGTCAAGAATGTTATTACCACTGGTCGGCGACCGAACAAATTGGTAGAGTGAACTCTCTTGCAAGTTCGCATACCAGTCATGTCCGGAATGTGAAGTAAGAGTATCGCCCCACTATGTCACAGATAAATTAAAGTTGCCAAAAATTATGGTATTTTGTGAGTTACTTACATCTGCAATTTGTTTGTAAATTTCTTGTTCATTTTGCACTGATTGAGCTGGAGAGAGAGAGAGAGAGAGAGAGAGAGAGAGAGAGAGAGAGAGAGAGAGAGAGAGAGAGAGAGAGAGAGAGAGAGAGAGAGAGAGAGAGAGAGAGAGAGAATGACGCGCGCACACATACACACACACAAACACACTATTGACATAAATATTGAAAATAGTGAAAGGTGTGTCATGATATAATGAAAAAGTGTATTATTTGTGTTCCGTGTGCCACTGCACTTTATATTTAGCGCACTTTAACCTCGCAGTGTCTATGAGAGAGAACCCAGCTAAGAAATATCAATTAAATTACGTTACCTCTTTGGAATAATGTCAACAGATCACAACATTAATTTACAGTCTCGGAATTAAAGGATGTCTTAAGCATACAGTGGTTTTCACATACTGTTTACTGTCCATGATCAAAATAAGGATAACAAATAAATTTCTCTAATCAAAATAATGATAAAAAAAAGGTTCATTGACCAAATAAACAAACTACAATATTATTGTTGTTCTTTCTTGATTTTGTACCTAGTCCTTTTTTAAACTACACAACTTTACTTGGAGCTGATTGGCTGATGGTGTTAAATTGTATGTCAGTTGCAATAAAAAAAAAAAAAAAAAAAAAAAAAAACTTAACGGTATTGTCCGCCAATCAATCAACTCTAATTTTATTTTTAACTCAAAGCGACTAATATTGCAGCGTGCCCTTTTTCAGTCAGGTATATTCGGGTTTGCGCTTAATGCACAATTGTGCATTTATCATCTATTGAAACTATTATAACATTATATATAACAGGTGCGATAAACATACGGTACCTCTATTTGATATATGTTGAACAATTAAAATATTTGCAGTTGTCTATAAATTACTCATATCATGAACATATTTGGTCAAGCACTTCTATTGGCTAATACGGAACTAATTTGAAGAAGTGGCTGTCATTTATATCAAATAGATATAATAAGTTGTCCTTCGTGTTCATCAGTTTCACCATCGTGTTGCTTTTTCCCTCACTACTTTCCTCTAGGGTTTTGCTCACTGGGTCTCTACAAGTTCACTCTTCCGTGAAAGAAACAATTACTAGCATCCTGGACGCTATCAGAAGTTGTGCCTGAACCATTCTTCCTATAGTATTATACTCTGGTACCTGATATATTGTTGTCTTTGATCTCAGCCGGGTCTTGTAAACATGGTACTGTACCTGTCAATTATTAGTCTTCAACTTTGGGCTACGTCTTCAATGACAGTCCTACCTCCAGTACCGGGAACATTAGTTAATGGTAAATGTGAGGGTAGGGGATGTTGTTGTTATATCTTTAGTATCTATCCATTTATTCATAAACCTTTGCGTCTGGATCTATTAACCTTTGATCTATGTATCTACCGGTATTAATCTACCTATCTATATTTTTTGTAATAGATAGAAAGGTAGATAATTATGTAGGGTAGGGTAGGAAGGTTTTATGTATCGTAGATCCAACTGGTTGTCCTGTAGAGTGTGGGTACTTTACCACCACTGAAGGTTGGTATGAACTACCATGTATTATGATATAGGCTACACCCGTTATGGTAGCCTAACATCATAAACCAGGTCGACATTATTTTCCGGAATCAATTAATGGGTAAACCTTTTAAGTATGGGTGAATATTAATGTGATGTTATTGCCGCCATCCAGTACGGGTTAACCCGTTGCATTCTGGTGACATGTTTCTCATTAGATTATGGCTAATACTAGAGGAATTTACTCAGCTTGGCAAGGAACTATAGCAATTAAAAGGCGACAGGCTATCTCATTTCATACTTTTAGCTATAACTGAGTCTTCCTAAGCTGAATATAATCGTCTAATAGTTGCCAGAACATGATTAAAATTAGGTCGCCGGTACATAATTGGTTAATATAGTTAAATAATGAATGACGAGATTGTTGGTGTTAACTACTGGATTATAATGGTACTTTTATCATGTCCTATGAAGTGAGCCCGTACAGTCATGGTAGAAGAGTCCATAGTTTTATTGTGGATGTTAGATGGATAAGTTAGTACAATCGCGGTTATTAATGTTCTCTATACAGTATTGAAGGTATCTTGGGATGAATTGAATCTCCTTTCAAATTATGTACATGATATTTACAATTCGGAGGTTAGTTAAATCAGTTACAGGACTCAGAATGTATCAAAAATCATGAAAGCGATAGTTGGTAATGTGTGTATATGTCAGATATATATATATATTTATATAGAGAGAGAGTGAAAGACGCCGCTACTAACCCAATGGACGTAGTTGATAGAGAGTTGACCACCACTGGAGTGAGAGTTTGAGGCCCTCCGTCAGTAGTTGGTAGTTCTTTTTCCTGACCCACGATACCTGTAAGTACACCGGTTAGAAGGTAGGTAGGTATAGTGGTTGGTAGGTAAATAAATGGGTAAGTAGTAAGTAGGTGGGTAGGTTAGTATGTTGGCAAGTAGGTAGATAGAGTGATCTGTTTCTTAAAACATACAACACTTAAAACATACAATACAGTGTGTTACTTTTAGAGCATTCCGTTCAGTATAATAATCCTTTCATTATACAAATCTTTCCTGCATTTCGGCTGTGTATAGAAGACATGTATTCGGCTTAGGAATGTGGGAGGGAAATACTTCATGAGATTGAATTTACCTCCTAAACAGTAAAATCATCTAATATTGCCATAATTCAACTAATACAGTATCATATTGCTGCAAGGGTTATTTGTTGGTTCGATAGTTAGATTGTTTACAATATAATGTTGTATCAGTTTGATCCGTCTATTACACACTGAACACGTGTACTGTATAAAGTGTATATAGTCAAATAATTGGATAGATTATAAGATAAATGTATTGTTAGAGAGGACGTGGGTTGATAGAGAACGTGATGCTCTAGTGTGTACCAGTACCTTGTAAGTACCTTGTGTCCTAGCTATTACTGTATCTAAAAACATCGACAATAACTCGACTACTGTACACTATTACTGTACCATCGACAATAACTCGACTACTGTACTCTATTACTGTACCATCGACAATAACTCGACTACTGTACTCTATTACTGTACCATCGACAATAACTCGACTACTGTACTCTATTACTGTACCATCGACATAACTCGACTACTGTACTCTATTACTGTACCATCGACAATAACTCGACTACTGTACTCTATTACTGTACCATCGACAATAACTCGACTACTGTACTCTATTACTGTACCATCGACAATAACTCGACTACTGTACTCTATTACTGTACCATCGACAATAACTCGACTACTGTACTCTATTACTGTACCATAGACTAACTCGACTACTGTACTCTATTACTGTACCATCGACAATAACTCGACTACTGTACTCTATTACTGTACCATCGACAATAACTCGACTACTGTACTCTATTACTGTACCATCGACAATAACTCGACTACTGTACTCTATTACTGTACCATCGACAATAACTCGACTACTGTACTCTATTACTGTACCATCGACAATAACTCGACTACTGTACTCTATTACTGTACCATCGACAATAACTCGATACTGTACTCTATTACTGTACCATCGACAATAACTCGACTACTGTACTCTATTACTGTACCATCGACAATAACTCGACTACTGTACTCTATTACTGTACCATCGACAATAACTCGACTACTGTACTCTATTACTGTACCATCTTCCCACTTTTCAATCAGGCTATCGTCATACCTATTAGCCTATCTCTTGAACTACCTACGAATTATCCCAACGACTTAAATATTGATAATAATATATTTGCCTCTAAATGTGGATGGCTAGTAAATATGTGATGGACTGGGCTTCACATTGATACAGTATTATTTGGACATGTTGAGTATCTATGATTTCCCTATTATGTAAGTACAGTATAATACTTTTGAATGCGTGCTGAAATTGATAAAACCGAATTAATTAAATACACTAATTTACTTTGGGAGATAATTTAAGTGTTTAAACAGTTGAATGACAGACAGGTAATGAAAAGGTTGGAAGGTTATTAAACTGTGAGGAAAGAGGCGTTGACCTCATTAGTTTGTTGACAGTCTGACTGACAGTAGACTGACGGGAGATAAACTGTCTGCATAATATAACTGGTGTTTAATTGACGACCAGCGGTACTGAAGCTTCCAAGTACAATATGGCTGTATGTATATAACTCGTAAATTAATAGTTCCTTTGACTAATGGATCTGGAATATTTATTTATTTATTATATCATTTCTATTTTACACTGTTCTCAAATCTACATAACAATGGTGGATGATCTTTTCCCTTGCCTGTTGGTCATGCCAGGCCCTCGTTATTATAGTAGAGTTTGGCTCTGTTATATCAGATAAAGTTAGTTGAGGTTCGATTATGTTGATATGGTCTTCTACTTTTGTTATTCTTAAAGATCATTCCTATGCCGAGTAAAATAATATTATATGGCAGTATTATTGATAAATCTAAGATATCATCGCGCATTGAAGGGATGAAACTCTATATGATCTAGATAGGCCAGCATCTACTGTAAACCCCAGACATAAACCCCGAATCAAGCGTGGAACAAGGTCAATGTAATACTCGGACAACTCTATACTTTCTGTTGCTAGCCCCATATGAAGTGCCTTATATAAGGATATGATAAATATCGTATCAGTTTCAGCAGTCACCCTTTACATACAACATTCACCAACACATAACATTTAGACTAACTAATAAATAAATAGGTATACAAATAGATTCCGTGAGATTTATTCAAATATAATTAGATTAATAAGATAATACAGCTCATGCGATAACATTATGACGACAAATTTGATTAAGATTTGTATTTATCTATCATTTGTATACGGGTTGAAATACTAAGATATATATTTAGTCATAGTTCATGGCCCTACAATGTCGTTCAGTTTTTCACTATACTCGATTGTGTTTAACCTGGCAGAAAGTGTAATCAATTAACACCATATTTGGCTATATCAACTTTGTAATAGCAGAGTAATATTAATATGGAGATAAGTACATTTGTCTTCAGCCTAAAAACACACAGACTAAAGGCAACACACTACTTGGCAAGTATAGTAGATAATTACTGTTGGTGTTATCATGTAGCATGTCGTGCAGGGCTAGGTAGTGGTATGGTGGATACTGTTCAACAAGAGGTTCAGTCAGTCATTTAGTAAGACCCATTATTTTTTCAACAAAGGAGAGGTATGTACTTTTTGGTCGTCATACACACACAAGGAACGAGGAACGGATAAGTGGTGTTATTTTTATGTCTTACCTACCGTACGTGCTCCATTAATTATGAAACAAGTCATGTGCTCTGGCTGTACATAAATATTATATAATAATGAATGCACAATAATGTACCCCAAAATTGTCAGAATTTGAGGAGAAATTAGCCGCTTGGAGATTATTAAACCATATGCTATAGGGCAAATACACAAACGCTCATGCGCGTTCATAAGCGTAAGTCCTGGTTTACAGCTACGCTTAAGATTTACTTTATGCAAAAATATCCATTTAGATGTTCATATCAAATCAGCTATATAGTTGTAAATACATATTATTAATTTTTAACATAGCTGATTTGATCTGAATAGCAATATAAATTAACCTACTGAGCCCCAGCTAGTTATTAATAAATGTACCACCAGGGACCAGCCGATTTTGATTTTTTTTTTCCAGAAACAATAGCGAATTGGTTAGGAATGAAGGAAAAAAAAATACGATCAAAAAGGTCAAAAATTGGTCCTACGGAACCCCCGAAAACGGATTTTACAAGAGTAAAAATTTGAAGGCAATAACACCCAAAATTCCGGTTTTTGTGCGCTCACGCGCACGCAGTTAGACTTTGAGAGCGTTCAACCATCGGCATGGTTGCGTGGGATACTTACACAGTTTCCATACAAATCTGAGCCCTCTAGGTGCCATAGGACCGAAGTAATTGGGACCGGAGTAACACTGACGCAACTATTGCGTCGCTGGGGTTTAGCGTTACATACATTGCTGACGCAAACGCTGCGTCGCTGGGGTTCAGAGAGCTTAGCATTTACGTAATATATGAGTGCATACATGAACTTGTACTGTGAAGCTCCTGCTCTCTCTCTCTCCTTCCCTGCCTCATCTAGTTCATGACTGTAAGATGCATGACACTCAAGTAACTCATTAGTAGTAATACTTTTATGCCAGTGTCACAAGAACGCTTTTTCCTGCTATTTTCGAAGAGCAAGTTTATCCTCGTAATATTCTGAGGGTTTTCAACATTGGAATCGATAACAAGGCTGAAGGTATATTATGTTAAGCTCTAAAATTCTGATACAACTTAAAATGCCTGTAAAAAGTTGCAGAAAAAGAGCTTGTGTGATATGGCCAATAATTGGGTGCATTAAAGTTGTGATCAAATATGTGATGCCTTGCTGCGTGGCTCAGTGGTAACGCACACAATTTATGCGCAGGGTTGGCCAGTGGACATCGACTTCCGCAGTTCTCACTGCAATGACAGACATTAAAGGTATAATAGATCAGATAGATACTGTCATCACTCACGTCCTGACCACCCCAAACCAGCTTCAAGAAGCACATCCATACTCATATCACTCGCCATTCCATCCAGTTAGTTAAAGACAGCACACAGCTGCAGGCATGACCTCCCGAAATCCATCATTCTGAATTCTGAGTCTTCACTTCCTTGCGAGGACAGAGTTCACCTGGCCAGACTGAGATGTGGGCACCATCCAGCCCCTCTGAGCTATCAGAAGAGTCTGGATGACTCCGTTGGTGACGACTGTCCAGGATGGAAAACAGCACCTCATACTAATAAAGACATCATAGAAGACTGCATTACACACAATCACTTAAGCCAACAACATAATCTTCACTTCTTAAGAGCCCTGTGGGAAAGCCCAATCTCGGCCATGGCCTTCCTTAGGGATTTGGGGCTGTTCGGCCAGGCAGCCTAGGGAACGGCAACAACAACAACAACAATTGATCCACATTGTATCACCACCCCACACATTTTGTTCTCGTCGTCTCCCCCCCCCCCATTCTACCTCCTTTTCAATTAATTCCAACTATTTTTCCCTCTTCCCACTTTTACAATCATCAGATTTCTTCTTGTCCTCCAATCCTTTTCCCTTCCCGACCTATTGTCCCCCTTCCCCTTTGTAAACATTTCCCTCCCCTCCTTCCCTTTTGTTAACATTTCCCCCTCGTCCTAACAGTAACTATTGACCCATCGTGTAATTGTCAACAGGACAGTTCCGCGGAGTTCGTGCATTTGGCCAATTGTTCAATTTCATATTAACCTTTTCAGTACCGGGGCTGTCCTTTTAGTTTTTTTATTCCAGCTATATTTAGAAGATTTTGTGCTGTTTAATGTGGATCTGTGGTAATAAAAAGGGTTAATTATTATGTTCTCTCCACTTACCAGATTTACTCCTAAACTCGATTAATGAAATTAACAAACAAATGTGGCAGCAGTGTGTGATGTCCCCGTGGTTGTTTACTGTATATATGGATGGAGTCATGAAAGAAATACTATCAAGAGCAGTGGATGTTGGTGTATCGCTGAAAAGGGAGGGAATTGAGTGGAAGCTACCTATACTGCTGTTTGCGGATGATACAGTTCTGATGAGTGATAATGAATGGGAGTTGCAGAGTCTGGTAAATGAGTTTGGAACAGTGTGCGAAAAACGGAATTTGAAGGTAAATGCGGGGAAGAGCAAGGTTATGGTCTTCGAAAGGGGTGAAGTCACAGAGTGTGAGGTGAAACTGAACGGTCAGGCTATGGAGATCGTCAACTCTTTTAAGTATCTGGGCAGTGTGTTGAGTAATGATGGGACTATGGATGAAGAAGTGCGGGAGAGGGAACAACAGGGGAAGAGGGTTGTAGGAACGCTAAAAGCAGTAACAAGAAATAGGGTGGTCAGTATGGAAGTGAAGAAGTCATTGCATGGCAGTGTGGGAATCCCGACACTGACTTACGGAAGCGAAGCATGGACGTTGGTTGAGAGACTCAGACCAAGAGTGAGAGCAGTGGAAATGAATTACTTAAGGAGTGCGTGCGGAGTTACATGGAGGGATAGACAGACTAATGAGGAAGTAAAAAGGAGGTGCGGTGTGGAGGTAGATGTGCTGGAAAGTGTGAAAAGGAACAACTTGAGATGGTTCGGCCATATGGAATGTATGGAAAGCGAGAGAATGACTAAGAGGGTGTACGAGAGCGAGGTGGAGGGACAGAGAGGGAGAGGTAGACCGAATGAGAGGTGGAAGGATGGAGTGAGGAAATACATGAACGAAGGCGGTGCTGGTTGGGAGGAGGGGCGTCGACTGACTGGGGACAGAGGTGCATGGGGGCGGTTCGTTCGTGGCCACCCTTTCGGGGATCACGGCGTCAGGCAATAGATAGATAGATAGATGTGGCAGTTCGGGGATTCGAACCCAGGACGCTCACGCCGAGAATCAACACACTTATGCATTGCACCACGAAGACACTGAGATAGTTCGAACACGGTTAATTGATGAAGGCCCTTTTGAAACAGAATAAAATCGTATAATAGTAGCATCTCTCTCTCTCTCTCTCTCTCTCTCTCTCTCTCTCTCTCTCTCTCTCTCTCTCTCTCTCTGTGTGCATGAACATATATCATGTAATTTGAAAGTGTTATCAATGTTATTATTTTGATTTTCATTATGCTCTGTTCTTTGCAGGAGCTACACTTTCCAATTTCCATGGGAGTGAACAAGAAATTGTACTTCAGGACGGTGGTCTAGTTCGGCTTTGCAAGGTTAGTGTTTGATTATAAATACATGTGGAATTATATTGCTATTTATATATAAATATTCATTATATTGTTTAAATGGCTGCGTTTATGAGACTAATTTGAAATCAGTGTACCTGTAATCTGTTAGTGCTCTCTGATCCGACACGATTATTTACATACAATAGTGGTATGCAACACTCCTAATGTCTGTCACTGAAATAGTGAATTGGATAGCTTAAGGGAGTAGAGTTTAATTGATGTGTTGGTCTCTTTTTGAATGTATTATATATTATTGTGTTTCCTCGCTAGACTTCCATCAAACATATTATTAAAACAAAACAAAAAATAGGTAAAATAAAGTCACGGCCGAAGGCAGATTCCTCAAATTTTAATGAAAGGTTTTGATATTGACAACAAAATGGGGTGAAAGGTCTTATCATGGCCAAACTAATGGAACGAACATCTTAACATTTCAAATTTAATGGGGCTAAACATGAGGAAAATGGGAGACCAGAAGAAGCAACCATCCCCTTTTAAGAACACCAAACTTTTCACTATCCTTTACACAGAACACTCCCTCCTCCACTAAGACACTATCAATTTCGGTGGGAGTATCCTAGGTTCGAGTCCTTGGAGTGCCACATGTATTTGTTGATTTCATTAATTGAGTTTAGACGTGAAGTTGGTTGGTGAAAACATATAACAATTCAATAGATGTTCTTGTTTCAATATTCGCCGGTATGCCATGAAACATATACATCTACACGTAAACAAATATAAATTCAAATTATATGTGGGAGCTACCTCCCTCAAACACACACACACACAATAACACACACACACACACACACACACACACACACATACACAAACAGTACCCCGCTGTACAATATAATAGTTCTATAAAAGTTCAGAAGGAAGCTAAAAACATTCATTGTAAAACAAAAACAAAAATCTGTATAGTGGTCCAAGCGCGGGTAATATTAACCTCCACAATAACACTAACACACACACGTACATACACATCCGGGAACTGACGCTACACACAGACAAATAGGCAACAAATAACATATTTTCCAATATACATATAACATTTTGGCCCTATCTATAAATGTTGTAACAAAAAACATGTGTTGGCTCACTGCCGCTCTGGTTAATTTTAAAGTTAGATTACAATATCATGAAATATAACACCCGGAAATGTATTATGCCAGGTCAGTTCATTTATAGCACCGATGATTCTGTGTATAAACTATAATTGTCCGTGTTGTGGTATCTTGGGTGTGAAGTGTATAATAAGGGGAGGTGGTTGCTATTTCTGGACCACCTTTTCCCGCATTACTTTTCAAATGTTAAAACGTTAATTTGACGATGTTATTAGACCTTTCATCCCATTTTGGTGTTGATTTTTTTCCTGGAAAGCGATTGCTAGCCTGTAACTTTTGAGGAACCATCCTTCGGCCGCGACATTTTTCTACCGAAAAATTTAAAAATTCATCTCGAAGAGGGATCTTGAGGACATATTAAGCTTGATGAAGATCTAGAGAGGAAACTATAACAATAATGTATACATAAATTAATAAACTAATGTATACAACGTACCCACTTAAGTAATGTGTTGTACTCGATGTGGGGAGCCCTTGTTCAACAGGTGAGTGTCTAAAGCTCGTTGTACACTGACATGACAGCCCCATCAGGACTGGCACGAACACCCACGGCACAATATACAAATCCTGTGTCTTGCCGAATTTACTAGAGATCGCAGCGAAAATGGCTGGCATCGTTAGAGTCGTATCTTTACCGTATCTCTTCCGCACAACTTGATAAGACTCTAGCGATGCCGATACGGTGGAGAAACGAATGCTACGAAGAAGATGGGAAAAGTTGCGCGAGGTGTACACGACTAGTCCACGGAAAAGATACGACCCGAAAGACTGCGATACAACTCAGAAGAATCGTATCGACGCCGTATCGATGCCGTGAGACGTGTAAACGGATTGAGGCTAGACGCGCGGTTGCCAACTCGACCGTTGCCAATTTTCCTCACGGAAGAGATACGGCCCGCACGAATGTAGGAAAAAAAGGCACAGGAAAAAAAGGCACCGAAAATAAGGGCACTGGGAAAAAAAGGCACAGGAAAAACGGGCATATTTTTCAGTGTAGGAAAAAATGGCATTTTATGAAAATCTATAGAATGTTTAATTAGGCAACTTTATTATCCAGGGACCAGGATTTATTCATAAATTATTTATTATTCAAGAATTATATAATTTTAATATATTTGTTATATTTATTGTACTTCTATATTTTGATTTAATTACTCTATATTTATATTTAACCTAACCTGACCTAATGTGAGATCTCACTTGGACTATGCTGTTCAGTGTTGGTGTCCTTATTATAGAATGGATATTGATCCAATGAAGAATGACGCAAATGATCCACATTGTTAGAAATTTACCAAATACCTTGTGTTGAGCAGAGGCTGATAACCCTTGGCTTGCATTCATTAGAAAGACGAAGATGTATAGGAGATATGATATAGGTGTTTAAAAGGATGAAAGGTATCAATAAGGGAGATAGAAAAAAGGTACTAAGGCTTAATAACGGCGAGATAAACCGTTCAAATGGCTTCAAATTGGATAAGTTTTGCTTTAGAAAAGATATAGGTAAGCACTGGTTTGGGAACAATTGTGGAAGTGTGTGGTTAGCTCAGGAACGGTAGAAAATTTCAAGTGCAAACTTGAGTCATATGAATGATATGGGTTGGGTGTTAATGGGATCTGCCTCGTGTGGGCCGGTCGGGCTTATGCAGAATTCCGGTTTCTTAAGTTGTAACCTAACCTAACCTAACCTAACCTATGGTGAGTACACTACCAGATATATATAATTACATTATGAAATATTGCATATTGCATCGAAACACATTTTATTGATCTATTACTTCTTAATACAAAATGTTGTTGTATGTGCCATTTTTTCCTAGTCCGTAATTTGTGAAAAAATTTCCAGTACTTTTTCGTTCCTGTGCCTTTTTTTCCAGTGCCCTTTTTTCCTGTGCCGTTTTTTCCGGTGCCTTTTTTTCCGAGGACTGGTCCGCACGACAGGCTTACGCACCAGACGAAATTGATACGGGCCATACGGCATTGATGCGGACCATACGGCTTTGATACGGACCACACGATTGTGATATGGCGAGTTCGTGATGGAGACCAGATTCAGATTTTTTTTTACAGTTGCCGGGGGATTCCCACAAACTTTTGAACAAAATCTCATATAGACCCCGATACGTCGCTTGAACTGTGAGAGTCACCCACGACTAATTCCAGATATCCACGATTAGGTTGCCGATTTACCGTATCAGGCTGAAATATCGAGTTGGGAACTCGCCTGGAGGGGCTTTCATGTCAGTGTGCAACGACCTTAACCAATTGTTCCATCAGGCTTCATTATTTATCAGATATATATATATATATATATATAAAAGAGAGAGAGAGAGAGGGATAGTTAAATACACAGATGTGTGTATATACTTGAGCACTTTAAAATAGTAAAACCTATGAAAACTGCATGAATAAAATTATAAGAAAATTAAAACTATTCAGGTAGTGAAGAAAAAAAACTATATCTCCAGCTTCCATAGGACATATTCAAAAATTACTTTACGAAATGTAAAAAGTTATTATTTCATAAAAAAAGAGTGGAAGTAATTATCGACCATGTCAGTTAAAATAGTTCTAATACTGTTGGGTCCATCCATAATGTGAGTTATGATATGTAATTCAGTTGTCTGGTTGAGTCATGAAAGTATTGTCATATACAGTATGTATACTATGCATAGTAAATATTATTACATAAATGATGGAAATGTAGCAGGACTGGTAAAGTTGATTGCACTGTAGAGAGCGAGAAGGTTCTATGATCACCTGGTGTAATTGGGTTATACAGTCTTGGGTCACGGCTGCCAAGTGATTGAACTGCTGCCAAGTTTACCATCCAACCAATGTCATTATTTCCGTTAATGTGTCAGTTTGTTTTAGTTGACAACATTTCAGTCCATCGTATCTCAGTCCACATATCAGTTTACCACATATCAGTTTACCACATCAGTCTTCTACATCACAGTATACCACACCACAGTCTACCACATCACAGTCTACCACACCACAGTCTACCACATCTCAGTCTACTACATCACAGTCTACCACATCACAGTCTACCACATCACAGTCTACCACATCACAGTCTACCACATCACAGTCTACCACATCACAGTCTACCACATCACAGTCTACCACATCACAGTCTACTACATCTCAGGCTATTATATCACAGTCTACTACATCTCAGAATATTATATCTCAGTCTACTACATCTCAGTCTACTACTTCATAGTCTACCACATCTCAGTCTACTACATCACAGTCTACTACATCACAGTCTACTACATCTCAGTCTACTACATCACAGTCTACTACATCTCAGTCTACTACATCTCAGTCTACTACATCTCAGTCTACTACATCACAGTCTACTACATCACAGTCTACTACATCTCAGTCTACTACATCACAGTCTACTACATCACAGTCTACTACATCTCAGTCTACTACATCTCAGTCTACTACATCACAGTCTACTACATCACAGTCTACTACATCACAGTCTACTACATCAGTCTACTACATCTCAGTCTACTACATCTCAGTCTACTACATCTCAGTCTACTACTTCATAGTCTACCACATCTCAGTCTACTACATCACAGTCTACCACATCACAGTCTACTACATCTCAGGCTACTATATCACAGTCTACCACATCTCAGTCTACTACATCACAGTCTACCACATCACAGTCTACTACATCACACTCTACTACTTCACAGTCTACCACATCTCAGTCTACCACATCTCAGTCTACTACATCACAGTCTACCACATCACAGTCTACAACATCTCAGGTTATTATATCACAGTCTACCACATCACAGTCTACTACATCTCAGGCTATTATATCACAGTCTACTACTTCAGAGTCTACTACACCTCAGTCTACTACTTCACAGTCTACTACATCTCAGTCTACTTCATCACAGTCTACCACATCACAGTCTACTACATCTCAGTCTATTACATCTCAGTCTACTTCATCACAGTCTACCACATCACAGTCTACTACATCTCAGTCTATTACATCTCAGTGTACTACTTCAGTCTACTACATAACAGTCTACCACATCTCAGTCTACTACATCTCAGTCTATTACATCTCAGTCTACTACATCTCAGTCTACCACATCTCAGTCTACTACATCTCCGTCTACTGCATCACAGTCTACTGCATCACAGTCTACAACATCTCAGTCTACTACATCTCAGTCTACCACATCTCAGTCTACCACATCTCAGTCTACTACATCTCAGTCTACCACATATCAGTCTACTACATAGCAGTCTACTACATATCAGTCTACCACATCTCAGTCTACTACATCTCAGTCTACTACATCTCAGTCTACCACATCTTAGTCTACAACATCTCAGTCTACTACATCTCAGTCTACCACATCTCAGTCTACAACATCTCAGTCTACTACATCTCAGTCTACCACATCTCAGTCTACTACATCTCAGTCTACCACATCTCAGTCTACTACATCTCAGTCTACTGCATCACAGTCTACTGCATCACAGTCTACAACATCTCAGTCTATCACTTATCAGATTGTTTTTCCAGCTCCACTAGAGCAGAAAGGAGATTGGTTTGTTATAGTAATTCATTCGTCAACACTGTTTGTCTTTATAAGTGTATAGCCTAGCCTGCGTCACTATTAAATACAATATATTCCACTCTCGAACAGTTTGACAAAAGCAGTAAGAGACTTGGGCACTAATAATCTTGGTGATATAATGAAACTGAGTCCCCAGAAAAATAGGAACCACACATATAATCTCGCCTGAGACAATATGTGGAGATATAACAACTAACTACAATAATGAAGACACTCCGGTGACATTAATACTGTACAGGGTATTGGACACTAAGTGGACACGTAACTAGTTTAATGGAGGAAAGCTAAAATAAGTTATGTACACTGACACTACGATCCAGCACATACTTATTGAGACTCATATTTATCCATTATCTTTATTTTTCATGATTAGGTTCATTATTTAGCGGATATACTTTCTAGGCAAACACTAATGCTAATATAAATAAATATATATATATATATTATATATGTATACGTCATATATATATATATATATATATATATATATATATATATATATATATATATATATATATAAGATAGACAACATGACAGGAAGCCAATAATATTATATGAATGAAAATGTTTATCCTTCATCATAATAACTCGAACCGGATATTATTGCGATTCACTTCCGGGTTTGGATAATACTGCATTCCTGATGGGAAATAATATGTATTAAACCCTTTCAATGAATTGTAATCCTTCTTATTAATTTGTTCTAGCTAACAATAGAACAATGATACAGTTAGGAAATGCATCTAGTAATCAAAGAAGCAAAATTTATCATAATTACTCTTTGACTCTCCTTCAGTAAGCAATACATAATGAACTCTATGATGTCAGTAACATTCATGGTATGTTAACCCTCTCCGACATCTTAAGTTACAGTAAGTTACCATGGACAGGCAGCACGGTTTCTGGGTGGCGAATTTGGCTCAGGAGTGTTTTCAAAGCCTAATGTATTTCTGTATTCCCATCCACCAGAATGCTGTTTATTGTGATGCATCGTATGTGAATGGAAGGAGGAATGACGGTAATACATTATAAAAACAAACAAATGTAACTAAATAGAAATAGGAAAGTGTAAACGAGTCAGAAATATACTTATTTTCCGAGTAATTGTGTTCACACCGTTTTATCTCGAAATTTTTAGTGATGACCATTTCCTTTTATATGCTCAAATAGAAGTATTTTTTCTGCTCTTTCCAAATCTGCAAACATAAATTGTTCTCAAGCAGTGACCGAAAACAAAAGAAGTACTATTTTGCATGATATGGTTTATAAAATGTTAGATTTATTTCATTGTTACGAGGTCTATGGTTGCTCGGATCCGTTTATAACTGTATGTATTACTGGAATCGGAAATTTATGATCTTTCTAACGGTGAAAATCAAAACACTATAGCATTATTGACCCGCGAGCTATGCGCAATTGTTTCCATGCATTGTTATTGCTGTGTAAATAAATTAGTATGTTTATACAATTGTATATTTTTGCCACAATATACAACACCTTTGTACAAATTTCCTTGTCAATAGTTGTATAATGTTCATAGAACACCTGTTATAGTCTCATATGAAGGTTGTTAATTTTATGTTCTAAATTGCTCACGGCTTTGCTAAACTGAAAAAAATAAGCAGTCATATTTTTGGCAAAAATGTCACCTTACTATCATCGCACTTTTTATTATTTTATTCCACTAAGTTCTTCACAGTTTATGCACATAATGTTGGCACCGTATGTATATTGTGTAATGTAGAAAAGGTGTGTACATAGTACTTACCTGGTAAGGCCTTACTGTAAGCACTCATATTTCACAATGTGCCAAAACATTTGAATTTTTGAATAAACCATCCTTACAATAATAAATACTTAAATGATCTGAGTCAGTAGCTGATTGGTAGTCATAGGGTGAGGACCACAGTCCCCCGAAACTTATACACCAGCTATTCCTATTTTCCGTTACTGAAGATCCTTCATTAACCCTTTGGCGCACGATGACTCGTTCAGAGTCATTAGGTATTTTTTTCCTAGGCGCACGATGACTCGTTAAGAGTCATTAAACTTTAAAATATTCGCCAAAAATTACGTTTTCGTCTGACGCACGTCATATTTGGCATATATATTAAGTATTAAGTCTAGTTCAATGGGTACAATTGGCAACCCCCTCAGTTTAACGGTTTACTCACGGCTGGCTGGGAAGGGAGAAGAGTACAGCTCAGTCTGTGTTTCGATACTTTCACGTTTATTCGTGTATCTTAGTAACTATTTAGTTTATTGTAATTCTGAAGTTACCAGTGGAATCCTCATTAAATTCCGCTTCCATATATGTATGCAAATAAAAAAAATTGTGGGCAAAATTTTGAGCTAGCGCAAGTTGGAGATAAGGTATTTCATTTTTTTTTTACAATTCTTATTTCGGAGTGCCCCAATGTGGTTGTTTTGTATTTATTCTATGTTTTTATTCGCTTATCTTCAAGTTCAATCAATAACGAAGCCGATGATACCTCATTAATCCAAATATAAGGATTTTTTGGTGGATAAAAACGTCACAGAAACAAATTATTGCCAGGCACAAAACTGGCTCTGAGTGAGCTGAGATATACTTAGGGAGTGGGAAAAACTTTGATTGGAAACTATAGGTGCGCCAAAGGGTTAAGAGGAGAAATGCATTGTAAAAAAACATGAGACTCGAAGAATTAAAGGGTTTCCTTTTACAACGAATATATCCAACTGATATAATAAATAATGGCATTGAGCGAGCAAAAAGAATACCTATAACCAAACTACCAAACGCCGTTACCAATGATAAAACTCAGAATTATATATTGCCATACATAACCACTTACAACCCTAACTATGATGATTACTTTAAAGAAGTAAAATTCACAGTAGACTTGTTACAAAAATCACCAGAAACTAATAACATATACAAAGATGTAAATCTCATTAAAGCTAAACGGCAACCAAGAAACCTTAAAAAAACTATTAACTAGAGCTAAACTCCGTAATTCATCTGACTTTAACCCTCTATTGGCGGCCCACAACATAAGTCGAGTTAAATAAATTTGGACTATGTGGCGGCTCACAACATAAGTCGTGTGGCAATTTCAGCACGTAATGTTGCTGAGAGAGAGAGACAAGTGGTGGCAGGAGAGTAGCGAGCGTATGACTGTTCCAGACCACCGCGGCGGGCCTACTGACATGAATCCCACCCTCCTCCACTCTCTCACACTCGCTACTTAGTGAAATGTATGGGGAAAGTACCGAATTACATGGTTTTTGCACTCGTGTTGCGCGGTTGTTGCAAGAAAACTAGCGGTCATACAAGGATCGTTGTGGTGTCATTGTAAAGCTCTGTTTATGCCCTTTCAGGGATAGATACTTGTTTTACGCTCTGGGTCTAATTTAGGCATGAAAATGATCACGTAAAGAGCCCTATTTTGGCTAAAAACACCCCGCTGGGCGGTACATATAAATAGACCGCCTAGCCCGCCAATAAGGTGTTAAAGTAACAAAATGTGGCAATCCTCGATGCAAAATATGCTTAGAACTTAATGTAAGCACTCATATTTCACAATGTGACAAAAACATCTCTCCTAAATTTAATGTAATGCCATTTAATAAAGTCAAATCAGACGACATTCATTTGCGAAAAACCAAAGAAACCCATTTTATTGGAAAATTTAAACCAACACTTAAAGCTGAACCATCAGTACACCTCCATTAGCAGTGTTCCAATTTTGCTCGTTAACACCTTACGAGCGGCCTATGCGGTTTATTTATATGTACCGCCCAGCGGGGTGTTTTTAGCCAAAATAGGGCTGTTTACGTGATCATTTTCATGCCTAAATAAGACCCAGAACGTAAAACAAGTACCTATCCCTGAAAGGGCATAAACAGAGCTTTCGAATGACACCATAACGATCCTTTTATGATGGCTAGTTTTCTTGCAATAACCGTGCAACGCGAGTGCAAAAAGCATGTAATTAGCCACTTTCCCGATACAATTCCTTATATAGCGAGTGAGAGAGGGAGGAGGGAGCTGGGATTCGTGTCAGTATGTTCGCCGCGGTGGTCTGGAGCAGTCATATGCTCGCTACTCTCCTGCCACCACTTGTCTCTCTCTCTCAGCAACATTACGTGCTGAAATTGCCACTCGAGTTATGTCGAGCGCCGCCACATGGTCCAGCTTTATTTAACTCGACTTATGTGGTGAGCCTCTAATTAAGGGTTAAGGGCTTCATATATGCTATATATATATATATATATAGATTAGAGATGGAACGAATATAAATTTTCACTATTTGCGAATGAGAATACAAATGCGAATATTTGTTGGTAACATTCGCGAATTCGAATACGAATAGCAAATATTTCAATCTTTGTTGAAGGATGAAATTGTCATTCTTCAAGAACTGGTAATTCTTGTTATATCACCAACAAACGTTAATTAAATTACTATGAAATAAATTACCGGAAGCCAATGACGATGTGAATGTGTAAAGCTGTGTGTTTCGTTACCACCACTGATTAGCCATTGGGCTTTTGGCAGAAAATGCCAAAAATTATCAATGATATCCGAGACATGTTTACATACAGTATTCTCATCGTCCAGCATATTACTGTTTCATAATCATCAGCCAATTTTAAATAGCCTTGTAAAATATTTAATTATCACTAGAACAATACACTATATCATGTAGGAAGTATTCTGGAGAAATAGGGCAAATTTATTAAACAATGCATGATAAACTAAAGCACAAATGTATGCTAGAATAGCATTGTCAAATCGATAGATAGTCACCAGACACTAAAAACTTGTATGTCACTAGAAAACATATGTTGCAGTATCTAGAATAATCTTTAACAATACAAAAATCTCTACAATTCCATAAAATAGGGAACATAACTTGAATATCGCTAGAATTCATCACATCTAGATGTCGCTAGATGGAAGTGATGGAAGTGATTCGCTGGATCTAGCGATAGTCGCTACATTGGCAACATGTACCAAGACCATTCCATCCGTTATAATGAACACGGTCAGATTTCGAAACTATTACAATTATTTCAAAGTTCATAGATCATCAGATTAGTTTGAAAGTCGATGTACACAATTTCAGTTCCATTATTTAAAAACAAACATTCACATACTATGGTACTTAGAGGCTTTAATAAAGAAGCATTCCTTTCCCCATCATCGTACAAGCGAACGCAAGCTGTTTTTTTTTTTTTTTTTTTTTTTTTTTTTTTTTTTTTTAAAGAACGTCAACACACGCTTAGTATATTTGGGTTTGGTGAACCTTTTGGGGTTCCTAGTTATATATTAGAACATATTTATATTTTGCACACTCTTGACTTTAAAATTTAATATTTTACATTTTCGTATATCTTCGATTGGTTTCGTGAAAATATTCGCATGTTTGCAAATAGCTATGAATGGAAATGCGAATATTGAAAAACATAGCGAATATTCGCACATACTAATACGAAACGAATATTCGGTCCATCTCTAATATATATATATATACTGTATATATTATACAGTATATATATAATTATGTAGTCGAAATCTCTAGGAAAAATTGAAACAATGGAACACCAAGCTTTCGTCTATTCTCTCATGACATTGTCTGGGTAATACAAGAAAACAGGGGGAGAGTGAGGCTTAAATATCCATCCTAAATCATCTGTGAGTTGCTAATTAGCATATAAATACAAAAAGTGTTGCCATCCTACTGCCTGTTGCCATATTTTTTGGAAATGCTTCTTTTACATACAACATAAATGTCTTACAAATTATATAAAATAGGGAGACAAAAGGCATAACTGCCTGCAGCGGTCATGGAGTGGCGGCATCTACGCCGTGGGACCACTTCCCGGAGCTGCCGAACATGGATGGCTGCCGACCCTCCCGGCCGGGAACAAGATCACCGACCAGTGGAGGACAGCCGGCTGCCGACCGTGGGGAGCAGTTTCCGGGAGCCAAAACGTCACAACCATCCCCTGCCCTCTCTCTTGTGCCCCTGCACAAGTCCTTGGAGCGGCTTTGGTTGCGCTGGGCAACTACCACACCTCTCACACAACACACATATATTACGCTGTTTTCATTTCTCGAAGACTCTTTCTAGCCAGAGACATTGAAAGCAACCCAGGACCCACCTACACATACACATGTCCAACTTGCTCAAAACCCATCACTTCGAGTCGCGAAACTAAGGGTTCAGTTCTCTGCAATTCATGCGGGAACTGGGCCCATTTCACTCGCACAACAATTGCCTCCAAGAAACACTACACAAATACCTGGACCTGTTCTTCATGCCCCTCCTTCCCAGTCTAATCCCTCCCATAAAAACCCATCCACCTCTCCTTCCCAACCCACCTATCCCTCCCATACCATCCACTCTCTCCCCTAAAACCCGTTCACCTCTCCTCCCCAACCCACCTAACCTTCCCATACCATCCACATCCTCAACTCCACACACCACAACCCAACCTAACCCATTCCTACCCTCATTTCCTGCACACCAATCACCACCTCCACCACCACCTCACCCACCTCAATCCTCCCCACCCCCACCCCCACCATGATCGACTCCCTCACCCCCACCCCAACATACACTGCACACACAACATCAACATTCTCCAACTAAACATTGATGGCATCAACACAAAAAAACACAAACTCTTACACTTGATCAAACAACACAACATACACATTGCCATTATACAAGAAACAAAACTCTGCACAACACAAAAAACACCTACTGTACATTTCAAGAGTTCACCACCATTCGATAAGACCGGGCCGTCGGCGGTGGTGGTGGCCTCATCACCCTGGTAAACAACGACATAACATATATAGTCATCAGTGCACATACCAAATCCCTCCTCTCCCCAAATGATAACACAACAGAAATACAATCCATTAAAATACGCACTGGCAACACATCCAACATAACAATCATCAACACATACATCCCTCCCCAAACATCCCCCACAGTACCCAACGAATACAGACCACAACTACAACATAGCACAAACACCCGACACATCATCCTGGGTGGTGACTTCAACGCCAAGACGTCGGCCTGGTTTGTCGATAACCCCGACACAGGCAGAGGGCTGGTCCTACAACACCAATCAGATAACCTTTACATCCTCAACGACATCCATCAATATACCTATACTCCCCACCAAGCCCTCTACGACCCATCATCTCCAGATATCACCTTTTGCTCCCCAGAACTCGCCCCCACAACATCCTGGAAGGTGGTTAAAACCTTAGGCTCCGATCACCTCCCGAATTATCACCACCAAAACCAGGCTCACCCCAGCTAGCCACAGACACACTTACACTAATTATAAAAGAGCCAACTTGGAAGCTTTCACAAATGAGACAGAACAGCACTTTGAAACCCTAAACAGCGCACCCATCACTAACATCAACAATAATGTCCACACATTCAACACAACTATCCAAAACGCTGACAAGAACACATTCCAAGAGGTTACAGAAAATGACACAACCCCAACTTCTCACCAGAAATTAAAAAAACCTCATCAGACAACGCGACACACTGAAACACTTCCCAGCATCCCACACACAAAACATCAAACAACAAATCCAAGCACTCAACACCCAGATCAACAACAAAATACAAGAACAACAAACACTAAACTGGAATAACTTCCTACAAACCCTTGATCACAAAACAAACCTCAACAAATTCAACAAAACAATAAACAGCAATCACACTTTCCAACAGCAACACAACACAATCACATGCTGCAATCACAACAACAGACTCTACCCCTTCATGTAAACAATAAGCAAACACTCTCATTAATCACTTCTCTCATATCAGCCACCTAAAACCGTATAAAGACGACCGACGTGTCATCCGACGTAAGAGACAATTCCCCACAGACCCTGACTATGCGCCCTTCACTAACTACCAGACAAAGCACATCATCAACAATCTCAAACACTCACCCGCCTATGGCCTAGACAACATACACCTCAGACAACTGGAAGCATGGTATCATCATCACTTTCCCCAAACCCAACAAAGGCCCCACGCTCCCCTCCTCACACTGCCCTATCACACTCCTCTGCACCCCCTCCAAAGTCATAGACTGCCTTGTACTACAACTAATTACACACGCCTTACCCCTAGCTCCAACACAACATGGCTTCAGGCCACTATACTACACAAACACTTTTCTTACAGACCTTACACAAAGAGCTTTTGATGGCATCAACTCAGCCAGACCACACAGATCACTACTTGCCACACTCGACATTAGTAAAGCCTTCGATGCCATCCAACGCCACAACCTAACAAACAAAATTTACAACACAAACATGCACAACAACACAAAAAGGTGGCTGGCCAATTACCTAGTAGGCAGATGTGCACACGTATCTTTTGCCAGTCAGTCATCTAGCATCAGAAATTTCCCAATCGGAGTCCCACAAGGATCTGTCCTGTCGCCCGCACTCTTTAATCTGTACATGCATGATATAAAAACACCCAATACACCCCAAATAAACATAGCCTCCTACACAGACGACATAACACTCTCATGCACACACCAAGTCCCAGCCAGAGCAACAAGTCTCCTTCAACCCTATCACAACACATTACATGTCTAGTGCACTACAAACAGACTTAATTTAGCTTCAGCTAAATCCACTGCAACCCTCCTCACAAGCTGGACAGGTCAGGCATATTCCCCGCAACTCACCATAAACAACATATCCCTAACACACACACACTCACCCAAAATCCTAGGAGCAACATATGATACTCAAATGACATTCAAACAGCACACCACAAACATTAACAAGAAACTGACACCCAGACTTAACGCCCTCAGGTCACTTGCCCTCACTAAATTTGGACACAACAAAGAAACTACCACCACAGCTTACAAACAATACATAAGATCAGTGATGGAATATGCAAGCCCGGCCTGGGCTTCTAACCTAGTTGAAACACATCATAAGACCTTACAGGCAATTCCAAATAAAGCCATAAAATCATCACAGGCTGCACAGCTACTTCACCTACAGATCACCTACATCATGAAACCAAAGTCCTCAATGTCAAAGACCATCATTCTGGACATGAGAGGCACTCAATTCCTGGCAGCAGCCTCCACGAACCAACACCACCCACTACACTACATGGCAACACATCCACAGACACCAAGAAATATTAAAACAACACCCAGCACACGCTATCACACACAACTACTATCTTCTCTCTCTCCCTGCCAACCCCAAACCAGCTTCCAGAAGGACATCCATACTCATATCTTTCGCCGTTCCATCCACTCACTCATAAACAACACGCAGCTGCAGGCACGACCTCCCGAAATCCATCCTTCTGAATCCTCCCTTCCTCGCGAGGACAGAGTCCACCTGCCCAAGCTGAGATGCGGACACCATCCAGCCCTTCTGAGCTATCAGAAGAGACTGGATGACTCCGTTGTCGACTCCTGCCCAGGTTGTAACACAGTACCCCATACTATTAAACACATCATAGAAGACTGCATTTCATACAACCCTTTACACCAACAACACAATCTACACTCCTTGAGAGCTCTCTGGGAAAGCCCGACCGTGGCCATGGCCTTCCTTAGGGAATCGGGGCTGTTCGGCCAGGCAGCTTAGGGAACAACAACAACAACAACTGCCTGCAGCGAGAGTTGAAAAATCAAGGGACGTTCGAGCTAAAATGCCTGGACACACAGAGTTTGAAGCAATTTAAGGAAGAGAGAAAGACTGATTCTGGGAGTGAGTTCCAGTGCTCAGCAGTTGAACAGAAGAATTCTGAGAATAGCGCTTAACTCTCGGGTTGGAGAGTTGCACAGAGTAGGATAGGGATTGTGTTGCAAGGCGGGTACTACGTACCCTACGTAGAGGAGGTGGTATACACCGGGAAAGCTCCGAGGAACACTGATTATTGTAGTAGCGATAGAATAACGAGAGAGATGCAATTTGCGGCGAAGAGAGAGAGATTGCAGAGAGTTGGTGAGTGGACAAAAATGATACAAAAGGCTTTCCTTTCTACTTTGTCGTGGAGTGCGGTGTGAGAGGATCCTCCCCACACATGTGAACAATACTCAATACTAGGACGCACTGTGCCCTTGTATATAGCAAAAAGCCGCGCAGTGATAAAGAACCCCTTGAGGCGGTTGAGCACACCCAGCTTCTGGGATGCTGCCTTAGCAAGACTGGTAATATGGTCCTTCCAATTGAGAGCCGAAGAAAAAGAGACACTGAGAATATTGAGGGAAGATGAAGGATTGATGTTTGTATTATTGAAGAATAAGGGATAGTCTTCTGGAGATTCCTGACGGGTAGTAAGATGGATAAATTGGGTCTTGGAAGCATTAAATGCAACAAGGTTTTCTCTACCCCAATTGGAAATAGCTATATCAGAAGATAAGCGTTTTATGGCTTCATTACGTTTGTTTTTGAGGGACTTCTGGCTGGGGCGTTCTGGAAAACTAATTGAGTAGTGTATAGTGAGTCGTCTGCATATGAATAGATGGGACTGGATGTACAGTTGAGAAGATCATTTATGAAAATTAGAAAGAGAATTGGAGATAGGACAGAACCTTGAGGAACGCGGAGTTGATAGGATGATAAGTGAGCGATGGCTGTCCACAACCGCAGCTATGGGACGATCGGAAAGGATATTAGAGACAAAGGCACAGATGGAGGGATAGAAACCGAAGGAGGGTAGTTTGGAAATAAAGATTTGTGCCAGACTCTGTCGAAGGCCTTCGATATGTCTGGTGCAACAGAAAGTTGGATGACCAATAGTTAATAAGATATGAAAGAAGATCACCAGTAGAGAGACCCTTAAGGAAGCCATACTAGCGATCTGAGAGCAGATTATGAGAAGAGAAATGCTTAAGAAATTTGGAAGCAAGAATAGTTTCAAAAACTTTAGAGATACAAGAGATGAGAGCAATTGGACGATGGTTGGAGGGTCGAGAGGGGTCACCCTTCTTTGGGACAGTTGAATGAGAGCAAACTTCCAGCAAGAAGGGAAGACGTTAGAGGAGAGACATAGACGAAAGAGTTTGTCTAGGCAGGGGGTCAGCGTGGAAGCACAGTTTTTGAGTTTTAGTATTAAGCCCAGAGAGGGTAGAGAGTACATCTTTAGAAGAGATTAGGATATTAGGCATAAGTAGGAGAGAGGGGGGTGGAGAGGGAGGAATAGCACCGGAATCTTCCAAGGTGTAGTTTCTAGCAAAGGTTTGAGCGAAGAGTTCAGCTTTGTCAGAGGAAGAAGTGATGGTTGTGCCATCAAAGTGGAAAAGGGGAGGGAATGACGAGGAAGAAAAATAATATTGTTGGAGAGGTTTTTGGCTAGATGCCAGAAAGCTTGGGAAGAGCTCGAGTTGGATACTTCAGTGCATTTAATATTGATGAAATAGTGCTTGGCAGATCGAAGAACTGATTTGGTTTGATTCCGGGCAGAAACATAGGAAGAATGAAATTCTTGAGTTTCAAGGCGTCAGTACCATTTGAATGCTTCCCCCTTGTTGTGGACAGCAGTAGAACAAGCGTGAGTAAACCAAGATTTGTTTGCATTAAACTGAGAAAAAGAAATGGAATGTACGCTTCCATGCCCGAGAGGATTACTTCGGTAATGCTTTCAGCACTCTCCGATTTCCATGGGAAATCAAAGAAGTACTGCCAGAGAGTCTCCCAGTCGGCAGCACCAAAGTGCCACAAGCGCCTCCGGCTGGGAGGATCGGATGGCCGTACTGAAGAGACAGGACAGGCGACGGAGATAAGTTTATGGTTGGAGGAGCCCAAAGGAGAGAAAAGATTAACAGTATAATAAGAAGGGTTAGAAGTCAGAAATAAGTCAAGAATGTTAGGCCGATCACTTTAGCGATCCGGGATACGGGTGGGTTGCTGGACCAGCTGCTCTAGGTCATTTATGATAAAAAAGACGTAGGCTTGTTCACCAGGTTGGTCAGTAGTGTGAGAGGAGAGCCATTGGCGGTGGTGAACGTTGAAATATCCGAAGATGGAGATTTCAGAGAAAGGAGAGATGGATAGAATGTGTTCCACTCTAGAGTTTAGATAGGCAAAGAATTTGGGAAAGTCGGTAGAGTTAGGGGAAAGATAGACAGTACAGAAATATTTAGTATGAGAATGACAGGAAAGATATGCATATACATTGAAATATGCCTAACAATACAAGCTAATCTAATCATATACAATTTGATACAAATCAATGAACTTAAGAAAAACAATATCAGAACAATGCAAAGCATAATACTTAGTATGCACGTATACAGAATAGCCTATATGAAACTATAACATGATATGCACAACACGTGAACTAATACAAATATATAATAGTAATGATACAACGATATGTGCTGTAATACATCATGAACACAACTACTGTGTATATACGAATATAAGAAAACAGGAGTCTGCAGAGTGCCGCATGGCCCACACAAGGCAGATCCCTTTCAAACTGTTATCTAACTTATGTAAATATGAAAAAATACATATTGATATACATATAACTACACATACATGCACATATACACATATACATTACATACATTTAAATATAAATTACATATATAAGAACAAAACCACAATGCGAGACTGCAGACAGCCGATTGGTCCACACAGGATAGATCCTTCTCACACCCAACCCTAATTATGAGGCCGAATTATAGGCCCAACTCTCTAATAATATGGGGACTGACATCACAATGGCTCCAAAAATGTTCCCTTGAATTCAAACCGTTATTCAAACCGTTATTCTAATTCAAACCGTTATTCTATAGAAGGTATGTTGACGACTCCTTTATTATATTTAAGTCAGCAGACCATGTCAATCATTTCTTAGATTACCATAATAAGCAACATAACAATATCACAGTTACAGTTGAATTAGAGGAGAATGGTATTTTACCATTTCTTGATGTCAAACTTTAAAAAACTCAAACAGGACTATGTACAGATGTGTTCAGAAAACAAACTCACACCAAACATGGCCTCAATTGGTTTAGTTTTGTCCTAATATGTATATGATCAACTCGATAAAGACTGCTGAATAGAGCATATAAGATTTGCTCAACTTACCAACTGTTTCACCTAGAAATATTAAGAATTGAAAATGTATTCCTTAACAACAACTTTTTTCTAAATAAAATACAACAATGTGTAAAATCTTGTCTCTGCAATAAGTATTCTCAGAACCAACCATTCAATGATGTAAGTAAACTTGTGAAATATGTGAAGCTACCCTTTTATGGAAAACCAAGCTATAATTTAAGAAAACAACTCCAAAGTATCTTGCGAACCAAATTCCCTGCCATCAATGTTCGCATTATGTTTACTAATGACAACAAACTAGGTTCGTTTTTTCACTATATAGATACAATTCCTAATCCTGTGTGTTCCAATATCGTATATGAATGTTCATGTCCTCTCTGTCCTGCGAGCAATATCGGATGCTCATCTCAAGCATTCCGATCATGGGGAAGAAGTATCCGTACAGGGCAATATCTCACTAAAATGCAGTTTTCAGCAATTCACAATCATTCTTTGGATGCTGATCATAACTTTGGGGAAGGTGATTTTAGAATAATAGGGAGGTTTAAAAACAAAACTGAAGCTTTCTTAGGTGAACAGTATTTAATTGGCACAAAGAAACCCGATCTTAATACATAGAAAACGACAAGAAATTCATAGGTGTTCATACTTTTTCTTTTTCTTTTGTTTTAGGTATAATGTAATTCAATATAATTATTTAGCATAATGTTTAGTGTATATTCAATATGATTAGGTCTTTAATTTTACTTCTTTAACTACCGTACATTTCTTTCACAATTGGTTAGAAATACTACTTAATGACTACATGGTAACCTACTATAGCCATTTAAATACAGTAAGTCACTTAATATCATTCCTTCGTCAACCTTGACAGCAGACACATGTAAGTTTGTATTAATTTGTTTGAGTGTGTAGACATATTGCTTGAGTTAATTAACCTTATATTATTTTAGTATTATTATCTTGTTAGGACGTGTGTTAAATGTTCAGTTTACATAGTTATTAGAACATGCTTTAATTCTATAGGGTAATACCAATTATGATCACAAGATGTGGTCCATAAAAGCACATGATACGATTCGATACCTAGCCCAAGATGCAGCATTTTAATGAGTTATGCAATATATATAGCTCTTTCTCTTAGTAGGCATGACTATGTAATTGGCTATATTGTATATATAATGCAAATGCTGTGTAATATTTGTATCCTATTCATATAATCCCTACTTATATATGTTTAACCATTATGCTTGATTGCTTAACCCTCGGGGCCCGGGCAGGTTTTCCTAAGGACGGAGGTCGTATCCGGGCGATCTGGCCGAAAAACGTCTAGGCCTAGGCTCCCGTATTTTTGTTTATTTTAACTGCTAGAAATTTCCCATGCATCTATAAATGTAGTGCGGTTTTCAATCTGTAGACTGGCGTTGACTAGAGCTCTGTAAGTCAACTGGTTCAGTTGTGATGACGATTTCAGTGGAGCGAATTTTACCGCGATGTTGACAATATCGGAGCTTTTCAGACACTAATTTCTTCTGACGTCACAACAATAACATTGATCCGACGTCTCCTTATTGTTTTCGGAGGTGCGGTGACGCAACGATCGGCTTTGTTTACATGCGTCAGACGTACAGCGTTTAGACCAAGCTGAATAGGCTTTCAAGCTTACAGATTTTAACATGCTGCCCGGGCTCCTGCCCATCTGCCGAGGTGTCCTTTTAACATGCTGCCCGGGCTGGAAGGGTTAAAAATATGTTGGAACATTATTTATAAGTATGACAGAGTAAGTTGTCAATTCCTTGACTAAAACTTGTGAAAACCCAACTCACATGTAGATAATAAACTTGGAAGGACATTTATAAAAACACAGGAAATCTGCCACCACCGAATCAAATTTAAAGATTGTCAATCCGACAACACCAATTGGTAGTTTGTCAGTGTCCAAGGCCCGACATTATCTGATAAAACCCACATCGGGAAACTCAGAACACAAAGCCACTTTGGATATTTTGGACCAATTCTATCGAACTGGACCCCTCGTCTGTTATACACCATCTATACTGTATATTCATTAAAAAAAAAATATATATTCAAATGGGTCCAGATCGCTTTGGGTCGGAGCTGCAAAATTATGATAACAAAAGTGTAGAGAGGGGAGTGATTGGCTGAAAGGGCAAGTGTTGCACCGGTTAAGGAGGGTTACACGCACTTATTACTGCAACTTGTTTACGCAAACCTGATCTAGCAGTTTCTGATATATACATATATACAAAATTCACCTATGATATTCTAGCTTCAGTCTAGTGGCCAGCACCAGCTTTTAGTCTCACTGATGTATGTATGTATGTACAGTATATACACAGGTACATACCCCATAGCTGGGGGTGGCCGACTTGAGACAGAGCCCAAATAGGGACAACACAACGTAAACAAAACAAAATATATATTCACACACATCTAGGTCGCTCATAAGAAGAGCCAGAGACCCAGGATCAGCGTTTTCCCGGCCCCAGACCTCCTAGAGAAGGTCCGGTCTCAGCAGGCTGACATGCAGCGGAGCACACCACAATGCCCGCCCACCTCACATCCAGGCATGACCCTTCATATACTGCATACCGGCTCCCCGGGCCAGGCACCTCACAGACTATTATCTAGTCCAACTGGCGCCCGACCCCTTCTCCTCAACGATCACGTTATATTTTATTAATTTCACCACAACACCAAATACCCCCAATGAAATCAATTAAAGTATATATGTGATCCACCGGGATTCGAACCTGGGATATCACACACAGATTGTTGCCACCTTAACCATTACACCACCAGGACGGTTAATGGTTTATGCACACGCCTACGACTTATTATCCATTCTCGAATACTGGATATTAATCTAATCATGTTCATATTCCCAACCGCGCTATGGTAGGCCTAATGTTTAAGTGAGAGGAAAGAATATTGATGGGGCTCAGACCATATAGACCATATAGACCGGCCTCGCTACGAAATATCCCTGAACCTACTCTATATTATCACTGATGATAGCCAAACTAAAATGAAGCAATGTGTCCTCATACACTGACAGGCTTGAAAGGCCCATGTAGCTGTCATATTTCAAACAATATATAATAACATGAATTAATTAAATATATATATATATATATATATATATATATATATATATATATATATATATATATATATATATATATATAAATAATCAATCAAAGTGTTGCCATAACTCAGTTACAGATCACAGCTTGGTAACAATTATAATATTAGATTACTGTACAATTATTGATATTGTTTTATTATATTTTGTTTGTTGTTGGCTGTCACACCTGGTTTGTTGTTGGCTGTCACACCTGGTTTGTTGTTGGCTGTCACACCTGGTTTGTTGTTGGCTGTCACACCTGGTTTGTATATTTGGTGTATTGTATATTTGTGAGCGTAAGTGGATATTAGGAAGGGAGAGGAAATAAGGAAACACAATAAATTACATATAATGAGCCATAACATTTTCAGCAAAAGATATTATATATTTCTAAAGCCATCCAGCAAATTAAAATGGATGGTCTTGTATTGAAGCCGTTGGAGACCGTTTGTATTCATGATTGTGAGAGGTCATTAAGAAGCTGAATAATAGCATCAAATGTTATCCAAAATTAAAATTGATACTGCTGTTCAACTGTATATTATTAATGTGGGAATATAAATCACACAATGCTAATGTATTGTTAACAGCGAGAAGGTTATTATGGTAGGTCAGTTGGCTTTGTGGCGTATGTTTAAGTAAATTTGTGGCAAACATTTGTGAAACTTGAGTGTGAGTATTAATATTATTATTATTATATGAGATGCCGAAGTCTCCAACCAGGGTGCAGAAACATCATCAAGATCAATCCACACAAAACACCCGGAGGCACTGCAGAGAGACTACGGCAACTTAGAAAAAATAAAAACATATACTGTATACTGTACTGTACATATACACATATTAAACACAGATAACATATTATGCAATGGAGGATATCAAGTATAAATATAATACAATAAAATAGAATAAAATAAGTTTAAAAATTATAATTAATGCTGCAAAAATACATTAACTCTAGACTTAAAAATGGAGATATGAGCTGAATTGACTAGCTCATTTGGCAACTTATTCCACAAGTCAACCATGGCCGGCACAAAACACCGTGAAAACTGTGTAGTAGAAACAATTAACACGGCTCATGGCAAGATCATTAAGATTGCTTGTGAATCTAGTTGCACGAGCCCGGACATAGGGCCCAGGCAGAACCCCATGTAATGGGGTTAGAAAGTCTTGGACTCAATAAGTTTAAAAATGATGTGTGGGAAGCCAATACGGTGCTAGTACAAATATATGGCTATATACTGTAGATAGTGGTTTGTGCAAGATTATAATACATATACTGGTCATATAATATGTTTGGGAATGAAGTTACAAAACTGTATAGACTACATAAGGTACTTGACAACCTTTGTATGTAGATAATTATATTTATTCAACTGGTAACTTTTCTATATATTACTTTGTTTTTAATTTTTGGGACATTGTAGAGTAAGTAAATGCCCCCACACCCGACCGACCATCCCCTGACGACCCTACAAAATTACCTGTTACTCTTTCTATTAATTTCTGCAACATTCGCGGACTTTCCTCTAACTTTCACTCTGTTGAACACCATCTCTCCTCCTACAAACCTGATCTTCTCTTCCTCACCGAAACTCAGATGTCTGTAGCAACATCCAGCAGCCCCTTTTCTGTATCCTCCTACTTTCTCTATCCTAGTTTCAAAGCCAAAGGTGGATGTTTTGCATATGTGCACAACAAACTCACTTGCTCTCGTGTTCCCGATTTCGACTCCTCTGAATTCTCAACTTTATGGCTCAAACTTTCCTGTCATTCTCTTACTAAATATTTCTGTGCTGTCTATCTCTCCCCTAACTCTACCAACTTTCCCAAATTCTTTGACTATCTAAACTCTACAGTGGAACACATTCTATCCATTTCTCCTTTCTCAGAAATCTCCATCTTAGGAGATTTCAACGTTCACCACCGCCAACGGCTCTCCTGGAGGCTCTCCGGCAGTACTTCTTTGATTTCCCATGGAATGATGTCTGCTTCCGTGGCCGGGGACCCTCGGAGAGTGATGAACGCATTACCGAGGTAATCCTATCGGGCATGGAAGCATACATTCCATTCTCTTTCTCTCAGACTAATGCTAAAAAATCATGGTTTACTCACGCCTGTTCTACTGCTGTCCGCAATAAGGAGGAAGCATTCAAACGGTACCGTCGCCTTAATACTCAAGACTCGCATTCTTCCTATATTTCTTCCCGGAATCAAGCCAAATCTGTTCTTCGACTTGCCAAACACTCTTTCATCAATAATAAATGCACTGAACTATCCAACTCTAGCTCTTCTCAAGCTTTCTGGCATCTAGCCTAAAACCTCTCCAACAATTTCTCTTCCTCGTCTTTCCCTCCCCTTTCCCACTCTGATGGTACAACCATCACTTCTTCCTCTGACAAAGATAAACTCTTCGCTCAAACTTTTGCTAGAAACTCCACCTTGGATTATTCCGGTGCTATTCCTCCCTCTCCACCCTCCTCTCTCTTACTTATGCCTAATATCCTATTCTCTTCTAAAGATGTACTTTCTACCCTCTCTGGGTTTAACACTAATAAGGCGTACGGTCCGGACGGTATTCCTCCAGTTGTTCTCAAAAACTGTGCTTCCGTGCTGTCTCCCTGCCTTGGCAAACTCTTTCGTCTCTGTCTATCCTCTAGCGTCTTCCCTTCATGCTGGAAGTTTGCTCAAATTCAACCTGTCCCAAAGAAGGGTGATCGCTCTCAACCCTCCATCTATCGTCCAATTGCTCTCATCTCGTCTTCTAAAATTTTTGAAACTATTCTTGCTTCCAAATTTCTTAAGCATTTCTCTTCTCATAATCTACTCTCAGATTGCCAGTATGGCTTCCTTAAGGGTTGCTCTACTGGTGATCTTCTTTCATATCTTACTAACTCTTGGTCATCCTCCTTTCGGGACTTTGGTGAGACTTTTTCTATTGCACTAGACATATCGAAAGCTTTCGATAGAGTCTGGCACAAATCTTTAATTTCTAAACTACCCTCCTTCGGTTTCTATCCCTCCATCTGTGCCTTTGTCTCTAATTTCATTTCCGGCCGTTCCATAGCCGCGGTTGTGGATGGCCATTGTTCACTTCCTCACTCTATAAACTCTGGTGTTCCTCAGGGCTCTGTCCTATCTCCTATTCTCTTTCTAATTTTTATAAAAAATTATCTCCTTGACTGTACCTTAATTCCCATCCATTCATACGCAGACGACTCAACATTACACTACTCCTTTAGTTTTTCAGAACGCCCCAGCCAGCAATCCCTTAACGACAAATGTAATGAAGCCATAGAACTCTTAAATTCTTATCTAAATACTATCTCCAATTGGGGCAGAGAAAACCTTGTTACCTTTAATGCTTCCGAAACCCAATTTCTCCATCTATCTACCCGTCAGGATCTCTCAGCGGACTATCCTTTATTCTTCAACAATTCAAAAATCAACCCTTCATCTTCTCTCAATATTCTAGGTGTCTCTTTTTCTTCTGCTCTCATTTGGAGGGACCATATTACCAGTCTTGCTAAGGCAGCCTCCCAGAAGCTGGGTGTGCTCAACTGCCTTAGGGGGTTCTTTTCCCCAACACAGCTTCTTGTTCTGTACAGGGGCATAGTGCGTCCTTGTATTGAGTATTGTTCGCATGTGTAGGGAGGTTCCTCTCACACCGCTCTCCTAGACAAAGTTGACTTGAAGGCCTTTCGTATCATTAACTCCCGTCCACTCACCAACTCTCTGCAATCTCTCTCTCTCCGCCGCAATGTTGCATCTCTCTCGCTATCCTATCGCTACTATAATAATCAGTGTTCCTCAGAGATTTCCCAATGCATACCACCTCCTCTACGTAGGGCACATGGTACCCGTATTGCAACTCAATCCCACCCCTACTCTGTGCAACTCTCTAACCCAAGAGTGAAACGTTACTCTCAAACTTTCTTCTACTCAACAGCTAAGCTCTGGAACTCTCTCCCAGAATCAGTCTTTCCCTCTTCCTATGACTTAAATTGCTTCAAACTCCGTGTGTCCCGGCATTATGGCTCGATCGTCCCTTGATTTTGGCCCTGTCACTCTTTCAACTATGGGGGAGGCACTCGCTATAGGCAATTCTGCCTTTTGCCTCCCTCAATCACATAGAACAAAAATAAATAAATAAATCACTATTGATAATATGTGTGTCCATAATACAAACCTACATTGTTTATTAGCATAATTTAACATCAATATGTTGGACATCGTCAAGTCGACCAACAGATATCTCAATAAACGCTGTGCAAAATAATCCAACTCCCCTTTGTGAGTATTCTGAGAGCGATCATCTAGACAACCGCCACCCGGAGTGAGGCCGATGAAAGCCAAGTATATGAATCCGGAAATGTGACCCGGAATCTGCGAATATTGGACCGTCTGCAGAGGGATAGAACTATGGGGTGGCTGAAAAAGGTTGTTGGGAAGTGGGAGGAATAGGAGCAGCAAAGGTTGAAAGGAATAAAGGAGGAGGATGTAACCAAAGGGATAATAGAGGAGACGAAATTTAACTGAGTAGCAATGGAGGACATACATAATGATTGTGGTTTGGAAGAAATGTGAGCAATGAGAGATGAGGTTAAAAATAATAGAGAATAATTTACAAAAGGAATGAATTGTTGGAATAAGTTGGACTAATAAGATATGAGGTTGAAAGGCTTACTGGAAGAGGATGTAAGAAAGGGATAAATATTCGAAGAAAAGTGGGAGGAAGTCGATGAAGAGGTTAAAAGCAATATAGGAAGTTATGGAAATTGGACAAGTGTAGAGAAGACTCAACTTATCAACTGACCCGTATAAAGCAATGATAGCTGAGGGTAAGAAGTTAAGCAATGTAGAATATGAGGGAAAGAATCTAAGCACCACAGTGAAAGAAGTATTGAGGGACGGGAGGGTGAAAAGTTTAGGGGAAGTGCCAGGAATTGGAGATGAAGTTGAACATAAAATAAGAGGATTTGGACAATAGAAAAGTTCGAAACAAGACTGAACACAGCAGCCGACCCATACAAAGTAGAGGAATACTGGTGGGTAGGAAGGGCAGACAGAAGGAACACTATTATTAGTCCGGCATTACATTAAGCACCCTCTCTAACCCTCACTCTGAAATTCAGTAGCGCTCGACACACTGACATATAGTATAGTATTGAAAGATTATTACCCATTGCCTTGCTCAAGGGAAATGGTGTCAGCTACCAGTGTATGTGAAAAACCCTCATGCCTGAGCAGTGGATTGAACTTGGGTCTCCTAGGTGGGAGACCTGAGACGCTTTCCACTACACTACCGAGCCGGTATACACTGTACAAAATCAAGGGTGTAATAAGGATATGAAATACTTGAGGCAGGCTGAGCTTCCCAGCTGTCATTCACACATGTGAAGGGTAGGAGGGAGTGTGGAAGACCGTGACTCATCGTATTTTGTGCAGGGAAAGGGAGGAATGACGAAACTAAGAGGAATAATAGCCAATTATTGAAGAGGGGGGAAGTGGAGGGAGGAAGGAGAGGGAGGGGGGGGGGCACATTTAAGGAAGAGGAAGGAGGTACTGGAGAGTGATTATACTGCCTAATCACGTATTGCTTTCATTTGAGTGTCTGGAGAGTTTTTGGTGTATATTTTTATGGACTCGCTGCCGTGAAGCTTATCGCGTACGGTACGCTATGCAGACACTTCTATGAGGCCTATCACGCTTTATAGGTTAAATTAGGTGGCAAATATTATAACTATTTAGAATTTACCAATTCTAAACATGAGAAGACTCCCACTCCCCTTGAAGGGAAAGGTGGACGCTTCATGTATTGCAATGACTTGCTTCAAAGATGTGGCCTGTCAAAGGAAATATCAACAGAATGTGAGGTTCAAGTGTGTGCATTGTCAATTTGGCATAATCAAAATTATTTCTCAAAATTTGGCTTGACGACAAGTTCCAATCTTGGGTGTAACTTTTTATTTTCAAATTTGTAGTGGTGTATTTGGATTCTTCACTACATTGTTATTCAAAGGTATGTAACATATGTTGTTTTGGATATTAATTTGTTATGCCCTTGGCAGCTATTCAAAGATTGTTAACAACTTGAAAACACCCATTAACTGTAGCCCAGGAAATAATATATGGAATAAGCCCAACTATTTTTCCCAAGTACAATACAACACCCTGGATCCCTTAGTAGCATTGGAATTGAAATGGGGCCCTTATTGTGGAGTATGTTTTTACACAGCTCCGAAAACTGCCTGAAAATAACCTTGTTTTCATTTTTGAAGGCTCCTGTGTCCTAAGTTAGAGGCCCAAAGTCATGTTACCTTTCATCAATGCATTACCTGCAGTCTATGTTGTTTATTAAGTTTTACATTCAGGTCAAAGTAAATTTTATAATATACAGATTCCTTTCCATTTCGAATGTATCCAGGATTAGTTTTGCTAATCATTATTTACTTTGTTCATTCAATTACTTACAATATAGTATATTCTCTTAGGCTAATTATACTTTGTATTTTTAAAACTAACCTGTGCATTTGTATACTTCTAAACAAATGAGCAAAGTGTACTTTGTTAACATCACTATATAGTTTGTAAATTTTACAACACTTTTAACTTCCAACTTATCCAAGCTCTGCTCCAACATAACATACCACTTCTTGCAGAGGGATGCACTAGCTACAAATTATAACTCAACACTCAACCAACCTTCAAATGTTTCATCCTTCCATTGGAGGGAATCCGATGAAAGAGGAGTAGCATACATTCGAGTCCAGCAAGGACCCACGCCAGCAACCAACCGTCAGCGAAGAGTAGATTTCTCAATTCATTGTACAACAATGCACACACTTCCGATTCCGTTTCAAAGATAATTTTAGTATCCAGTACTAAACACTACATTGATTTATAAAAAAACGGTGAGGTACAGTAGATATGTGGAGTTAATGTCAAGGATGGGGTATCGAGTGAGGAACTAAAGGCCTTTGGGCATTTGGAGTATGAGTGAAGTGATGTGCATGAGCAAACATGGATGGTCTGGACACGTGAAGAGAATGGATGATCATAAATGCTTGAAATGACGGACTGTCAACGTGGAAGATGCTGCACATAGGGGTAGACCTAGAAAGATGTTGGATCAGGTACTTCGGTCCAATATTAAATAAAACAAACTTGACGACAGAGGCAGCCCAAAACTGGGTCACCTGGAATGCTGCCATTTAGGACGTTAGACTGAAACCACACTCTCTGTGGACAACACGGTCTTTAAACGTTTATTTAGATCTAGGCATATGTATATTTTGTAGCCAATGGCGAGAAGTACACTTTGATTAGTGTTTATTGTATATGTTGTTTATTAACCCTTTATTGGCGGCGCGCAACTTATGTCGTGTGAAAGAAATTTGGGCTAAGTGGCGGTTCACAACTTATGTCGTGTGCCATTTTCAGCACGTAATGTTGCAGAGAGAGAGAGCTGAGCGGTGTGAGGAGCGTAGTAAGGCTATGACCGTCGCACACCACCGCGGTGGGCCAACTGAAGTGAAAACCACCCTTCCTTCCTCCCACACACTCGCTACACAGGGAATTATGTAGGGAAAGTACCTAATTACATGGTTTTTGCACTCGTGTTGCGCGATCGTTGCAAGAAAACTAGCGGTCGTACAAGGATGGTTGGGGTGTCATTGGAAAGCACTCTTTATGCCCTTTCAGGGATAGACACTTGTTTTACGCTCTGGGTCTTATTTAGGCATGAAAATGATCACGTAAACAACCCTATTTTGGGTAAAAACACCCCGCTGGGCGGTACATTTAAATTACCGCCTAGGCCGCTCGTTAGGTGTTAAGTAATACAAGTTGTAAGGTACAGCGGCTTACATTATTGTATGGAAACATTATAACCACATTCACTTTATTACTCCACTTACAGGGTGTCAAACTGGAGTAATTTTGTTTGAAGACTTGAATGAATATGAAAGATATACAAGAACAATAACATGTAATAACATTGTTTTGGCCGTGTTATCCCTTCCAAAGACAACATTTGAGCTATTAACCACAATTTGATTGGTATGTTTACAATAATATAGACTACAAAGTAATGAACTAGACTTTGGTTTGAAACCCTGTCTTTCTACCCTTTCAATCCTATGATCTATTAATTACACTACTAATATGAATGTGTACAGTCATCTCCATAAGAAGTGTCACAGGGTACTCCCTCCATCCACCCTCCCAGGGAGGAAGGGATTATTTGGTAATGTTGGTATCCCTACACAAATTACCGGAATCCCCCACTCTCCAAATTCCAATACAGAGCAGACATGTACAGTCATCTCCATAAGAAGTGTCAGAGGGTACTCCCCCCATCCACCCTCCCAGGGAGGAAGGGATTATTTGGTAATGTTGGTATCCCTACACAAATCACCGGAATCCCCCACTCTCCAATGTCTTCCCTCCCTTTACCTCCAACACTTTCTCTCTCCCTCCCCCACTCCCCCGTCATGTAGCGTTCTTTACCTTTAGTTGTTTGTTGTTGTTTACGTGTTTTATTGTAAATCTTGCAACATTTATTTACATGTGACCATAAATACCCCTTCTTTCTCTTTAAACACTTTAAAACCTTCCACTACAGCCAGGCTATCATTAGAAGATTTTACTCAGGTTAGGAAGGACCTTTATGAATCAAAGGTGTAAACACGAAATCAGGTAACCCTCTGACTCTCACATGTGCTTCCTAACTTGAATTAATTCGGTTAGTGATGGCCAACATGAAATCCATAAAGGCATCGTCCTATTGAAGAGGTTTATTTCTATTGCATGTATCCAAGTGTGAAGATGAATAATTACAAACACATCTTTTGGCTCAAATGTATTCTGTAGTATACTAAATGTTCAATACACAATTAAAATAATGTTTTGTGCATGATTAATACAGTTACACAATTTTGGTAAATTGAAATAAAAATACATACAGTAGAACAGCATACCGGTTGTGATATCATCTTTTGCAAACAATAGACACAAATAATTCAAGCACACCCACATGCACAGCCATATATACAAAAGGTAAATACACAGAAATACAAACCGAGAGAGTTATATAGACAATACAGAAATATGATATACACATTTAAATGTTAATGTTGAAATTGAATGATTGGTACTAAATCACCAATATTGAGTGTTAGTTATATAATCAACGTCTGACATGGAAAGATATTGATAGACAGATATTGTAAGAAGTAGTTGTATATAAAACATATAAGCATACTAATATGGAAATATACAAAATTATGCACGATTGGGTCAAATAGAGCAAATCTCTTGTAGATCCAATTCATAGGTTCCAATGCATTTTGAGGAAAATACAGCACTTTATCATAATACCAAATAAAATACAACTGATGTTACTCATGCGAAACCATTAGTACAGATTTACTAATAATTCGTTAATTCCTTATTGTCCCCTTTATAAACTCCCTTATAGGACTTATCGACCATGCTTTGTAACCTTGCAATAAACAGTCTTAAATAAACTAAGGACAATGCCGGATACGTTTCTTCAATTAATGAGGGGGGAGACTATAAACAAAATAATTATGACTTAACATAATAGATGCATTTAAGCAGGTCATGCATACTAAAGTGCACAATAGGCAGTAAAGCTTACTTAATGCAAATAACATAACCACACATACAAACCCAATAATAGGCTATATTAGATATGAAAATATCTAAGGCCAGGGTAATAGGTCGGAAAAAAGAAACTTAAAACAAGCTAGGGAAAATTAATTGGGGTGGAGTAAATTATGATAAATAGACAGGAGGCAAACTCATGAGATTGGATGAAGAAGTGAAACGCACAAGACAAAGGAAAAACATAATTAAAGAAACTGTCGTAAGGCAAACCAATGGACAGACAAGAATAAGGACGAGTAGTAAAAACAATATGAAGACATTTACATACACAAATTAGGAAATGTTACGGTACGGAGTCGTACATTATAAATAATAATAACTATTGTAGGCATGTATAGCATGTAATAAACCGATAAACTGTAGAACAGCTAGAAGAAAATCCATTAAATAAGAAAAGTAACTAGAGGGGCACTCGGTAGAGTGCATACCACCGCCGCCGCTGGCGGAGGTATGCGTTCTACCATCCGCCCCCTTGATGTAACAACTTCGTCATTGGCGCATATCCTATCTGCTCACCAAATTTCGAGAACATTGGTTCAATACTTTGTGAGCCGCCTATGCTGGCGGAGGTATGCTCTCTACCGATCACCTCTTAACCTGAATCACTTCTTACCTGGTGCATATCCTATCCGGCCACCATATTTCGTGAACATCGGTTCATAACTTTTGAGAACTGGTTTACATGCAGACAAACAAAGGCAAAACAATACCTCCCGAACTTCGTTGGCGGAGGAAACAAATAAACAAATGTGCAGTGGTCATTATAGAATGAAGACTTAAGAGTGGGCAAGTGGAAAAAGCATGGTTGACTTAGTTGAAAAACAAAAATAAAATAGTTTGGATATAATTACATTATGTAATTGAAGGAAATGAAATAAGATGAAACGGATGCCTTAAATTTTAACTTGTTTAATGTAATTATTTCGCATGCTACTAACTGAATATTTCACATGCTACTAAGTGGATATTTCACATGCTACTAAGTGGATATTTCACATGCTACTAAGTGGATATTTCACATGCTACTAAGTGGATATTTCACATGCTACTAAGTGGATATTTCACATGCTACTAAGTGGATATTTCACATGCTACTAAGTGGATATTTCACATGCTACTAAGTGGATATTTCACATGCTACTAAGTGGATATTTCACATGCTACTAAGTGGATATTTTGTATCTCATATGCTTTAAAATGTTGGAATTTGTAATTCCGGATCTACTGAATAATATGAGGAATCCTATATAATCGAAAGTTACTTCTATCACCAAAATTGTGTAATTACATTCTCCCATTTAAATTACAAATTCAGTAATACAAATGTCCGCTGTGCATTAATTCTAATGTATTGTTTCGTATTCATCCTTTCTCATTCTTGGAATTCAAATATATTTAACCTTAACTAAGATATTGTTTTCATAACTAGGTAACAAATGACGCTTGCTGTTCGCAATTTTGTGTCGTGAATAAGTGCAATGCTATCTTTCTTTATAATCGTGCGAGATGGTGATCAGTAACTTGTTAGCTAATACCAAAAACCTAACAATCAGGGAACGCACTTTGCCACATAACTGCATGCATATCGAAAGTAGCGAGGAAGCAAGACAATTTTGGGAACAAGTCAGTGAGTCATAGATAGCACCAAATGAAAGGTTCGTATTATTTTAGTGTTATCAAGTGAATTACCTTACGGTAGTTCATAAATTTTCCTTGCTACTATAGGCCTAATTAAAATATAAATGTCCTTTTCCTGATACATCACAAACGTTGCAGTTCTTAATAGGCATTCCGACCTTAAATCTATAATGGTCGTTGGCTACCAAATTGATATAAAGATCAATGAAGCGCACACGAGAGAGAGAGAGAGAGAGAGAGAGAGAGAGAGAGAGAGAGAGAGAGAGAGAGAGAGAGAGAGAGAGAGAGAGAGAGAGAGAGAGAGAGAACTAGCTAATGTAGATTGTTTCCAGAGGTCAAAGATAGACGATGGTTCAATTTGCCAAGGTAATGATAAAAACAAACAGTACAGAGACACAGGGGAAGGCCATGGCAGAATCATCCCCTCCCCCTCCATTCCACACACACACACAAACACACAAGCGTATACGCCGATGTTAAGAAATCCTCATGTATTAGTTCTAAGGAAAGTTGTGTGTGTAGTTATTACTTGTTAATCATACTTGGATTATTATGACACATAAATATTAAACGAGCATAACGAATACGAGATGGTCTTCCTTCGTTGTAGAATTGTGAATGCTAATGCTCTCCAGTATGGGATAGGGGCATCATAGGTGACTAATAATTAATGTAATAATCATCTTACTCAAAGTATAAACAAACATCAATACATAACGCAAGAAAGACAAGGAAAATGAAATACTGCAGTTACGCACCAGTCACCATTAATAATTAACATATTAATTGTTTAATCTGGATAAAGTAAGCGGTAACATACAAGCCATCAAACATTACCCTTTTATCTGCAAGTAATAGACAAGGGATTATGTGGCCATATACTCACACACACACACACTCTCTCTCTCCGGGGGCGGGCGTAGCGTGGTGGCTAGCGCTCTCAACTTGTGATCAGGGGTCGCAGGTTCGAGTCCCGCCGCCGACACGCTACCTTGCGGGTGGGGTAGCGCCCATCCTAACATAATGCTTAGGTCATCAGACTATGTCACATCTCTAATTTGAAGCACAAGGCTTATTGTGTTATCATCTGTTACAGAGTAGCAGGATTGATTTGATATTTTATACAACACAATATACAGAGTGTTCTAAAGATTGAGTAGATACTGTTACATTAAGGGGAGGTATTTAGTTTGTTCCCTAGACCTCCATCAAGCTTAAAATTACACCCCCTCGAGTCCCTTTCAAGATAAATTTGTAAATTTTTTGGTAGAAAAATTTCCCGGCCGAAGGCCGGTTCCTCTTAAATTACAGGCTCGCTATCGCTCGCCAAGATAAAATCGACACCTGAATTGTACGAAAGGTCTTAATATGGGGTGAAAGTTCTTAAAATCGTTAACTAATGGGGCAAACGTTTTATAATATCAAAAGCAATGGGGCTAAACATGAGGGAGAAAGGGGTCAAGAACAAAAATCCCACAAGTGGAGATCTCCCCTTAAACTTGTGTGTGTGTGTGTATATATATATATATATATATATATATATATATATATATATAATATTTAACATAGACTGTGTTCTTAAACATAGACGTAACATAATTATAATTATACAAAGAATGCAGCGTAATATTTACATTAAGCAAATACAAAAATAGCTAGTAAGGAATATATGATGAATATTTACTTACATGCTTTAGAATCATGATACATTGAATGACAGCATAACATATGTTAAATACATGTTCAGGAAATTAAAAGAGCATGGAAAGTTCCAGTAACTTTGAATTGGGGAAGGAGAGACAAGTGTGTGTGTGTGTGTGTGTGTGTGTGTGTGTGTGTGTGTGTGTGTGTGTGTTTGTTGGAGGGGGTGGTGGAAGAGCAAAGGAGGGAATACTGGTGGAAGGGAACACGGGTGTGGGGAATCATGGGGGATGGCGGGAGGAGAGGGGTGAGTTCAGGGGAACCAACAGAACACCGATTTTTTCCTGGTAAAACAGGGGAGAGAGGAGATGACCACCTGAGCCGGAACATATGCGCTTAACTGTACCTACTAAACTATAATAAATATCGCCCAGTTATCACTATGGTATAAAGTAGTAAATGATGGGCCAACTAACTCTTTAACCCAGCTCAACTTTGCAATAGCCAATAATATCCATAAATGTTATACAATATAACCGTGTTTGGGTATATCTCGTTGATCATACTTTATAAGGATGAATATAACCCTCCACCATAGGCCTACAGTATAGATTAGTACCGGGATATAAATATATTAATATAACACAAAATATATGGCTGGCTAATAGTAGACTACTTGATTCGCTCTTTTTAAGTAGAATACAATACTTTAATACTAGTTAGAGCAATATTCAAGGGGCATAATTGTATTTAAGTGGGTAAATTCAGCTAAATGGATGGAGGTGTTTGGCCAAAGTATAAACACTGAATATAAAACTGTACCCCTTCAACCTTGGTGTGTAATAAATTATGTTGAAAGACTCTAATTGACAGCCATCTGTCTAACCTGATTGATTATTTACTTTAAATGTAGAGAAGCCGTGATTGATAGGCTGTTGTTGTTGGTTATGTTGAAGGTGGTGGTGGTGGTGGTGGTGAAAATTGTTGTTGTTGTTGGTGGTGGTGGTGATGGTGAGGATGGTGGTGGTGGAAATAGTTGTTGTTGGTGTAGTTACGATGACCTTATAGTTGCTGTCTGAGGATGGCTATGTTTGCATAGTCTGTTCTTTGTTTGATGCTGGTGGAAAACTGCCTTGTTCCCATCTTAATTACTCAGATATTACACCATTTGAATAGCCAACTATGTTGTCTATTAGGAAAACTTAGCAATACTATGAAGAGACATGTAGTGTTTTTTTAGTCTATTAGTCAATTAGGAGAGATGCTGGGTTAATTTATATGCTAATACTCCAAAGTGGGTGACATAATATAACTCTGTGGCCGCCATCAGGTCAGTCAGTATAAAACATCACTATTGAGGCACAAGTACGATACGGTCGTGCATAGGGCCACTGCAACTGCATTACAGTGTTCACCATGTCGCAAACATATCAGGGTTAACCACTAGCTTGAAAGTTTACAGAACTAGGCCAACACAATGGCTGCTACTGTAAAGAAGGCATGCGCTATTCTCCTTTTCTTCTCTCAGATCGCCAGTATGGCTTCTTTAAGGGTCGCCCTACTGGTGATCTTCTTTCATATCTAACTAACTCTTGGTCATACTCCTTTAGGGACTTCGGTGAGACCTTTTCTATTGCACTAGACATATCGAAGGCCTTCGATAGAGTATGGCACACATCTTAAATGTCTAAACTCCTTCGGTTTCTATCCCTCCTTCTGTGCCATTGTCTCTAATTTCCTTTCCGGTTGTTCTATAGCTGCAGTTGTGGACACCATCGCTCACTTCCTCATCCTATCAACTCCTGTGTACCTCAGGGCTCTATTCTCTTTCTAATTTTCATTAATGAGCTTCTCAACTGTACCTCCAGTCCAATCCATTCATACGCAAATGACTCTACCTTACACTACTCAATTAGTTTTCCTGAACGCCCCAGCCAGCAAACCCTCTAAAACAAACATAATGAAGCTATGCAACACTTATCTTCTGATCTAAATACTATTTCCAATTGGGGCAGAGAAAACCTTGTTGCCTTTAATGCTTCCAAAACCCAATGTCTTCATCTTACGACCCATCCAGAACTCTCAGAGGACTATCTTTTACACTTCAACAATACAAAAATCAATCCTTCATCTACTCTCAATATTTTTGGTGTCTCTTTTTCTTCTGCTCTCACTTGGAAGGACCATATTACCAGTCTTGCTAAGGCAGCCTCCCAAAAGCTGGGTGTGCTCAACTGCCTCAAGGGGTTCTTTACTCCTGCACAGTTTCTTGCTCTGTACAGGGGCACAGTGCGTCCATGTATAGAGTATTGTTCACATGTTTGGGGAAGATCCTCTCGCATCCCACTCCTAGACAAAGTAGAAAGGAAAGCCTTTTGTTTCATTAACTCCCGTCCACTCTCCAACTCTCTGGAATATCTCTAGTAGTACCCATCTTGCAACACAATCCCAATCCTACTCTGTGCAACTCTCCAACCCAAGAGTGAAATGTTATTCTCAGTGTTTCTTCTATTCACCTGCTGAGCTCTGGAACTCTCTCCCAGAAACAGTCTGTCCCACTTCCTATGACTTAAATTGCTTCAAACTCTGCGTGTCCAGGCATTTTGGCTCGAACATCCCCTGATTTTGGCCCTGTCACTCTTTCAACTTTGGGGGAGGCACTCGATACAGGCAGTTCTGCCTTTTGTCTCCCTCACTCACATAAAAAAATACCTGGTTTCCCCCACTGTTTCCATTTGTGCTTCACCTATACAGAGAGTAATCCAGCTAACTCTCACTAACACCTCCTCCTCCTATTAATTTTACTACGCTTAACAAGCTCACCGTTTTCAGTCAGACAGCTTTCTAAAACCTCTAAATTACCTATAATGTTCTTTGACTTTGGCTCTGTCACTCTTTCAACCTATGGGGGAGACAATTGTTAAAAGCAACTTTGCTTTTTGTCTAATTCATACAAAAAAACAATATAGTCCCTCACAACCAAAATTAGTCAGTCAGGTAATAGCCAGCTGTTACTCCCACATGGGGTAGGGAGGATCAGCAAGAGACACGAGCAAGGAAACAGAGGTAACAGGAGTAGAACACATAACAGTTCGCCCATAAAACATACAAGCACACAAGCAGTCTAAAGCACCAATCACTCATCAGCCCCCGAAATCAATGGCTTCACCTCAGTTGTTATGGAACAACCAGAATACAACTAGAAAACATTGAAGCAGTTCTAATTTTTTTTTTTTTTTTTTTTTTTCTATGTGATTGAGGGAGGCAAAAGGCATAACTGCCTATAGCGAGTGCCTCCCCCATAGTTGAAAGAGTGACAGGGCCAAAATCAAGGGACGTTCGAGCCAAAATGCCTGGACACACGGAGTTTGAAGCAATTTAAGTCATAGGAAGAGGGAAAGACTGATTCTGGGAGAGAGTTCCAGAGCTCAGATGTTGAGTAGAAGAAAGTTTGAGAGTAACGTTTCACTCTTGGGTTGGAGAGTTGCACAGAGTAGGGGTGGGATTGAGTTGCAAGACGGGTACCACGTGCCCTACGTAAAGGAGGTGGTATGCACTGGGATAGCTCTGAGGAACACTGATTATTATAGTAGCGATAGAATAGCGAGAGAGATGCAACATTGCGGCGGAGAGAGAGAGATTGCAGAGAGTTGGTGAGTGGACGGGAGTTAATGATACGAAAGGCCTTCCTTTCAACTTTGTCTAGGAGAGCGGTGTGAGAGGAACCTCCCCACACATGTGAACAATACTCAATACAAGGGCGCACTATGCCCCTGTACAGAGCAAGAAGCTGTGCAGGGGAAAAGAACCCCCTAAGGCGGTTGAGCACACCCAGCTTCTGGGAGGCTGCCTTAGCAAGACTGGTAATATGGTCCTTCCAAATGAGAGCAGAAGAAAAAGAGACACCAAGAATATTGAGAGAAGATGAAGGGTTGATTTTTGTATTGTTGAAGAATAAGGGATAGTCCGCTGGGAGATCCTGACGGGTAGATAGATGGAGAAATTGGGTTTTGGAAGCATTAAAGTTAACAAGGTTTTCTCTGCCCCAATTGGAAATAGTATTTAGATCAGAATTTAAGAGTTCTATGGCTTCATTACGTTTGTCGTTGAGGGATTGCTGGCTGGGGCGTTCTGAAAAACTAATGGAGTAGTGTAAGGTTGAGTCGTCTGCGTATGAATGGATGGGAATTAAGGTACAGTTAAGGAGATCATTTATAAAAATTAGAAAGAGAATAGGAGATAGGACAGAGCCCTGAGGAACACCGGAGTTTATAGGGTGAGGAAGTGAACAATGGCCGTCCACAACCGCAGCTATGGAACGGCCGGAAAGGAAATTAGAGACAAAGGCACAGATGGAGGGATAGAAACCGAAGGAGGGTAGTTTAGAAATTAAAGATTTATGCCAGACTCTATCGAAGGCTTTCGATATGTCTAGTGCAATAGAAAAAGTCTCACCGAAGTCCCGAAAGGAGGATGACCAAGAGTTAGTAAGATATGAAAGAAGATCACCAGTAGAGCGACCCTTAAGGAAGCCATACTGGCGATCTGAGAGCAGATTATGAGAAGAGAAATGCTTAAGAAATTTGGAAGCAAGAATAGTTTCAAAAACTTTAGAAAGACAGGAGATAAGAGCAATTGGACGATAGTTGGAGGGTTGAGAGCGGTCACCCTTCTTTGGGACAGGTTGAATGTGAGCAAACTTCCAGCATGAAGGGAAGACGTTAGAGGATAGACAGAGACGAAAGAGTTTGCCTAGGCAGGGAGTCAGCACGGAAGCACAGTTTTTGAGAACAACAGGAGGAACACCGTCCGGACCGTACGCCTTATTAGTGTTAAGCCCAGAGAGGGTAGAAAGTACATCTTTAGAAGAGATTAGGATATTAGGCATAAGTAAGAGAGAGGAGGGCGGAGAGGGAGGAATAGATGTTGATTCATCAATAGATGAATAGATGAATTGATGTTGTTTACCATACATCCTTTCTCAACCCTATGGAATCAACTACACAACACAATTTGCTATCAGTTCTGAAAAGTATACATATTTATGATTCAGCAAAATGTTTGAGTATAGGAGTGTAGTTTACAACCAGACCAGATCCTTTGCCAGTTCTCTCCCACACACAATAGGAGGGCTCATATCGTATCCTGCCACTATCCTTGTTATTTGGACGACTGCTGAGTGTGCTGCCCACTCTTGAATAAAGCTGGGACTGAAAAATGTGAATGATGTGAAATGTTGTGGGTGAATGTCTGAGTATATTTGTATTAGGGGGAGGGGGGGAGTGTATATGTACAGTATGCATACAATATTATGCTATCTCGTGTTGGGGAGGGAGGGGTTGCATGTATATGTTAGTTTGTGTGTTATAGTGTTTGTACCAATGCTACAACAATGACCCCTTCAAAGTGTAACTAACCACTTTTGGCCTAACTTGATTAACATAACAATGACATAAGGATGTATGATTTGTAAAATTACTAGTTCTTCATGATTGATAATGATCATACTATCTAAGTTACAGATATTATGAATTAAATATATTAAAGTTCTTATTTTTCCATGATAGCTATCCATATAATGTAGATGTGACAAACTACATTGTCGGGGTAAACCTCATTATTGTATGCATAATCAACCCCACTCATAGTTTGATACGATGTGGGATACATTATTATTATTATAGGCTTATTGATTATTTACTGTATGTAAATTCTGCCACTACCTATAGTTAAGGAAAAGATAAGTGTATAGATATATATTTAGTAATATCTGAGGAAACTTATATTCTTCACTTTGAATATTAACCAGTTATATTATAAAATCTTCTTCGTAGTTCTACAAAGTCTGTTTCGTATCCTAATAGTAAAGTGAATATTTAGGTATCTAAGGCAATCGTGGGGGAAGGAGGCATAGGGGTGTTGATGATAGAATATTGGTTAGCCCCTGACAAAAAGCCTCTCTTCTCCACAAACATGCCCTATTTATCAACTCGGGGGAACGCCCAAAAATTACGTAAAACCCTTCAGTACATAACTTACAAACTATCTATCCAATCCCTGCAATGGTTTGATAATAGAGGCATGTCATAAAATTGACAGATCATTGTTGGATAAATACTCTAAGCCATTCAAACCTATCACAATAGCTGGTTCAGTTATTTAGCTATGTATACCTAATTTAAAACAATAAAGTAGCTCCCCTTTCCCCTCCTCTCTCAAGCAGATTCTGAATCACCAAAAGTCATGAATAGCTATGTACTTAAATCCTTCTAATGTATCTGAGAATATTACAAATTGACGCGGTAAAATTATACTCTAAATTTAATCACACAACTTTCTGGGTTCAATACTTTTCCGACGATCTTAAGAAGAAAGAAATTGACATAACTTATCTGGGGTTGGAAGCGAAATCTTAATATTTTGTGGACTAAAGTTTAAAGATATTTGTGCTGAATCTGAGTTTGGGAGAGAGAGAGAGAGAGAGAGAGTGAGTGAGTGAGTGAGAGATACACTGGCTATACAGACTTTACGATCCAAAGGAGGTGGTCAGGACTTAATTCTAGTAGAGATGGCATACCCGATAGAAAATAAAAGGATAACAAATAAGAAGGCTCTCTCCCCAACCTCCATCCCTCCGGCAACTGCAGTACATGAACAAAGTTGGAAGTGATTAACCTTGCATGGCTTCGAAATACCCAGACGGAATTTAACAGAAACAAATGGAAAATGAAAGGAACATTTATGCAACCCTTCGCCTTAGCAGTATGTACCTTTTGGGGCTAATTGGATTCATGCAACCCGTCACTCTTTGGGGTATGTACATTTTTAGTGATGATGATTATTATTATTATTGTTTTGTTTTTATATTTACCGGTACTTACTATTTTGTTTTTATATTTACCGGTACTTACTATTTTGTTTTTATATTTACCGGTACTTACTATGTTGTTTTTATATTTACCGGTACTTACTATTGTGTTTTTATATTTACCGGTACTTACTATTTTGTTTTTATATTTACCGGTACTTACTATTTTGTTTTTATATTTACCGGTACTTACTATTTTGTTTTTATATTTACCGGTACTTACTATTTTGTTTTTATATTTACCGGTACTTACTATTTTGTTTTTATATTTACTGGTACTTACTATTTTGTTTTTCTTTCACTCTCTCTAACTGCTTACTCCATACCAATTTCTCTGTGGTATGAGTCTAGATTGTTCTTAAATGTATCTATAGAGGAGCTGTCTATTTATTTTTGAGGGAGTTTGTTCCATTCATCAATTATTATACTGTGAGTGAAGACATTTTGTGTTGTATCTATATTCGCTCTCCTACCTAAACAATTGATATGGTTTCGTCTTGTAGAGTTATCTTTGACTTTTTGTTTAAAATTGTGTTTTGTATTGTTGTTTTTTCCATGTGGATGAGGGAGATAAAAGGCAAAACTGCCTGTGACAAGTGCCTACCCTATAGTTGAAAGAGTGACAGGGTCAAAATCAAGGAATGTTCGAGCCAAAATGTCCAAAGCTCAGTTGTTGAATAGAATAAAGATTGGGAGTATCGTTTCACTCTTGAATTGGAGAGTTTTACAGAGTAGGCGTGGAATTGTGTTGCAAGATGGGTGTTACGTACCCTATGTATAGGAGGTTGTATACACTGAGTGAGCTCTGAGGACCACTGATTATTATAGTAGGATAGAATACCAAGAGAGATGCAACATTGTCGCGAAGAGAGAGATATTGCAGAGTCCATGAGGGGTTGGGAATTAATAAAAGAAAAGGCTTTCCTTTTTACTTGTCTAGAAGTGCAGTGTGAGAAGATCATCCCCATACATGTGAACATCCTCCACTTACATGTGAACAATTCTCAATACAAGGACGCACTTTGCCCCTGTACAGAGCAAAAAGCTGTGCAGGGGTATAGAACTCATTGAGGCGGTTGAGCACACCCAGCTTCTGGGAGGCTGCCTTAGCAAGAGCGGTAATATGGTCCTTCCAAGAGAGAGCAGAAGAAAAAGTGCCACCAAGAATACGGATAAAAAACAAAGGGTTGAATTTTGGTATTGTTGAAGTATAATTGATAGTCCTCTGGGAGTTCACGACGGGTAGATAGATGGTGAAATTGGGTTTTATAATTTGATAACACTATCAATTGACCTCTCATCCTTCATTTCTTAAGTGAAAACAGATCAAGTGCTTGTATTCTTTCTTCATATGGTATGTTTCTTAATTTTGGTAAAATAACGCCTTTAATGAAGACCCCCATAAACAACAAAAGGAAATCCCAGAGGAACACGGAACGAAACGCATGGAAACACGTTACCGGAATAAAGAGGGAGGAACTTAAACAAAACGAATAACAACGAGGGACAGAGTAAAACAAGAAGAAATAACCACAAGATGCAGCATTCCAGCCCCCCATATCATCGCCAAGAATAACAACGATAAGAAAAACAAAACCAAGAAGGAGATAGAGAAGGCAGTAACAACAGAAAATGTAAATAGAATGAAACACCGAAGAAATAACGACAAACAGGAAACCAAGATGGCTGTCACCAGGGAAAACGACTTCCGGAAGAAAATAAATAAGAAACTAAACTAGAACAAAGAAGATTATCATAGACAGGAATAATAAAGAACCAAATAAACACAATGCCCCGCATACCGAAAGTACCCCACATCGTCAATAAGAAGAATGAGAAGAAGAAGACCAAAGTGAGTTATCTGCTCAACAGGTGGCGGTGTGTGTGTGTAAGTGTGAGAGTCCGAGTGTAGGGGGTGAGACAGTGAAGCACGGGAACGAGGTGGCTTCAGAGATGGGGTCGTTTCGGGCCATGAGTGAGCACCGTGCCTCATGTGAAGGCAAGATGGCAGGTGCTCGTTGTACTCTACGTGCTTCACATGTCTCACTCCCTAGACTGGAACAAGACCTCACGGGCTTCACTGTTCATTGTAAAGCAGTGAATGATAAGGCTCTCAGCCTATGCCCGAGAGGAAGTAAGTTGGAATATAGAAAAAAAATAAAATAAATAAATAAAAAAGTCGACCCAGAAGAAGAAAAGAGAACATCGACAACAACAAAACATGCATGCGGAGTAATATCACGTGTACAGAATAACCACCAGTATTCCACAAGTAATACACACCAATATTTTCCTACTAATATTACTTCCACGCCCTCTACGAACACCAGACGAGATGCCCGGATTGCAACCATTGCATTAGAACTCCCATCAACACACGGCAAGAATATTAATATACCATCAACACCACAAGAAGCTCCTAAAAGAAAAATAGTATTCAGCCAGGGAAAGAAGGACCACCATCACAGGAGCAGGCACTTACACCCTACTTCCACCAAAAGGCAGAATCACCTGGCTCCCAATTTCAAAGGGGCCCTCCTAATCCCCGTAGATCCGCCCCTGACGGGACTTATGACCTTGTAACCCCCGCACACCTACCCCGGGACATCTCAGCCAAAGTCTTCACTATCCCGACGAAAGCTGAACAGGGCAAGCAATTCTAGGGCTTTCATAACACTGGCATACTAGTGGTGATAGTCCTAGAATTACCCTTCCATTCAGTGTACGATTGAAGGCATGCCGAATATCTTCCCTGGTCTGAGGAGTTACTTTCCCTATTGAGGGAATCGTTGTTATCACGTGTCATGACATAGTAATCCATAATAGGTAGCTCTTTTAATAGTGGAATAAGCTTGCGGACATGTCCCTACCTTACTTCTATTATTAAATACGCACTCTAACTTCTCGATTGATACTTGACATAGCAAGGTCATTCGATTAGTCCAGGGCTTTGCGATACACCGTAACTGGCACTCTGCATAGAGAAGTCCTTAGTGTATCTGTCCAACAACATGTTAGCAGACACTTGCAATTAAAAGGTTTAATCACGGCCCCAAGTTTTTTTAACCTCATATAAAGGTCAGCGGCAGTCGAGGAACATGGTAATGGTCATGACCTTATTTTTGATTTGCGTTAGCCCGATATATTTTCACTGTGTCATGACATTGGACACATTATATTAAAGACCCCACACCAAGAGTACCTGAACAGAACTTCATCACCGATTAATATAACGGTCAGGATAGTTAAGTATTTCTAGCTCGGTGCTAAAACATACTCGCGTTCGCCCGATGAGGTGCCCAGTGACATGACATTTAAGAGCCTCATTTAAGACCCGATACCAATTAATCCAACTGTAACTCAAACAACTGATCCACACGACAGGCCAAACTGGACGGCCCAATGGAGACTCAGACGACCGCAAGCCGTTACCTCAACTCATCAATTCTCTAGCTCTAAGTGTTAGCTTAGGAGCCCATAGTATAAACCAGAAATAAGTCAATACCAGTGACGAGGTATCTAAAGTTAGAGTCCCAACATATTGACTCTACTTAATGCTCACCACTCACCAGTGCACAGGTGCCTATTCAAAGTTAGAGTCCCAACATATTGACTCTGCCTAATTCACACCAGTGCGCCGGTGCATAAATAAAGTTAGAGTCCACCAAGATCGACTCTGTCTAAATTTCATCCGCGCTGTATTAAGTTAGAGTCCCAACCATTGACTCTGCTCAATTCTCACCAGTGCGCAGGTGTCCACTATATTTGACTCAGAATCAATCCTCGTCTATTTTACAAGTGCTTAAAGTGTTATGTATAATTGTTGAACTAGCACAAATTGTTGTCCGACTTATACGTGTTTCAAGAATATTTAATTCTATTGTATAAGAGGCAAGCTAAAAATATATTGTATAGCTGAGCTATAAACTTAACATTGTATTCATGTATAACTACTGTATATGTGACAGGTATAAGTAAAAGTTAAGATAAATAAAACTGTTCTTTATAATTATACTTGGTGTTATAAGTATCCTGTATTTGACTTCTATGGATGTATTGTATGACCTTAGAGTTCTCCAGTCAGGTAGAACTTACTACAACCAATATAGAACCCTAGTAAAAACCCTGGTATAACAGAAGGGATTAGTTTAGTGGCTCGCCTGTGCACAGATAACAATTTGTTTAATTTCTTTATGAGGTAGTGTGAACAAAACTCCACAGCGTATTCGAGGTGTGGCCTCACCATATAAGGGCAAAGCTATGCCTTTGCTGTGACAGTAAAAGTGTCTTCTGAGTAAACCTAGTGTTCTGTTAGCGTTGTTTGCGGCCGCTGTGCACTGTTTGGAACATGTTAATGTTTTGTATATCAGCACTCCTAGGTCTTTTATATGTGATACATGTTTCATCTTCTCTTCATCCATGTATTATTCATATATATTATTTTTGGAACCTATTTGCAATCTGACATTTGTTTAAATTGAACGGCATTTTCCACTTCTAGGACCATTCCGTGATGTTATAAAAATCTGCTTGTAGGTTTTATCTATCCCTTGGGTAAATTATTGCATTAACTATCTTTGTGTCATCTGCAAATTTGGAAATTATATATTCATTCCATTATCTACATCATTGATATATATATTGTGAACAACACTGGTCCTAATACTGAGCCTTGAGGGACTCCACTAGTTACTGAGTTCCATGTTGATTCCACACCGTTGATAACACTATTTGCTTTCTATGATATTACCCATTTTTTAGTCCAATCAAACGTTTTGCCCTGTATTCCTAAGCCTCATATGTTCTGTAATAATATATTATGCGGGAAATTGTCGAAGGCCTTTCGAGAGAGAGAGAGAGAGAGAGAGAGTACAAAGGAGTACAAAGGAAATCAAGCAACAACAGATCTAGTGACCCTTCTAGGCTGCTTGTCCTCCAAAACACTGAGGATCAAGTGTCCAAACAGTGGTTTAGAGTGGGTAAGGGAACATTGGAAAGGGAACTACTGCCCTGCCACTAACTTGGCAGGACTAGGAAGTTAGTAGGGGACATAGGGGTTCGTAACTGAGGGGAGGATAAAATAAAGTTATTCATTTACAAACGCAGTCAGTCGCGGGTTTGATGCGAGATATTTGTCTAGGCGGAATTTAAATGAATCAACGGTGCTGCAGTCTATAACATCTCGGGGACGCCCATTCCACAAGTTGACAACTCGATTGAAGAAGACATTCTTAGATTCGTGTGAGTTAAAAGATTTACCAATAATTTTGCAACCGTTTCCCCGCGTGTAATTAGATTGGTCGATAGTGAAGTACTTACTACAGTTCATATTGTCGATGCCTTTGATGATTTTGAACACTTGAATTAAGTCACCTCTTAATCTGCGCTGGGTTAAAGGAAATAGATTTAATTCTCTAAGACGCTCTTCGTATGGTTTGTTCTTTAGGCTAGGTATCATTTTGGTAACTCTACGTTGAACTCGTTCTAGCTTGTTTATGTCTTTTTGGTAATAAGGGCACCAGCATTGAACGCAGTATAAGGGCACCAGCATTGAACGCAGAGAGAGAGAGAGAGAGAGAGAGAGAGAAAGTGAGACTGAGGGGACAAAAATAAGTATTTCTGAGTGTTTGTTTAAATGTATTGGTGAGGTAATTTTCTACAGATTAATAAGGATTTCTAGGGATCAACGAAACTGATCTTAACCCTGGAGAGGAAACCCCGTTGCAAATGCGCACGCGAGAGGTGTGCAAAACGCGTTATTTGGTCGCCGCGCAGCTCACACGTCCAATACGAGGGATATCGGCCTGCAGTCAGGCAGTGTACGGGTATCTCCAGCCGTGAGCGGAGGTGCGACGCTCTCGGTCCTCGCCAACAGGTTCAAACCAGAACCCGACGTTGCGAATAAACTACTACATAACCTGGTACGTAACTTTATTGAATGTTGATAGTTGCACATAATGTACTTTTTTCACGAATGTGTTGGAGATATCGATCTAAGACTAATAGGCAACTTAGCCAGATAACGGACCATGACTCACACACACGCTAGCCTGTCTGATATTTCCATATTGGGCGTCTGTGAATATTTTACTAAATCAGGTTCTTTTTTCATTTCCCGTCTGCCACAACCACATCATTTCAACTTGTGACGGATGCCACTCCTAAAGGTGAAACCCCTCCCATTTGTTGTATATTGTTTATGAGGTTCCTTAGTACAAGTTCAGGTAAAATAGGTAACATACAGTGTAATTTCAGAGGCTTATATGTTTATTTCTTCAACTTTTATAGGTAAAAATTATCAATGTTGTTAATTTGCAGCATATTTTTGGCATTAATTATACTCAGATTTCATTTTTATTCACACTACATAGAAAGGCATTATAAAGGAACCTCCATTTCAAATTTCGTTGCAATCCATAAATACTTAAGGCTTCCAGGGGTGATACCAGGCCAAGATGAGACTTCTCGGGATCCAGAACCAAACCTGGCCTGGAGCGCCCTCGCTAGATGGGCGGTCCGACGTTCAAGTTATCACCTTTTATATGGTTACATGTTGTGTGGCAGGCTCTAGAGTATAACTGTGGTGAAAATCAGCAACATTCATTGATAAATAGTGCCCCACGATTTTTTTTCCTCCAAATTTTTCCAAATTTCTGTGCCCCTTTTTCAGTTACCTCCACATAAGGATTTTTTGGTAGTATTTACATTGCTCCAATTTCAATTATTACATTTGGGGTCATACTAGGACCATGTGGCAAGCACTGTGTTGAATTTGGTATGAATCCAATAATATTTAGGTACCCAGCCGAATATTTCAAAATGACCGATTTTTTTTGGGACATTTTTTGTAACCTTTTTTTCAACTCCGCAAGTCTCTCAGCCTATGGGGTCTTCAGGGCTGCTACTCCTACTCCAACCTACCTCACCATTGCCGTCCACGCCCCCAGAGTCCCAGTCCCCTCAAGACAACTTGAGTATTTTTTTTATATTTGTATGAAGAACCTACTTTTTTACTATACTTATTTTTTTATTAAATTCATTAGAAATACTAACAATGTTTCAATATACACCATATTGTAACATAACATTAAGGGATCCTTATATTATATTTAGCAATGTTCAAAAAATGTCTAAGTCTTTTGGTTTGGGAGATATTTGGGGTCAAAGTCGACGTTGCAAATTCACAACTACGTAACCTATTAAAAAACGTTTTTGAGCGTTACCTCTCCAGGGTTAATTAACTCTTTACCTTTACCAATTTTGTCCTAGACCGCCATCAAGCTTAAACAATACTTCCCAGACCCACCTTCGAGATAAATGTGTGCATTTATCGGCAAAACAATGCCCTGGCCGAAGACCGATTCCACCTAAATTGCAGTCTCGCTTTCGCTCGCCAGGAAATATATATTCCAGAATATCACAAAAGATTTTACAATTTTCCCACAAATTGGGCTAATGTTGTAATATACAAGAACAACTAATGGGGGCTCAACATAAGGATGAACGGGGTCCAGACCCCCTCCTCCTTTAACACACATACATGATAATTATACCTAATGAGAATCTTACAGATAGTTTAAGATACTACAGTACTAGAAATAAATGTTTTCCTTTGACCTTGACCTTGATGTTTGACCTTATAAATTTGGATTCTTATCAAGAATTTAGTTATCTTAACACCAATGTAACTATTAACTAGTGATATGAATATGGTGTAATTCGTATGATAACTTATAGATAAGAAATACTGACCATATACCATGACCTTGACCTTTAACCGTTGAGTAAAAAAAAAAATATATATATACGGTATATACAGTATATATATATATACCGGTATATATATATATATATATATATATATATATATATATATATATATATATATATATATATATTTATATTTGGATTATCATCGCATTGACCAACTGAATTTGCCTGCACAATTTGGTGACAATACATTAACAAATGTAGGAGTTTACGAAAAATTACGAACACTCCTGTTTTGACAATGACCTTTGACCTTAAATATTGCAGTATTTTTATGAAATTTGATGTATTTATTATTTAAGTAATAAGCAACTAACACAGCCAGTTTTCCGAAATATGAGTAATCTGTTTTAATTAATATCAATAATTGACAATCCATAATAATATCAATAATAATACTGCTGTTTGTGCATGATACAGTTCTGATGAGTGATAATGAATGGGAGTTGCAGGGTCTGGTAAATGAGTTTGGAACAGTGTGCGAAAAACGGAATTTGAAGGAAAATGCGGGGAAGAGCAAGGTTATGGTCTTCGAAAGGGGTGAAGTCACAGAGTGTGAGGTAAAGCTGAACGGTCAGGCTATGGAGATCATCAACTCTTTTAAGTATCTGGGCAGTGTGTTGAGTAAAGATGGGACTATGGATGAAGAAGTGCGGGAGAGGGTAGAGCAGGGGAAGAGGGTTGTAGGAACGCTGAAAACAGTAACAAGAAATAGGGTGGTCAGTATGGAAGTGAAGAAGTCCTTGCATGACAGTGTGGTAATCCCGACACTGACTTACGGAAGCGAATCATGGACGTTGGTTGAGAGACTCAGACCAAGAGTGAGAGCAGTGGAAATGAATTACTTAAGAAGTGCGTGCGGAGTTACATGGAGGGATTGACAGACTAATGAGGAAGTAAGAAGGAGGTGTGGTGTGGAAGTAGATGTGCTGGAAAGTGTGAAAAGGAACAACTTGAGATGGTTCGGCCATATGGAACGTATGGAAAGCGAGAGAATGACTAAGAGGGTGTATGAGAGCGAGGTGGAGGGACAGAGATGGAGAGGTAGACCGAAAGAGATATGGAAGGATGGAGTGAGGAAGTATATGAACGAAGGCGGTGCTGGTTGGGGGGAAGGGCGTCGACTGACTGTGGGCAGTTCGTTCATGGCCACCCCTTCGGAGATAACGGCGTCAGGCTAGATAGTGTTACGACTGGGGTTCAAATATATCAGGGCTCTTATTCATTGGACTAGTAATGGCATAAATGCTACAACGGAAAGCGCTAGATCCAACCTCTGATGTATATTCCCAGTGAATAAAGAACACAAATACTCTACAGAGTTCTATATGCAATAATAGGCTATCAAACTCTCAATAAATGTGCGTCTACTCTAGGCTTAATGTTATGTGAAAACAGCCTATTACTACCTATAACCGAAGGTGCTTGGTTATGGTATGCAAAGTAAGGTGGTAAGAGAAGTTACAGCTTACGTTACTTTAATCAATAAATGTCAGGCACTCCTGCATGAAAGAAAGTGCACTAAAGTCCTTCAACACTAACAAGGAATCTTCTTTAAATGTTAGATGCTATAAAGATGCTCGTATCGGAAATGGAACCCAAAAAGGCAGGCAGCGGAACAATGCTCGTGCAGGCTATGCACACACAAAGGCAGAATATATATAATGCCGTCAGAGCCAAGAATATCCTAAACACAACAACAATAATAATAATCGCCACGACAATGCAGTATTCCTATCAACAAAAAGAGCCTAAGTCGTTTGTGTCTCAATACATCAAACTAGGCTGCGAAATGCTTGTGTAATAATAAATGGGTATGCATAAAAAGAGTAATTAGGTTAATATACTTAATGTCTACTATGATTGATAAAGTCTAGCTAGAGTCAATGATACGAGATACTGGTGCGCATGGCATGCCGCATAGCCTAGAGCAAATCTCAGTCTGTGCGTCAAATATTACGTTATAATGAAGGGTAGCTCTCTTCTATCTATCTATCTATTGCCTGACGCCGCGATCCCCGAAGGGGTGGCCACGAACGAACCGCCCCCATGCACCTCTGTCCCCAGTCAGTCGACGCCCCTCCCCCCAACCAGCACCGCCTTCGTTCATGTAGTTCCTCACTCCATCCTTCCACCTCATATTCGGTCTACCTCTCCCCCTCTGTCCCTCTCTGTAGCTCTCTTGAGAAACCTTAATACCGAAGTATTAAGCGTTCTCCTGGCGTACCTCAAAGACAAGCAACGAGCTTAGAACAGTGCAGAATGGTATAGGCAAAAAGCCCTCATTCGTGCATGCTCTACTCTCAATGGCACACAGACTAGAATTTACTCAATCAACTCCAGTTCTCAGGTATGTCGTGCAGCTTTTAACTAAAGCCAGCACTCATAGGAAACAATACCTTATAATATCCGACCCCTAGTCTAGCATTATCTAATCCAGCAGAACACTAATAATTAAAGGATGCAGTACTTAAACAATATAAATGCCAACCAATGCTTCGTGATCCACTTATCTTAACAACTAACATACATGGGTTATATCAGACCTTAACACACAATACAACTGGCCAGCATGAAACTGATTTTGCAGAGTTAACCAGAGGGGGTATAATATTAATAAAAGGTGGTGAAAGAAATGGGAAATGAGAGAGATAGGCAGAGGAAAAGATTCTCAGGTGCGAGCTGGGTACAGGTAGCAAGGGAAAAAGATGGGTGCGTTCTAGAAACCAGATCTGAGGGAGAGAGTGGCGAGGAACTGTATATATACTCGCACTAGCTCGAGCCGCGTGGGAAAACAGCGGTTACAAGTCATCTAACCACTAGCAAAGCTTACAGCATGGTAAGGGCCTCTCTCCACCAACCCCCGCGAGGCAGCCAGCCGTGACGTCATCGAGCGGGACAAAAAACACTGCGCGCCCCCTCTCACTCTGTTCTACTCCCTCTCTCTCTCCCAGATCCTATCATTACTAGTTAATGATAAAATATATACTTTACAATTAAATATATAAAGCCTTGACATGGGCGAAAACAAAGAGCCTTTCTGGACTGCCCATGACACGAGCTTTCATATGAAATAAAGCACACTCTAATACACAAACTGTAGCCCCATCCACTGCCCTGGCGATCCTAGCGAGTCACTGTAGGACAAGCCATGCGGTTCTAACGGAGTGGTTAACGTCACAATAGATAGATAGAATAATTGACCACTGACCTTGAACTGTGACCTTGACCTTTATGTAAAAGTACATTTATTCTGTACATTGGTGTTGCTCAGGAAAATCAAATAAGCATGCCTAATTTCATTAAAACCCATCAGTTAGTGTCATATATATTAATAGAATAGTTGACCTTGAACTCTGATCTTTATCTTGACCTCTATATGTCTAAAATCTAAATATTGTCCTTTAGATTTAAAGTGCAACTATCTCACCAAAGTGTGTGAAGCTTGCATGAAAAGTACAGAAATTAGCATATTGACCTTGACCTGTGACCTAGAGTAGATATTTGATATGGAATTGTATATTTGTTTGTATGACCTTGGTTTAGGTATTCCAAGTATACATGTTAAGCCCAGTGAGAATCTAATAGTTAGTATAAGAAATACTAGTCAAAAACTTATTTTTACCTTAGACCTTGACCTTACCCTTTAGAATATTTATCTACAATTTGGTCAATAAGATATCAAGGTCACCAGTAACTTGTATAGTAAACATTAAGAAATATGAGTAAAAACTAAAAACATATGAAATATTAACCTCATTTTTAACCTTGACCTTTGACCCTATCATATAAGTTAAATTGACCAAATGGATATACCTGTGAAATTTGGTAAAAATCAATGGAAAGTTCTAGGAGGAGTTTCCGGACAAACAGACGGACGATGACGAACGAAGACGACAACAGACAAGCTGACTGGTGGTGGAGAGTCTACGGGCAGGATCTGTGTGTGCGATACCACTCTGCTTCACAGAGTTGATTACAGAATACAAATCATCAATAATAGAACGAATGTCTTGCAGAAAACAAATATAAATGTTATAGTATGTTCGTTTTTTTCTTTCCATCTGACATAGTATAGTGCCATGTTCTCAATTTGAGTACTCGGCGATTACGAAGATATTGTAGCGAAATATGAAGTTAATTATGAAAACGTGGCTTTATATAAAACAGACATATCGTAGTTTCATATCTGTCTATTATGTATCGAAAAATCAGTTGTTAACCTCTGAAGTGCGCATGGGGGTAATTGGAAACGTCCCCCTGTGCTGACGTATTTGAGGTGTTTCCGTCACTAAAATATTCATTGTGCCATTAATAGCATTAATATTTATCCATATGCGCCTATTATGGGTTGATTATAAAGGTATTAACCTGAAACAACAATAAAACGAGTGAAAACAGCGTTTGGATGGTCAAAATCGGAGATATAGCCCGCGAGTTGTATAATGTATGGGTGAGGCAATCTGCTTTCCCGCCAATTTCCCCCAAGGCCACTGAGACACAGTCGATCGATACTCTCTCTCTCTCTCTTGCACTCGCTTGCTATCAGTGATGACCACACCCTCCAATCGGATTTCTAATGTTAGCACGAAAATATACCTCAGAATAAGGGAATAACAGGGAAAATAGGTGATAACTGAAGGAGAGGAGGAAAGTGGGGAAGGAGGGGAGGTAGAGGACTGAGATTTTGCATGGCCCAGGGGCCAAAAAAAAAAAAATAATAAAAAAAAAAAAATATAATTTTTTTTTTTTTTTTCGATGTCAAAAGTTGATTTTTATTTTCTCTGACTCTTAAGAGTCTTCCCGCAGTGCGCCGGGGGAACTCTTAAGAGTCTCCCCGCAGCTCCCGGGTTAAGGGATTCCATTTACCATCAGCTTGAATAAAACAGTCTATAGTACTCTAGATTACAGACTTAAATATTTACATTCATTTTTAATCACAAGTTTCTTATTAACCCTTAATTAGCGGCTCACCACATAAGTCGAGTTAAATAAAGCTGGACTATGTGGCGGCGCTCGACATAGGTCGAGTGGCAATTTCAGCACGTAATGTTGCTGAGAGAGAGAGACAAGTGGTGGCAGGAGACTAGCGAGCGTATGACTGCTCCAGACCACCGCGGCGAACCTACTGACACGAATCTCAGCTCCCTCCTCCCTCTCTCACTCGCTACATACTCAATTATATGGGGAAAGTACCGAATTACATGCTTTTTGCACTCGCGTTGCACGGTTATTGCAAGAAAACTAGCCATCATAAAAGGATCGTTATGGTGTCATTCGAAAGCTCTGTTTATGCCCTTTCAGGGATAGGTACTTGTTTTACGTTCTGGGTCTTATTTAGGCATGAAAATGATCACGTAAACAGCCCTATTTTGGCTAAAAACACCCCGCTGTGCGGTACATATAAATAAACCGCATAGGCCGCTCGTAAGGTGTTAATGATAAAATTCCTATCTTCCGTTATAGGAGGTTGGACTCCATCTTTTAGGATTAGCCAGCCAGGCCTCTTTGTTTGTAAGTGGGGCGAAGGCACTGCCACAGATAGGAACTTATGTTTTCTTAACATAAAATATTGTCTTTAAGTTATGATGATGTACATTTTAACCCTCTCCGACATATGACGCGATTTTGAGCCTATTAGGGATACTTTAAAGCCTTTGTTACCATCAGGGGTATTTAGAAACCATTAGTTTAGTTACTTCAACCTCTGCAGTTGTCTTTGAGTTAGCTGTGGGCAGAAAACTAATTTTGGAGAGGTAATTATAAGCGTGAGAGAACTCTATTTCTTATTGCTAATCTAGCAACCTCTGCATCATATGAGTATGAAGGGGTTAATAAGGTCAAAAATACAAAATAGTTAAAAAAAAAAAAAAAAAAAAAAACATAATAATAATAATGCACTCATTAATCCTTGTCTATCGGGGCCCGACTTAAGTCCGTATCTAAAAAGCTGGACAATGTGGCGGGGCCTGACTTAAGTCTGTGTGCAATTTTGGCGCAATATTGGCTCTGAGAGGGAGCCGAGCGGTGGGAGGGGCGTAGGTTGCCTCATGACCGCTCGCCACGACCGTCGTGGGCCCACTGACATATTATACTCCACACTACTCCACCCTCTCTCACTCGCTACACACGTAATTATGTAACGAAATGACCATATTTTAGCGATTTTACCCTTCGGTTGCACGATCGTTGCAAGACAACCAGTGATCGTAGATGGATGGTTCGGGTGTCATTGGAAAGCTCAATTTACGCCCTTTCAGGGATACTTACTTGTATTACGCTCTGGCTCTTGTTTATGCATGAACAAGAGCACGGAAACAACAACATTTATGGTAAAAAAAAACCCGCTGGGCGGCACGGTCAAATATACCGCCTAGGCCGCTCGTTGAGTGTTAACTTACGATTTATGTAACAAATATAGTAAAACTATAAGTATTGACATTGATATTAAGAAATAGTTATTATGATAATAAACCTGCATTTATATGCCAACGAGCAACATGGGTAATGACTCTATAAGATTGTTAGTTGGCTATATATGGTAGGGTTGATTGCTGGACTAGTTCGTCTGCATGTGCAGTGGGAAAGCACAGTAGGTGCTTACATGCTCGTGGGAATGATTGGAACAGTAATCAACACAACTTTATGATTAAGAACAGTCAATCATCAATAATTTACCACTTTTCTATGTATGCAGGGTGTGTTATGAAGGCCACATGCTTATATATATATATTTGTGGAATGCAAATAGGACTGAAGTTAAGAAAAAGAGTAGCAACAAACAAAAACAAAGAGAAGACTATGCTTATATTTTAGTAATAAATATAGGATGATGTTATTTGATATATTTAGTTTTTTCTCTTATTATGCAATGTTGAAGAGAGTATGTATGATGGTTAATACAATATTATACATCAACATTGCGCATCTCAAAAAAAATCAGTTATAATATATATCTACTACAGTAGACTACTATGAGTACATGTAACATGTATAAAACATTAGATTTTTCTTAAATAAAATTAATTAATAAAGTACCAGCAGTAGATACGATGCGCTGAGCTAACCTTACAAAGCGAGCCACTACTGTATGGTTACTTAATAGATGTGGAGAGACTGTGATCATGTGTGAGACATGAACATCAACAGGATTGGATTTACTAAACAACAAGTAAATATATTAAATTACAATATTAAGTTAGCAATGGAGCAGACCAGTTTAGCCCGGTCGCTTTAATACTTCTACTTCCTTAATTTTCTTAGCTTTTCCTTACTCTATAAACCAAATTCCCCATTCAATAAGTACCCTCCAAAACTACCACCAATTAAAAATATTCTTCATCACACTTTTCCCTTGAGTCCAACAATATCAAACTGTCCTTTCTAAACTTTTCTATATTCTTCTGATCTGATCCAGACGTCACTCCCGTCATGGGTCCCACTGGGTTCACTTACCAACAACTCACATTCTCTCCCTCACCTGGGCAACAGTGGGAACTTGGCTACACCTGCTCCAGCCTCCCAGCTCGCCTATCCCGCCCCAATAAAGTCCACCTCTGGCCCAACACAGCTTTCGTCTACTAAGCAGATACACCAAAAGTATCAGGGTGCTTGTCGTCCCATTGCTGGCTTACACACCTATAGCCAAGCAATTCAAGAGGGACGACAGATAGTGGATGGAACTGAGGATTTCCAGAAAATCTATTGGCCGGCCTTGAGGTGGTTAAGATTGTTCCAGAGATACCCAAGACTTTTTACAGGACCCTTATGGGCCCGAAATACCATTATTAAAAAGAGAGAAATGTTTGACAAACCCAGTGGTTCCAACCTTTATAATTGATGTGTTCTTATAGAACAAAATAAAAAGAAAGAGATTAGACTCATGAAATAAATAAAAGGATGAAGTGTGGAGAGAATATAACTGATATTTATAGAGAAGGCTCCATACCACTTAGCTACCAATATTATAGAATCTTTTAGGTTTGTAGATAAATGTAAACTATATAGATAAGAGGAAGATGAAATAAGATATTAAGAGTTAGAAGCAACTACAGGAATGACGTGGGGATAAATAATAGTTACAGACAGATTAGATCTAGCTTGATAAATAGTTAGGAGGACACTAGTCCATACGATGATATATACTTTTTTGTTATAAAGGAAACATTATTATTCATAACATTTTAGAATAATAATTCGCCGGTATGATAATAAACAGAAATAGGCGTACATGCCGAAGGGACACTGCAGAAGCAATAGAAGAACACATTTACACTGATGAACGTAAGGATGATGGAGCCATGTGTGTGTGTGTGTGTGTGTGAGAGAGAGAGAGAGAAGGAGAGTGTGTGAGTGTGAGGGAGCCACACACATACACACTCACACACACCTACACACACACACACACACAAAGGAAGGAGAGAGTCAGGCTGTGTTGTGAATGGGTTCCAATGTAAGCTTTCTAGTACAGCTTTCCTCCCCCTGCTGCTGCTCTCTCTCTCTCTCTCTCTCTCTCTCTCTCTCTCTAGATGTCACACGTAATTATTTCAAATACAGTGTGGTTAATGAGTGGAATAGTTTACCAAGGGAGGTGGTCGATAGTAATTTAATTGATACGTCTAAGAAGAGACTGGACGATCAGCTGGTATAGATTGGATTAATATGAATGAATCAGTAGGTATGCAAGTGTAAATTCCCTTTCAGACTAAAATATTACTATACTCTAATAAAGCTTTCCTTGTGGGCATTTCCTGATCCGTAAGGTTACACTTCATCTTGTTTTCCGGTGCGGCTTTTTAGCCTGAGGGTGGGGAGAGAGCCTTCTATTTTGCTGTCCTATTATTTTACTATGCACTACTCCTGATCTAGTAGTATTAAAGCCGGACCACCTAGTAGGGACCGCAATGTCTGTGTCGTCTGAGTATCTGTGTAACTCTATGTAACTCCCTCCTGTCTTTGACCCACTGTTCTCTTGCTAAGTTTATATCGGCTCTCTCCTATGTAAATTGGTGACTTTTACCAACATATTCTCTAATATGTTCTCCTTCTTTTAAACTGTATATGCTATTGGTTGTCTACATACATACACATACAGACACATTAAAGCACACCACGTACAGTCGCGATCATAGATTATGATGCATTTTGAGGGCTCCAACTGATTATGCGAACTTCCGAACAAAAACTGGAACAAATTGCTAAATATTTAAACTAGCACAAATACAAATATTACGAGGTATATTGTGTCTCTGGAGAATTAAATATTCTCAATAAGACGTATTTTGAATGTAAAATGTAAAACAGGATCTAAATACGTGGAAGATGGGGATCTAAATACCGATACGTGGTAGATGGGGAAAAAGGAAACCACATTTATTAACAATAACATGAGAAATGACATATGTTTTTTAACATGAGAGCGAGTGAGAGTGAGAATTCAGAGTCATAGTCAGGAGAAATCGCACAGACATAACCAGTGTCTCAAAAGACTGGAAATAGTGTTTAAGTTAAATTGTTTATGCACAGAGTAGATAGTAGTGTGTACAATTTTCAATGGAAGTATTGTATTGTATTATATAATATAGTTTTGGTAGTCTCATGTTTTCGTCCACTTTGACTTAATATTGTTACTTCCATTCCCTTTTCACTGATGCACCTTGTTTATCTTCACGTCATTAACTATACATATTTTCTTCTTCTTCTTCTTCTTCATCTTCATCTTCTTCTTCTTCTTCTTCTTCTTCTTCATCTTCTTCTTCTTCTTGGTCTTCTTCTTCTTCTTCTTCTTCTTTCATATTGTCCTAGCTCCCAACCTTTAGCCTGTTAAGGGTGACTCTCTCGCTATTCTATCGCTACTATAATAATCAGTGTTCCTCAGAGCTATCCCAGTGCATACCACCTCCTTTACGTAGGGCACGTGGTACCCGTCTTGCAACTCAATCCCACCCCTACTCTGTGCAACTCTCCAACCCAAGAGTGAAACGTTACTCTCAAACTTTCTTCTACTCAACAGCTGAGCTCTGGAACTCTCTCCCAGAATCAGTCTTTCCCTCTTCCTATGACTTAAATTGCTTCAAACTCTGTGTGTCTAGGCATTTTGGCTCGAACGTCCCTTGATTTTGGCCCTGTCACTCTTTCAACTATGGGGGAGGCACTCGCTATAGGCAGTAATGCCTTTTGCCTCCCTCAATCACATAGAAAAAAAAAAAAAAAAAAAAAAAGGACCAAGCCGGAGCCACTAAGGCTCTTATGGTAATACAACTAAGGAGATTTGCTGGCCCTCTCGCTTCCTCTTTCACTACCTTTTTTATATTTTTTTCCTGGTTCGTGCTCTTTCACTCTTTTTCTGTTCTCTCTCTCTCTCTCTCTCTCTCTCTCTCTCTCTCTCTCTCTCTCTCTCTCTCTCTCTCTCTCATTAGCTTAACTTCCGTTATTGTAAAACTATTAGAATCAATCATATGAAACGAACTTGTACTTTTCATAGAGAATAACAACCTTATCAATATTAGTCAACACGGTTTCAGAGCAAAGAAATCATGCCTTACGAACCTTATCGAATTATATGACAGCCTATTTAAGAGTATTGATTTTACCAAAAATCTTGATATAGTGTACTTGGACTTTCAGAAGGCCTCCGACAAGGTCCCTCATAATAAATTACTTCAGAAGGTCGAGAACCTAGGAATACAAGACAAATCACTCAATTGGATAAGGAATTGGTTAAGCGAAAGAAATCAAAGAGTAATTATTAATGGAGTGGAATCAGAATGGACTCTAGTGACTAGTGGAGTCTCCCAGGGTTCAGTAGTGGGCCCATTATTGTTCAAAATATATAATAATGATATAGACAACGGCATCAATAATATAATTGCCAAATTCACCGATGACACTAAAATAGGAAATGCAATAATCTCAGAAAGCGATAGAAGTAGCCTGCAATCAGATTTAAGCAAAATATCGGAGTGGTCAGAAAATTGGCAGATGCCCTTTAATGTAAACAAATGCCAGACACTACAAATAGGCTCCCAAAACAACAAATACGAATACCACATGAATGGAGAAAAGATAAAGAGCGTATGACAGATAAAAGACCTAAGATTGCTTATCAATGAAAATCTAAAATGTACAAGCCAATGCACCGCAGCATCTAACAAAGCAAATAGAGCACTAGATTTCATTAACATTAATTTTCATTGTCATAGTAAAGACATAGTTGCACCACTATCTACAAGTATTGTGAGAACACATCTGGAGTATGCTGTGCAGTTTTGGTCTCCCTACTTAAAAGACATAGAGAAACTCGAATCCGTTCAGCGTAGAGCAACAAAGTTAAACAATTCCATTATAAATAAACCATACAATGAGAGATTAAGAGAACTTGATATGTTTTCGCTTAAGAAACGGAGAATAAGGGGACACCTGATATCGTGTTTGAAGATACTAAAAGGATTTAGTAACGTAAATTATAATATTGTATTTAAGATAGCTAAAGAAGGTTCCACAAGAGGAAACAAATTAAAACTAACAGGCAGGAAAGCGAACGTAGACATAACTAAACATTTCTTCAGCCACAGTACTATTAGTGAGTGGAATAAGCTCCCTAATGAAGTTATTGACAGTGACTCAATATACACATTAATAGAAGGTTAGACACATATCACAGATAAGTTGGTCTGCAGTAGAAACTGATCACTGACAAGAGAACCTGGCAGAAATTAACACGTTTTCAGTTGAAGTGAGCAGAACAAAAACAAAGTGAAGGTGTGCATGTTTTTTCCTTTAAATTTCTAACTATAAATTCCTTCAGGCGATTTCCAAGCCCTGCAAGTTTATTCACTTCTAACTATTTTCATGTACGGCAAATTGCCGGAGGGTTGGGAGAGAGCCTCCATCTTTGCTATCCTTTCCTTCCACTATCTCTTATGGTTGCTATCTCTATTAGGATTAAGTCCTGGCCACCTCGCAGGTATCGTAAGATGTAAGTGGCCAGTGTATCTATGTAAATCTGTGCAAAAATATCTCGCTCTCACACAAACACACTCACAGTAAGAGTGAGAGTGCCATATACAGTACATATGAGAGTGCCATGTACAGTCGGTCACCTTTCTGACTGGGCCATCTACTGGTAATTTCGCTGGGTCTTTCGCTCTGATATTACTAAGACCGCTCATCACCCCCCCCCCCCCCCCTGAATCTGTTGCATATTATGTCCCATAGATGGCGTCGCTAGATTTGCTGGGAAGGAGAGGGATGGGCTACACGGAGAAGGGGGTGGGTGGGTGGGGGGGAGTTATTGTGTAGGGAAGGTTGGAAGTGTGTAGGGTGGGGGAGGGGGGTTACGTGAATTATTTCACCAGGTTTATGGTTACCGTTTTATCTCTTGAAATTAATTAAGATGTACAAAGTTTTGCTAGTGAAATCTGCCTTTAAGAAATATTTGTTTATGTGTAATTATTGTTTGCAAACCAATTTGTAGGGATTGCTAGATTCACTATCTATTTAGTAAGACAGCTCTTTCTCACTCATTCACTCACACTATCTATTTATCTATCGATCAATCTATCTATATATATCCACATTATAGATTAGCCTTTTCCTTAGCTGATGTTCATTTGCTCTTCTTTGGGTTAATGTTGGTCTCTTAATTTTGGTTGAGGTCCCGGGCTGGCCCGTAATGTCAATTTGCGGCATTTGTTTTGGGGCTCGTCATACCTCTCTGTCTCATGCCTTTTTTTCAAATACAGCATTATGTGTAGCATTGTGTTGTTACTTAAAATAAAATAATGTTTCTATGTATTGCATATCCATATCCATCTAGTCGTCATTAGTGAGATGCCCATACCAAAATAACAGCTTTCATAACTAGTCGCTTACACCAAAGAATCCTACACTGTTAGAGAAAAATTATGAGGTCATTCAGCAATAAAAGCAGTGTAATATATATTGATATAACTATGATATTCTCCAGATGTGTATTATGTGCTTGAGAACGGGGTTTGGAGAAGAAAAAAAAAATATATATGACTAAAATACAGTATACAAATATCAGACTTTAGAACTGGTAACCCTCTTAAATAGAAACAAATAAATGATTTGCTCAGAAATAAGTGCTACAAACTTCAAAGTCATTATAACTTATAAGAAAAATAGGTCCTACTAAAATGTCATTGGAAAACGCTATATACTTTCAAAGTAGCCCAAGAGAAGGTTTAGTGGTTTGCATTTCCCAATGTTGATATGTATGATAAAGGTGTTTGTTATTAGCATATACATTTGGATATCAATGCAAATATAATTAAACCGTTCAGAGAGAGAGAGAGAGAGAGAGTGAGAGGGAAAGGGAGAGACGAACTAAATGGACTAATACATTGAAGAGACTTATAAACGAAAACTTGACTATAATATCTGTGGATAGAGTATTTATTAATCAAAAGATTAAGTACTCGGTAATATTTACTCTATATATTCATCTAAACATATGAACAAAATTACCCGCAGAGCCACTTCACCTATGTAAAGTAAATTCCCATTACAAGCAACCCAATTCCTCCATATGACAATCAAAGGTTTGATGTTCTCCACTTCCCTTTACCTAATAAAGTGTTTCTCTGTGTATGAAAGATACAAGAGGGAAAACTACTTATACAAAATTTGACTTCCTATTGTCCCCCTTCCCCCGGTCAGAACAGAATGATTAGTACAGGACCATATTCAAGGTGCACTGGAATGTAACTGCAGGACACGCAAAGCTTGAAACAAAGTCATAGGGTGAGGGATAGACACATTTACGGAGTTAATCCCATACTTTACTTGTTGAGCTGAAAATTACGGAGAAATTTAAGTTAACTGTTGGCTTTGAATGGTGGGCAGAAAAGTTGTGGGAATAAGTTACAAAGCGGGTGGCCCTCTGTCTCTGCAGAGTGAGAGTTATACGCTGGGACAACTGTGAAGAACACTGATTATACTAATGGCATAACAGTAACATACATGCAATTTTCACAATGTGGATATATTGTAGACAGTATGGTGGAGAAGAGTAGAGATTACATGCCTTTGACTGCACCCTTTCAGAGACATTTTTCATATGCGAACAATACCTGATACGCTTACAACAGTGTCCCTGTACGGAGAAAGAGGCTGTACGGGGATAAAGGGGTAACAGACGATTGAGCAAACCTAACCTCTGGGATTTTTTTTATTCAAGAGTGCTAATATGATCTTTCAAAGACACACACACACACATACACTTGTGTATCGATAAACACTAATGTTTCACTGCATGCCCATGCGCTATAGCCCTCTCTCTCTCTCTCTCTCTCTCTCTCTCTCTCTCTCTCTCTCTCTCTGTAGGAATAGTGGTTTGGCAGGAGAGTCACAGGAACCGCACTTTCTACCAATTATTATCTTTCGCAACTAACTCTGGAAGAGAAAAACATGTGTAGGAACTATTTAAGATATACTGACGAGAAATCTCGGAGTGAAAATAAAAAGTGCACTGTATCAAGGAATTGTTGTGCCAACAGTGATGTATGGGGCTGAGACATGGGCTCTGAAGAAAAAGGAGAAAAGAGGGCTGGATGTGATGGAGATGAGCTGCTTGAGGAGTATGTGTGGAGTTACTCGTAGAGACAGATTGAGGAATGAAGAGATACGTAGGAGAGTGGGCCAGCAGGAACATTTGTCAGCCAGAGTGGACAGAAGGGTGCTGAGCTGGTATGGTCATGTTGAACGAATGGGAGATGAAAGGCTTACAAAGAGAATATGTGAGTCATGTACAAGGGGAGATAGAAGGGCAGGAAGACCCCTATTGAGATGGAGAGACTGTGTAAGAAAGGCTTTGGATGATAGAGGAATGACTATAGATCAGGCAGGGGAAGTGGTGGTGGTTGACAGGAGTGAATGGAGAATGCTTGTGAATAGTTGAGTGAACACGTGGTCATTTGGGGGAAGGGGTCGGGCGCAAGTTGGATTAGATAATAGTCCATCAGTCGCCTGGCCTGGGGAGACGATTAATATGGAGGGTGCGCCTGGAAGTGTGGTGGGAGGGCTTGTGGCTTTGGCTCCGCTGCATGTCTGCCTGCCGAGATCGGAACTTGTCTGGGTGGTCGGGGGCCGGGGGAGTGCTGGAACGACCTTTGGTGACCCTGGTCTCTGGGTCTTCTCCTGGGTGACCTGGATGTGTGTGCGTTGGTGCTTTTTATCTGTGTTTATTTGTTGTTTTATGTTCTTTTTGTGTTTTCCCGGTTCTTGCACTGTCTTGAGTCGGCTACCCCCAAAATGGGGATTGGGCCTGAGCATATAGATAGATAGATAGATAGCAACCAAGCTAGGCCTGAAGAGACCATAATTATATCACAATTCGGTATAAAGAGGATGGCCGCAACCTCATCCACGTGGCATCGGTGTGTGTGTGTGTTGGGTTTAAATACCGATATACCTATGTTAACGATAAATATTACATGATTAAGTCTATGCAAGGGTAATTATATATTATGGGCAGTAAAATGTATAAGTTAGATACGAGACTGTCACCCTATATAATTATTAATAACTATATGCTTAATCATAAACCGAGTGCACTGTGAGTGATGGCAGATACTATCTGTAGGACGGTGACTCCGAGGACCATTAGTTTGTAAAACCCTGTTGGGTATTGTTAATTTGTCCATTATGTGGGCTGCTGGATCACTATACTCTGTTTCAGCGACGCTGAGGTGAGAACGGCTCACCTAGATGTCAATAAGTCTAGCTAATTGGCTCATGCGACCGTGTTCAATGTCTCGTCTTTTAGTAATTAGTAATTCTTAAAGATTTAAGTAGTCACGGTCGGTCGCACAAGTCAATCAGCTGGAACTATTGACATCCACCTGGTCGATGAAATAGTATAGTCATTAGTATATAACAGACAGCACTTGGTCATGCTAATGCTACCACAGAAAGTGTAACAGGCAGTCAGACAGTCAGTAGCCAACCCTTCATTCCCGTTAATAGATGGGGAGGACTAGCAAGGGACATTAGAAAGGGAACAATGATGACCGGGAGAAAATGAATACAACAAACACCTTCCAAAGCAAGTATTCTAACATTTGGAACAACATTCACCAGGCTTCAATATTATTGACTTCATATCAGATGATATACACTTCCACAACAAAGTCTTCACATTTTAGAGGATGATGACCATCCAGGTTTGTCAATTAAAAGGTTACAAATACCTTCATAATTATGTTCTTCCTAACAAACTTCCTCCATTCATTCCTGTAACAACAATCGCATATAATATCCGTGTTAATAGTTCATGCATGGACCATGAACCTCCCGACCATGGTTCACCTTTATCGTTTTGGCTACAATCATCCATTTTATTGAGGCTAGTGCTTAATTATTTCATTCAGCACTGGAGCCACGGCGGTCGAGTGGCAAGCACGCTCACGTGTGAATCTGCTTGACCTGGATCGATCCCAGCCAAGGCGGACATATTTAGTGGGTGTGAAACTCAGGTGTCTGAAGCAACTGCCAGCTGGTGATGGGCTGGTCTATCAGTGGTGATGGGCTGGTCTGTCAGAGTGAGAGCTGAGCGATCTCTGCCACACCCATAGCTTACTCTGACTGTTCCTTTTACTTATATAATTTCTAGACCTCAAGTGACGGCGTCTTTTCCGTGGATTGACCTCCCTACTGCCAACCTATAGCTTGGCAGATTGGGAGCCAAAGCGTCACATTTTTCCTTTGCCCCTCAACTATCCCTTCATAATTACTGAGGGGCACAGGGCCTTGGGTGGGGCTTTGGTTTCCTGGGCGTTTCCGCACCCTCCTCAGCTCCCGGCCTTGGGGTGGCTTCGGTCACCCGGGCTTTATTAGTGGTAAGGAGGGAGGGTTTTGTGGGGGCGCTCGTGTATGGCCTTGGCCTTGCTCGAGACCTTGGGGCTATTCGGCCAGATAGCTTGGGGAACAACAACCACAACTGCCAGCAGCCCCTTCTCTGTATCCTCCTACTTTCTCTATCCTAGTATCAAAGCCAAAGGCGGATGTTGTGTATACGTGCACAACAAACTCACTTGCTCTCGTATATCCGGTTTTGGCTTCTCTGAATTCTCCACTTTATGGCTCAAACTTTCCTGTCATTCTCATATTAAATATTTATGTGATATCTGTCTTTCCCCTAACTCTACCGACTTTCCCAAATTGTTTGATTATCTAAACTCTAAAGTGAAATACATTCTAGCCATTTCTCCTTTCTCTGAATCTCCATTTTAGGAGATTTCAACGTTCATCACCAACAATGGCTCTCCTCTAATTCTACTGACCAACTTGGTGAACAAGCCTACCTTCTTTTCTATCCTAAATGACCTAGAGCAGTTGGTTCAGCAACCTACCCGTATCCCGGATTGCCTCGGATATCGGCCCAACATTCTTGACTTGTTTCTAACTTCTAACCCTTCTTCTTATATTGTCGATCTTTTCTCTCCTTTGGGCTCCTCCGACCATAAATTATCTCTGGCATCCGTCCTATCTCTCCAGTACGGCCACCTGATCATCTTAGCAGGCGGCGCTTGTAGCACTTTGGCGCTGACGACTGGGAGGCTCTCCGGCAGTACTTATTTGATTTCACATGGAATGAATTTTGCTTCTGTGGCCAAGGACCCTCGGAGAGTGCTGAACGCATTACTGAGATAATCCTATCGGGCATGGAGGCATACATTCAATTTTCTTTCTCTCTGACTAGTTCAAAAATTCTTGGTTTACTCATGCTTGTTCTACTGCTGTCCGCAATAAGGAGGAAGCATTTAAGCGGTACCGGCACCTTAAAACTCAAGAATCTCATTCTTCCTATGTTTCTGCCCGGAATCAAGCCAAATCTGTTCTACGGCTTGCCAAACACTCTTTCATCAATAATAAATGCACTGAACTATCCAACTCTAGCTCTTCCCAAGCTTTCTAGCATCTAGCCTAAAACCTCTCCAACAATTTTTCATTCTCGTCTATCCCTCCCTTTTTCCACTCTGATGGCAAACAATCACTTCTTCCTCTGACAAAGCTGGACTATTCGCTCAAACTTTCGCTAAAAAGTCCACCTTGGATGATTCCGGTGCTATTCATCCCTCTCCACCCCCCTCTCTCCTACTTATGCCTAATATCCTAATCTCTTATAAAGATGTACTTTCTACCCTCTCTGGGCTTAGTACATAGAAGGTTAATGGTCTGAATGGTGTTCCTCCTGTTGTACTCAAAAACTGTTCTTCCGTGCTGACTCCCTGCCTAGGCAACCTCTTTTGTCTCTGTCTCTTCTCTAACGTCTTCCCTTCTTGCTGGAAGTTCGCTCTCATTCAACCTGTCCCAAAGAAGGGTGATCATTCTCAACCCTCCAACTATCGTCCAATTGCTCTCATTTCTTGTGTCTCTAAAGTTTTTGAAACTATTCTTACTTCCAAATTTCTTAAGCATTCATCTTTTCATAATCTACTCTCAGAGTAGAGTATGGCTTCCTTAACACCTTAAGAGCGGCCTATGCGGTTTATTTATATGTACCGCCCAGCGGGGTGTTTTTAGCCAAAATAGGGCTGTTTACGTGATCATTTTCATGCCTAAATAAGACCCAGAACGTAAAACAAGTATCTATCCCTGAAAGGGCATAAACAGAGCTTTCGAATGACACCATAACGATCCTTTTATGATGGCTAGTTTTCTTGCAATAACCGTGCAACGCGAGTGCAAAAAGCATGTAATTAGGCACTTTCCCCATACAATTCCTTATATAGCGAGTGAGAGAGGTAGGAGGGAGGTGAGATTCGTGTCAGTAGGTTCGCCGCGGTGGTCTGGAGCAGTCATACGCTCGCTACTCTCCTGCCACCACTTGTCTCTCTCTCTCAGCAACATTAAGTGCTGAAATTGCCACTCGAGTTATGTCGAGCGCCGCCACATAGTCCAGCTTTATTTAACTCGACTTATGTGGTGAGCCGCTAATTAAGGGTTAAGGGTCGCTCAATTGGAGATCTTCTTTCATATCTTACTAACTCCTGGTCATCCTCCTTTCGGGACTTCGGTGAGACCTTTTCTATTGCGCTAGACATATGGAAGGCCTTCAATGTAAGTGTTATAGAGTTATAGAGTTATAGAGTTATATCGAAGGCCTTCAATATATGAGTTATAGAGTTATAAGGGTTTCTACCGTATTTCGTCATTATTATGTAATTCACTTCCATTCTCTCGTATATTATTCGTATTTTCTATTTAATATTCCCTACAATCAATATGTCCTTTTCCTTTATCCGTATAACGTTTATCCTTAGGACGTGGCGACCACCTAAATTGCATAAATATGTTAATAGTTCTACTCAGTCTTTCGTAAGGGGAGGTTTTTAGTTTGGTCTCTGGATCTCTATCAAGTTTAAGATTACACCCCCTTGAGCCCCTTTCAAGATAAATTTGTACATTTTTCGGTAGAAAAATGTACCGGCTGAAAGCTGGTTCCATTTAAATTACAGGCTCGCTATCGCTCGCCAGGATAAAATCGACACCTAAATGGCACGAAAGGTCTTAAAATTGACAGAAATGGGTCGAAGGTTCTTAAAATCGTCAACATAATGGGTGAACGTCTTAAAATTAGAAAAGCAATGGGGCTAAACATGAGGGAGAAAGGAGTCAAGAAAAAAATCCCTCAAGTGGATATCTCCCCTTAAGCCTATCCTACGATTACCTTATCTCAGGGAACCAAATCTGTTTACAATTGGAGTACTCGGCTAAATTATACAGGTTAAGGGGAGATGGGGCTTTTTCTGTTCCTCCTTCTTTCTCAAGCTTAGCCCCATTAGTTTTCTGTTCATGTCATTTAGGTGTCGATGTTCTCCTGGCAAGCAATAGCAAGCTTGTAATTTAAGAGGAACCGGCCTTCAGTCGGAACATATTTCTATCGAAAACTGTACAAATTTGTCTTGAAGGAGGGTCTTGGGGGGAGTGTTTTTTTAAGCTTGATGGAGGTCTAGGGAGGAAACTAATATTATAAAATGATACATAAATGAACAAATAAAAGTGAACCAGAGTATATGCTAGGTTGTTGTTGTTGTTCCCCAGGCTGTCTGACTGAGCAGCCCCAAGGTTCCGAGCAAGGGCAAATCCACAACCGAGCGCCCCCACAGAACCCTCCCTGCTTACCACTAAGAAAGCCCAGGTTACTGAAGCCGCTCCCAGGCGAGGAGCCGAGGAGGACGTGGAAATGCCCGGAACACCAAAGCCCCACCCAAGGCCCTGTGCCCCTCACCAATTATAAAAGGAAAGTTGAGGGGCAGAGCAAAATGTGATGCTTTGGCTCCCAGTTTGCCAACCTTGAGATTGACAGTCGGGAGGTCAAGCCACGGAAGAGACACCGTCACATGAGATCTAGAAAATATATAAGTAAAAGGAACAGTCAGAGTAAGCTATGGGTATGGCAGAGAACGCTCAACTCTCACTCTGATAGACAAGCCCATCACCACAGTATATGCTGTCGGCATAGAATATGCTAGGTAAAAATAGTGTTGGTTTACAGGATATATAAGTAAACTAGAGTGGCACATGGTAGAGCGCATAATTATACCTTCGCCTATTCTGCCTGGTTCTTTACCATTACTATTATAGACGTACATTTTCTTCAGAGTTCTGAATCTGGGTTCTAGGATGTGATCATGATCACCTCCTAAATTGAAGTCAGTTCAAAAATTTGTGAGATATCTTGATTACAGAGAAACAGACAAACAAACGGAGACGAAAACATAAACTTCAGGTCAGGACAATACAGATGGACAATTATTCTAATAATTGATGCTTTCTTTCAGGTAGCAGTACATAGGATCAGTCAGCTACACATTCATGGACCCCCATAAAAAAGAGAGAGAGAGAGAGAGAGAGAGAGAGAGAGAGAGAGAGAGAGAGAGAGAGAGAGAGAGAGAGAGAGAGAGAGAGAGAGAGAGAGAGAGAGAGAGAGAGATAATTTTACGCTCATTTGTTTTTCTGTTAAATCTCAACCGATATTCACGAACGTTGCTGGGCAGATAGGATCCAATGGGAGGGTGTGAGGATGAGGTGTTACGGTGCTTTTAATCATAATGTTTTATAGCTACCCACTCTTCCATGTTAGTTAGTACAGTGTTTATTATAAAATGATGTACTAACTAAGTTATTCTAAACGTATGGAAATCTAAGCGTATTATATCGTAATGACAGTGAAGCAATATTCACATGAGTAGTTGATTAACCTTTGATTCTACCGCCCTCCCCCCGCCCCCCACCCCCTCTCGCTCTCTCTCTCTCTCACTAGTTACCCGTAGATATCACTATCAGTAAATGCTACACAAGAGTGTGTTAAGTGTGGCATTACTAATATTTACAATACCATATTTATTAACACATCACAATATGGAAAACATTGACCAATAATTATAACCATGATACGCATAATATAATGAAGTGTAAGCACACATTCGTTGGATGGGACTTTGTGACATGTTGATCATAATGTTCTGTTGTGAGTCAATTAGTATTCTCACCCTCCTACCTGTCAATTTCCTTTTAGGAACTCTGACATTTTCAAACGCGTATATTTTCAGAAGCTTGTTCTGCACCTCGCTGGTGACTAACACTTCCATTTGTATTAGACCTGTAGCTAGTGCAAAGCTTAAAGTGAAACTATCTTCATTTATACTATGCATTTACATAAGCGCTCGATGGGGTTTCAGTTGTATAAATGATGACAGGTGTAATATAACGAGATAATATTATTATATTACGCGGTGACCACCCAGACTTCTCTCCAGTTCTGAATGAAATTATCAAGCACTAGCCTCAATAATATGTATGATTGTAGCCAGAACAATTTGCGTGAACCAAGGTCGGGAGGTTCATGGTCGATGCATGAACTATTAACACGGATATTATGTTCGATTGTTGCTTCAGGAATGAATGGAGGACCTTTGTTAGGAAGCACATATGAAGGTATTTGTAACCTTTTAATTGACACACATGGCAGGTTTTCACTCCCGATGTTGTGAAGAGACTTTGTTGTGAAAGAGTATATCATCTGAGGTGAAGCCAATGATATTGAGGCCTGGTGAATGTTGTTCTGAATGTTAGAGTGCTTGCTTTTGGCAGGCGTTTAGTATATTCATTCTCTCCCTGTCATCATTGTTCCTTATCTAATGTCCCTTGCTAATACTCCCAACCTATTTAACGGGAATGAATGGTTGGCTACTGATTGTCTGACTGCCTATTACACTTTCTGTGGTAGCATTAGGGAACCAGTAGTGCTGTTTGGCTGTTTGTTATATACTAATATCTATACTGTTTCAGCGACTCTGGGGTGATAATGGCTCACGTAGATGTCAATAGTTCCAGCTGATTGACTTGTGCGACCGTGATTAGTTAAACCTTTAAAAATATATAATTACTAAAAGACTAGACATTGAACACGGTCGCATGAGCCAATCTGCTAGAATTATTGACATCTAAGTGAGCCGTTCCTACCTCAGCGTGGCCAAAACAGAGTATAGTGATCCAGCAGCCCACATAATGGACACCTTAACAATACCCAACAGAGTTTGACAAACAAATGGTCCTCCAGATATTATATGCCATCACTCACAGTGCACTTGGTTTATGAATACGCATATAGTTGTAAATCATTTATAAGGGGACAGTCTCTTATCAAACTTATACACTTTACTGCACATAATATGTAATTACCCTTGCATAGATTTAATCATGTAATATTAAACATTAACATAGTTATATCGGCATTTAATAAGTAGAAAGTGCGGTCCCTGTGACTCTTCTGCCAAACCACTACGCAGAGAGAGAGAGAGAGAGAGAGAGAGAGAGAGAGAGAGAGAGAGAGAGAGAGAGAGAGAGAGAGATGGCAATAACCATAATATACACTGATATGCGCGTGCATATAGTGAACCATTAGTGTTTATCGAGCCACAAGTGTGTGTGGATTGGGTGGGGGAAAACACAGGAAAGAGCTATGATTCTTTATTCTCTATCTTTTCGGGCTATGTATTACCCATCTTCAGAGAGAAACGTCTCTCTGAAGATGGGTAATACATCAGAAACGTTAGAAAATATTCGTGTCTGTATGAATGAATGGGTCTTCGTTCTGTGAAGAGAGATGTGAGTGGTAATGTTGAGTTTGGTGGATGTAATAATAGTTTGTAGTACAGCCTTTAATACAATTAAATGATTGTATGGGGCGTTGTTGGGATGGATTAGGTCATGGCTAATTGGTAGGAAGCAGAGAGTCAGCATAAATGGTACAAAGTCAGAATGGGGAGCAGTCAAAAGTGGTGTCCCCCAGGGATCTGTATTAGGTCCTCTGTTGTTTGTTATATACATAAATGACCTTGATTTAGGTAAAACTAGTAGGATAAGTAAATTTGCAGACGATACCAAAATGGGGAGAACAATTGATTCAGATAGAGATATAGAGTGGCTCCAAAGGGATCTAGATACCTTACACGAATGGTCAGTAAATTGGCAGATGAAGTTTAACATTGACAAATGCAAGGTATTAAAGATAGGGAAGATGCATACAAATGTTAAATATAAACTAGCTAATATGGAATTAGAAAACTCGAATTGTGAGAAAGATCTAGGTGTGTTTGTTAGCAATGATTTGAAGCCTAGACAACAGTGTATAAGCGTTCGAAACAAGGCAAACAGGATTCTCGGGTTCATCTCTAGGAGTGTGAGTAACAGAACTGCTGATGTTATCTTAAAACTTTACTTGTCATTAGTGAGACCCCATATGGATTATACTGTTCAATTTTGGTGTCCTTATTACAGAATGGACATAGATTCATTGGAGAGAGTACAACGTAGAATGACAAAAATTATCCATAATATTAGAAATCTTCCGTATAAAGAAAGGTTGAAGAAATTAGACGCAGAGTTAGAGGGGATATGATAGAGGTGTTCAAGTGGGTTAGTGGGATTAACAAAGGGGACATGACAAATGTACTAAAGCTCAGTGATAGCGAAAGAACTCGTACCAATGGTTTCAAATTAGATAAATTTCGTTTCAGAAAAGATATAGGCAAATATTGGTTTGGTAACAGAGTTGTAGATGGGTGGAATGGACTACCAAGTGCTATAGTGGGATTAAAAACAGTAGGGTGCTTTAAGATAAAATTGGATAAGCATAATTATGGACGAGAAGGGTTGGGTGTGAAGGGGGATCAGCAGGGTTGGGCCAATCAGCGCTCTGCAGACCCCGTAATCCTGCGTTAATCTCTAACCGTTTTGGTAAAATGATCCTCAGGGTATTAGAGTGTTGAGCCTATAATTGGGCTTTGTAATTGGGGTTGTGTGGGACAGGGATCTGCCTTGCTTAGGCCAATCGGCTTTCTGCAGACTCCCATTTTCTTATGTTCTTATGTTCTTATGTTACCAAAATCATTAAATCTATTGTATATGCCAATACAAAATAGTTAAAAGGATATAACTTCAGAAGAATATTAAAATATTTAGCATTACATGTTATGCAGACAGTAGCCATCATACATTAGCCAACCTTATTTCCCCATTGTGGAGCCTGGCGATTTCGATTTGCTTCATATATATTTGTGCGAGAGATTAGGAATGTCAACGAATCATGCTAAACTGTGAAGTTATGCCCGACACAAATATATTGTTATCAGGATTATAAGCATAATGCAAAATAATTAGCCAAAATACAAGTTTCAGTCAATGTTCATGAATATAGATCGAGCACAGATTATGTAAAGGAATCGATAGGTGTGACCCATGTTAGAGCAAGGAAATAATCTGTTTATTATCATACGATTGTGACACAATTTGTATAAGACTATCCACCATGTCACGTTTAACAAATAAGTAAAAAGGAAAACAAGCAACAACATATATACTGATCCTTACAAGGCTGCTTGTAAATATGATTGCAAAAGAACAGATACACATATAATGATATGGAGTAAAATAAGTCCACATATAACGTCATTATCACCATGTAAGGCATTGTTTTTGTTCTGTGTTAGACACATTATACTTGCGTGACCCGCCATCGAATGTTGTCATATTTGATAACGTGCAATTACTATTGGCCTATATATAACCTGTTTAAAATCCATATTATCATTATTTTGGTATCACATAAGTTGTGGGGATAAATATGTTATAATTAATGATATAGTATAGATTTTCACCTACCCTTATGACTTCAGAAAGCTACCTTACATTTGTTATTTTTTAAAATGTAGTATTTCTTTAAACTAATACAGTATTGTCTGTTCTTTTATATGCAGTGCAATCTCAGGCAACTAATAACATATTCTCACCCAATTGACACCAGTGATTGTCATTGGTGACCATCACTCTCTAACCTCGGAAAAACAAACTATGTCCACTAAGCGTTATCTTGGCATAATCGGTAAACACACACACACACACACACACACAAACACACACACACACACTCAGAATATTGTGTGCCTCAATAAGCATTATCGGAGTGAATATGCTTTTTATAGATATTTATTTTCGGTTGCAACATTGAACACTTAGCAAAGTAATTATTTAGCAACAGTACTAAATGTATACAACGCAATAGATATAATATACAGTATATCATTATCATATATTTCGTGACACTTCATGTAATAGTGGGGGGCAATAATAATAGCCATTATGTGCGTGTGCGTGTGCGTGCGTGTGTGCATGCCTGTTTGTTTGCATATGCTTGTGGCGTGTTATAGTGTAGTAATTATAGTTCATAAATATATACATATGATATAAGTATATGTTGAAAGAACAGAAATATAAAGTCCTTAGGGTATTTCTTTGAATATAGTATTTATTCAAGTTCTATATTTAACAATTATACATTACACTGTATATACAAAATATTAAGCAGCATGGCATTTAACAAATGCCGTATGCATTACGTTTTTTGTCTATGTGTATGAGGGATACAAAAGGCAGGTTGCCTGTAACAAGTGTCTCCCCAAAAGCCAAAAGAGTGACAGAGCCATATTCAAGGGACGTTGTGGAAAATGAAATGACAGGACACACGAAGTTTAAAATAACTTAAGTCATAGGCTGAATGACAAATTTATTAAGGGAGAAGTTCCAGCTAGAGTTCACCTGTTGAGTAGAAGAAAGACTGAGAATGCAAATTCTTGGCTTTGAGAGCTGGACAGAATAGGAGTGGGACTGTGTTGCAAGGCGGGTGCCTGGTAGTACAAAGGAGTACAAAGGAAATCAAGCAACAACATATCTAGTGACCCTTCTAGGCTGCTTGTCCTCCAAAACACTGAGGATCAAGTGTCCAAACAGTGGTTTAGAGTGGGTAAGGGAACATTGGAAAGGGAACTACTGCCCTAGAACTAATGTCCGTGGCAGGATTAGGAAGTTAGTAGGGGACAGATGGGTTAGTAGCTGAGGGGGAGATAAAATAAAGTTATTCATTTACAAATGCAGTCAGTCGCGGGTTTGATGCGAGATATTTGTCTACGCGGAGTTTAAATGAATCAACGGTGCTGCAGTCTATAACGTCTCGGGGAAGCCCATTCCACAAGTTGACAACTCGATTGAAGAAGAAATTCTTAGATTCGTGTGAGTTAAAAGATTTACCAATAATTTTGCAACCGTTTCCCCGCGTGTAATTAGATTGGTCGATAGTGAAGTACTTACTACAGTTCATATTGTCGATGCCTTTGATGATTTTGAACACTTGAATTAAGTCGCCTCTTAACCCTCTCACCAGGAAAGGGCTCTTGAACGCCCACAAAAAAGCATATAACAGGTACCCGGATGGTATCTTGAACGCCCAGTGGTTGAAAGCCTGTGAGCTTCGTGTGCGAGGCGTCGGTCCGACGCATGTAAACAACAGCCGGCTGGACCGTCGCCCCGCATCTCCGGCCACAAGAAGGAGAGCGTCGCTTGTTCGTGTGTGCCTGTATGTTGTTGTTAAGTATCGAAAAAGTGGTGTAAAGTGGCTGTTTTGGCCATAAAGTTATCTCCAATGAAATCATCATCACAGCTCAACCAGTTGACTTAGAGAGCTCTACTTAATGCCATTCTACAGGTAAATAACACAGCTACGCTTGGGGATGCGCGGGAATGCAGGAAGCAGTCTGATTAACGAATATACGGTAGCCTAGCCTAGACGTTTTTCGGCCAAAACACCCGGGTTTCGAGGAATATATATATAATACATAGCCGGGGCTGGAGGGTTAATCTGCGCTGGGTTAAAGGAAATAGATTTAATTCTCTAAGACGCTCTTCGTACGGTTTGTTCTTTAGGCTAGGTATCATTTTGGTAACTCTACGTTGAACTCGTTCTAGCTTGTTTATATCTTTTTGGTAATAAGGGCACTAGGATTGAACGCAGTATTCCAGAAGAGGGCGGACTAAGGAATTGTAAAGGGTGAGGATAACTTCTTTGGATTTATGCTCAAATGACCTGCCTATAAAGCCAATTATTTTGTTTGCCTTCTTAACAACTTCTGAACATTGTTGACTCGGTTTTAGGTTACTCGATATTGTTACTCCCAGATCGGTTTCTCTGTTTACATTCTTAAGCTGAGTGCCATTCATCGAATAGTTTGCTTTCTCATTTAGGTATCCGATATGTAGTACTTTACATTTATCCGCATTGAAACTCATTTGCCAAATTTGGGCCCAACATGACAATTTATCTAGATTGTGTTGCATATCGTCAACTTGTTCTTTTGAGAGTACGCTATTTGCAATTTTTGTATCGTCAGCAAATTTTGAGATTGTACAGGTGAGACCCTCATCTATGTCGTTGATGTAAATTAGAAAGATAATTGGTCCTAGTACCGATCCCTGGGGTACCCCGCTACTTACATTGGTCCATTTAGATGCCTTACCGTTTATGACTACTCTTTGCTTTCTGTCGCTGAGCCAATTTCCTATCCATTTCAACACACCGTCTTGTATTCCATGCGCTTTTAGTTTTAGCAGTAAACGTTTGTGGGGAACTTTGTCAAAGGCCTTTTGAAAATCAAGGTATATAATATCTACAGCTTTACTCTCATCGTAGAGGTTAAGGATATCGTGGAAGAAGTCTAAGAGGTTTGTTAAACAGGAACGTTTTATACGAAAGCCGTGTTGAGTGTCTTTAACACCTTACGAGCGGCCTATGCGGTTTATTTATGTGTACCGCACAGCGGGGTGTTTTTAGCCAAAATAGGGCTGTTTACGTGATCATTTTCATGCCTAAATAAGACCCAGAACGTAAAACAAGTAACTATCCCTGAAAGGGCATAAGCAGAGCTTTCGAATGACACCATAACGATCCTTGTATGATGGATAGTTTTCTTGCAATAACCGTGCAACGCGAGTGCAAAAAGCAGGTAATTCGGTACTTTCAGTACATAATTGAGTATGTAGCGAGTGAGAGAGGGAGGAGGGAGCTGAGATTTGTGTCAGTAGGTTCGCCGCGGTGGTCTGGAGCAGTCATACGCTCGCTAGTCTCCTGCCACCACTTGTCTCTCTCTCTCAGCCACATTACGTGCTGAAATTGCCACTCGACCTATGTCGAGCGCCGCCACATAGTCCAGCTTTATTTAACTCGACTTATGTTGCTCGCCGCTAAATAAGGGTTAAGTAAGTTATTTGCCTCTAAGTGATATACGAGTCTGTCTCTTATAACCGTTCTAACATTTTACATACAATTGAGGTTAAGCTAATTGGACGATAGTTACTGGGTAGGGATTTGCTGCCTTTTTTGAATATCGGTGTTACGTTGGCTAGCTTCCACTGATCAGGCATAGTCCCAGACTGCAAGGATTCATTGAATAGCAATGTCAGTGGTTTGGAGAGCTCACCCTTAGCTTCCTTTAGAACTCTAGGCGAGATTGTATCATGTCCAGGCGTTTTATTTACCTTGAGTTTATCTAAACAATTGAATACTTCTCTCTCTGTAACAGTGATATTGCTTAGAACATCTGAATTATCAATCTGAATCGGCGATGGTGTAGGGATATCACTGAGGTCTTCAGTTGTAAAAACTGATGCAAAGAAGGTATTGAGGGCATTACTCATTTGTACTTCGTCTTTGGTGTATTCTCCATTTTCATCGACTAACGGTCCAACAGTTGAAGTACCTACTTTTTTCTTTCTGATATAACTATAGAATTCTTTCGGGTTTGTTTTACTTTGATTCGCAACATGTAACTCCAGGGTCTTTTTACTTTGCTTAATTAACTATTTGGCTTTTCGTCGTAGCTCTACAAATTTCACCCGTTCTTCGTCATTTTGTGAGGATTTTAATCTATCATTAGCAAATTCCAGATTCTCCATTGAGATGGAGAGACTGTGTAAGAAAGGCTTTGGATGATAGAGGAATGACTATAGATCAGGCAGGGGAAGTGGTGGTGGACAGGAGTGAATGGAGAATTCTTGTGAATAGTTGAGTGAACACGTGGTCATTTGGAGAAAGGGGTCGGGCACAAGTTCGACTAGATAATAGTCCATCAGGCGCCTGGCCCGGGGGGACGATTAATATGAAGGGTGTCTGGAAGTGTGGTGGGAGGGCTTGTGGCTTTGGCTCCGCTGCATGTCTGCCTGCCGAGATCGGAACCTCTCCGGGTGGTCAGGGGCCAGGGGAGTGCTGGAGCGACCTTGGTAACCCTGGTCTCTGGGTCTTCTCCTGGGTGACCTGGATGTGTGTGAGTTTGTGTTTTTTATCTGTGTTTATTTTTTGTTTTATGTTGTTTTTGTGTTTTCCCTGTTCTTGCTCTGTCTTGAGTCGGCTACCCCCAAAATGGGGATTGGGCCTGAGCATATAGATAGATAGATAGATTAGCAAATTTTTTAGCAAGCAGACAGTCTGATATATCTTTATTCCACCATTTGGGCTTATCATTATGGCCTGGACGCCGTATTTTCGATGGTATGCAGTCTTGCACTGCCTTAGCACCTTAAGAGCGGCCTGTGCGGTTTATTTATATGTACCACCCAGCGTTTTTTTTTTAGCCAAAATAGGGCTGTTTACGTGATCATTTTCATGCCTAAATAAGACCCAGAACGTAAAACAGGTATCTATCCCTGAAAGGGCATAAACAGAGCTTTCGAATGACACCATAACGATCCATTTATGATGGCTAGTTTTCTTGCAATAACCGTGCAACGCGAGTGCAAAAACCATGTAATTAGGCACTTTCCCCATACAATTCCTTATATAGCGAGTGAGAGAGGTAGGAGGGAGGTGAGATTCGTGTCAGTAGGTTCGCCACGGTGGTCTGGAGCAGTCATACACTCGCTACTCTCCTGCCACCACTTGTCTCTCTCTCTCAGCAACATTACGTGCTGAAATTGCCACTCGAGTTATGTCGAGCGCCGCCACATAGTCCAGCTTTATTTAACTCGACTTATGTGGTGAGCCGCTAATTAAGGGTTAAGGTAAGTGGTTGTGAAACACTCCCAAGATGTATTTATGTCGTTATTGTTAGTCAGAAAGCTCCAGTCAGTTTCTTTAAGCTTTGATTTAGGTTTATGAAAATTTGCTTTCTTGAAATTAGGGACTTTCTCAATGCTGCTATTTGATTTGTTACTAGTAAACTTTAAAGTGAAAGTTATCGTACGATGGTCGCTGTTACTGAATTCATCACCAACATTCAAATGCTCTATTAATTCTTCTTTTGTTGCGAGTACAAGGTCAAGCACATTATTACCACAGGTCGGAGATTGTACAAATTGAAAAAGTGAACTCTCTTGCAAGTTAGCATAGAGGTCGTGTCCAGAGTGTGAAGTAAGAATATCGCCCCATTTAGTCACGGGTAAGTTGAAATCGCCAAGAATTACGGTATCTTGTATGTTAGTTATTTCTGCAATTTGTTCATTAATTTCACTGTCAGTTTGCACTGATTGAGATGGGGGTCTGTATAATAAAACTAGTGTTATTTTACTTCCTCGTTTATTATTTAATAGTACCGGTACGTAAGATATGTCTATATTCAAAATTTGAGGTTTTGACATTAAGACGGGATTATGACTTTCCTTTATGAAAAACAGAACTCCTCCTCCATTTCTATTGATCCGACTTTTCTGAAACATTGTATAACCAGGAAGCGTATATTCGTCTAAAAAGTCTCTGTCTTCCGTATTCAACCAAGATTCTGTAATGCCGATTATATCATAATGTTCTGTAAACACGATTTCCTCTAGATCTGAAAATTTATTGTGTATGCTACGAGCATTTACATAAAACACCTTAAGAGTATTAGAGTTGGATGTTACCGATTGTGCATTGTCTGAATGTTCAGTTCGTATTTGACTTACACTACCCTGTCTGGGGTCTGGTTGACCCCGTTTTTTGAACGGAAATTCTTGACTGCATCGTTCAGCAGACGACCAAGACGTGCAGCTCCTACTTCATTGAGATGTACACCATCTCCTGAAAACAAAGATTTATCATAGTAAAAATGATCCCACGTGTCGACAAAGCCGATGTAGCTGCAGAGTTTGGCTAGTCGGCGATTTGTACTGGTAGCTATGTTGTAGAATCGGTTTTCTACATCAATCCGGGGAACAATTCCTGAAATTAAGATTCTATTAGATTTTTCCTTGAAGGACCTGATCAGCCGCCGGTACTTGCAAAGTAGTTCCTCTGACCGCGTCCGTTGGACATCGTTAGATCCAACGTGGATGATGTACGTAGTGCTTGCGGGGGCGAGCCTGGAAATCTCTTCCACAGCCGCAACAATGTCATCCACGCCGCCACCTGGGATACAGAATCGCTTTCTGGTCCTGGGTGCCCTGGCGCAGAACTCGGTTAGTTGGCCACGGACCATGGAGTCGCCCACAAGCCGAACTTCTTCCGTTTCTCTTCCTCGTCAATAGCCAGAATTTTGAAGCGGTTTTGCCATGTTGTCGGGATGACCTTCCTGGTACTGGTACTGGGATGCACATTGTTTCTCATTAACTGAAAATTGTCCTGGGGGGGAGTGAGAGTAGAGTCATTATTATTTTCTGCAACATGTAAGGTAGCTGTTGGCGTGGGTACCGGTACCGGTACTGTATGCACTGGAATGGCGATTGACATCGTAGTGGTTTCTTGAGCCGAGGGCACTCCTACGTTGAGTGTGGCAAATTCTTGAAGGGATTCAAGCTTCGTAGTCAGGGCATCGATCTTGCGGTGAGCTGCATTCAATTCATCCGCAATCTTCTCTCGGAGCTGGCAAAATCTACAAATTTGGACATCAGTATCAACAAACATGGTAGGGCCAAATTTACCGGAACAACTCGAGCTGGTACTCACCGGAAGGGACTGATATTATCCAAATGATTTCTCATGTATTAACCCATGCATTGGACAAGTCTAAATAACAATATTTCACTGTAATGAATCATAGACATTACTAATATTTTATCATTGCTGCTGTTCCGTTCTCCTCCGCTTAAACTGTTTCTTAACCCACCGTTCTAAACACATGTTAGATAATATGTAATTATGGAGAGCTTAAGTCTAATGTTAATAACGTTAATATTAGCACACCCATATGTATAATTAACATTTATATATAAATATTTTGTTTCATGTATAGATGACTGTCAACATGGGTTCCATGGAAACGAGAGCTTGTTGGTAGTTTGGGAATATAATCACAGTAAAGGTCAAACTATCATTACACCAAAAGTAAACGTCTACAAACACATTGTTCTCTACAATTCTATTTTTCGTATATTAATTGTCAAATCAAATTACCACTGTAATCCTTTGTATTTTAATTAGTATAACTATAATAATGGTTTCCAATGCAATTCACGAGGATATAATTATTATCTCCAGGCATACCAACAGTTATATTCTGGACATTGTTCTAATCAAAACAACTTCACAGGAAGTACATCAAGCACCTGTTATTTTTTAGCATTGAAAGATAACGCAAGTGGGTCAAAACCATTATATTGTTAAGGACAGTAAAGATGAAGGATATGTATTGATATCGTGACACATGTTAGCATGCCTGAACAGCTGTAAGTGTGGCATTTTCAGAGGTGTTAGGTTGGCGAGGAATTGAACCATCCCATAATTTTCAACTTTCTGTCATGAGACAATAGAGGCCAAAATAGCATAAACGTATACAGTCAGGTAATGGAAGTGTAATGATGCAGAGTATTTCAGTCCTTATCTAGTTGTGCAATAGATCGTGAATACAATCAATCATAAAATACGGTTGCCAGCTTCAATTTAATTTTTGACATACCAATTTTCCTGGAAGGCATAGAATACATAGACAATTGCATTATTATAAATACCTACGGTAGTTCATCAACTAATTTACTTACGGAATACGATTATAGGCATAGGCCAAATAAAATAAAGTAGGTGTGCAGTTTTCGCATTACCAAAAAAACAAAAATGCATACGCAACTCTGCGACCTATAACTCTGCAAGTAGTATTGAATCTCTTAGGTAAAATAGGTTTATATACAGTATAATTATACAATATATATATATATATATATATATATATATATATATATTGTATATATATATTGTGACGTCTACCAGCGTTGGCAGAATCGCCTCTCGGTAGCCACTAGCACTCGCCAGGGACATTGAGGTGGGCTACAGTTATCAGAGAATGTTGTTCTTTCTTTCTTAGCAATCGTATTGTCACAGACAGTCCAGTGGTGGTCTTTATTTTCGTCTGTAACAACGGGAAGTGCTTTATATCATTAATAGAATATATCATGCATTGTATATAGTTAAGGAGAGAGAACAATATAGGCAGTGTGGTGGTAGTGTGTGCGTGCATATACATGTGCTGCCTCCCTCGCTCGGAGACTCGCGCGTGTGATTTCTCACACCCCGTGATTGGCTGGCGTGTCTGGCTGTGTCACGTGACACCTGCTGCCTTGTGACATCTCGGCCTGTGATTGGCCGACCACCGCATCTTTGTGGGCTCCTGTGTTCGCGGGGATCCCCAGGAGCTGCCTTCCTCAGAGCAGGCCAGGGGCGCACACGACTAACATCCTTTTTACAACTGTCCCCCATATCCCCATCATTCTGATACTGTCTCTCTCACTCAACTTCCTTTTCTTTCATTCCTCTAATCTTTTAACGTCACAGCACTCCCTTTGGGTTCTGTACACAATTTCATATCGGCCCATCGTATTGTGTGCGTCGCTCTCATATATATTTACATGTATTAGAATAGGCTATAAGGGTTCTTAGTCTATGGAGGTTTGATGACTCTGTGTGTGTCTCCCTCAGTGTCCTTAGTTTATGGAGGTTTGATGACTCTTTGTGTGTGTCTCCCTCATTATCAGTAGTGCTCTGCTCGGTTATTTAATGCTAGACTGGGATGAGGTTTCTGTTGTCGTTGTCACCGATGTGTGTACAGTTTGTTTATACCTACACGACTTCGACAGTTTCTGTGGTAGCCTAGGTCGTCCTTTTGGTTGTGTCTTTTGCGAGTGCAGCATCGTGTTGTAAGAGGGCATTAGCCTACTACCTTATAACACAGTGCTGCCTCTTTGCTTGACTTTAGAGGGATCGCCAGGGTAGAGCCAGAGACTTGAGATCTGGATCTACCAAGAGAGCATCCCCGTCATTAACGTAACTTTAATCATACCGCCTTAAGGACAACGCTAGGCTATGAGCCTGTCTTGCTCAGCCACAGTTTCCTAACCTTGATATCCCAGCTAGACTTTATTCGCCTAGCAGACACTAGTTAGGACCTAAGCTCTTTTGATATGTATGCATTATTATTCACAAGCATTTATTAGTCTAGGTTGTTGTTGAGTTGCACAACCATAGTGGACTGTTTCGTTGATAAGGAAGTACTTCTTTTAGTGTCGAGCATTACTACCGTTGCGCATTTATAGTATTCTCGTGTCCGTTAACATTATATGACCTATCTTTTAGTGTATTCCATTTACACGTGTGGTGTCCTGCCTCCTGCCTTTATATAGTTTAAGATACGAGCATCTTATGAGCATCAGACTTTCTTCAGAAGTTTCCAGGTCTATGCTGTAGGACTATACTTCACTTTCTTTTAGATAGGAGTGAAGAGTTTATTGTTGTTTAGAGTAACTGTATTAAAGCATCTTTTTATTGTATTAAATATTGCAGTGATTTAATTGATCTTTCCCTAGATTCTTCTTTATGCATTTTAACATAACTTGCATCCTGTGTGTTATCAGGCTATACCAGTGTGGGTTAGCCTGAAGTAGAATACCCCGTTATCGCAGATTAACTCTGGAGGGTATAGGTGTTTTGTTCGCCGGCATATAAGTTCAAGGGTTTGGATCTAGCGTACCGTTGTTGCATAGTGCCCTATAACTAGTCAAAGCATTAAATGCCCTTGTTTTATTCGTAGCCCCGGTCGTAACAATATATATAATATATATTAGAAAGAAATAGTGACCATAATCTGTGACCTTTACCATTCACCTTGACCTTTGAATAACAAAGAAAACAAAATGGACATTCGTTGCATTGACCAACCAAATTTGCCATCAAAATTTGGTGACGATACGTAACCCGTTCAGTACAGTTCTGTCGGTTTCATTTCATACTGGATACTAAGACGATTTTATTTAGTTTATGAAGGGCCTCCATAAAAGTAGAAGGCTTTCAACTATCTTAACCCTTATTACTACCACAGATCTTTCATAAGCTCCACAAAATTGTCTCATTATAGCTAGAATACAATGAAAAAGACATCACCGGTACACAAAGGGTTAAACAGTCTAGGAAGAGTTTAAAGACAATTATCAACACTCTTCTTTTGTTCTTTTACCTTGACCTTTAACCTTAACACCTTACGAGCGGCCTATGCGGTTTATTTATATGTACGGCCCAGCGGGGTGTTTTTAGCCAAAATAGGGCTGTTTACGTGATCATTTTCATGCCTAAATAAGACCCAGAACGTAAAACAAGTACCTATCCCTGAAAGGGCATAAACAGAGCTTTCGAATGACACCATAACGATCCTTTTATGATGGCTAGTTTTCTTGCAATAACCGTGCAACGCGAGTGCAAAAAGCATGTAATTAGCCACTTTCCCGATACAATTCCTTATATAGCGAGTGAGAGAGGGAGGAGGGAGCTGGGATTCGTGTCAGTATGTTCGCCGCGGTGGTCTGGAGCAGTCATACGCTCGCTACTCTCCTGCCACCACTTGTCTCTCTCTCTCAGCAACATTACGTGCTGAAATTGCCACTCGACCTATGTCGAGCGCCGCCACATAGTCCAGCTTTATTAAATACGACTTATGTGGTGAGCCGCTAATTAAGGGTTAAGTATTTACAATATACAGTATATATATGATTGAATTATATGTGATTTAAGTAAAATGCAACTAACAGTCGTCAGCTTATCGAAAATTGAGTTTTTTTATGATGAAGGTTAACTTATGACCTTGGCCTGTGACCTTGAGCTTTATGTAGAATTATATTTGTGTTTGCTTTGATGTAACTAGAATATCAAATAAGTGTGTCAAATTCCATTAAAGATTATCAGTTAGTTTCAGAGGTATTAAAGGAATAGTTTATCTTGACCTTTGACCTTTATCTTGACCTTCATGATGTCTGAAAATTTAACATTTTAATTTTACCTTAATGCACAACTGTCTCAACGAATGTTGTGAAGTTTACATGAATAGTAAAGAAATTAGCATATTGACATTATATATGATGTTGGCCTGTGAACTTGACCTATCAAATGGAATTATGCTTATTCTTGTATGACCTTGCTCTAGGCATTCCGAATATGCATGATATGCCTAGTGAGAATCCTACATTAAATAAAAAAATACTAGTAAAAATCATATATCGACCTTTAACTTTGACCTTTGACCTTCGACCTTAGAATTTCTTATCAAGGATTTAGTTAGCTTAACAGCAATGTTCGTATTAACTAGCATTATGAATATGGTGTAGACTAATTCGTATAAAAACTTATTGATTACAAATAGTGATCATATACTGTGACCTTGACCTTTGACCTTTGACTAAAAGTTAAATACATACATTCGGATGGTCGTGACATTGACCAACTGAATTTGCCTGTATAATTTTATGACAATACATTAAACAGTCAAGGAGGAGTTTTGGGAAAATGACAAATAATCTTATCTTGACCATCACCTCTGACCTTAACTATTACAATATTTATGTGAAATTTTATGTATATTAGGCTATATTTAAGTAATACGCCATAACACAGCCAGTTTTCTAAAAAAAAAAAAATTAAACAATAAAAGTTGACTTTTGACCTTGACCTGTGACCTTTATGTACTAGTACATTTTTGTTTGCATTGACATTGCCCATGAACATCAAATACGCATGCCTTATTTCATTAAAACACATCAGTTAGTTTCATAATTATATATTAAGAGAATAGTTGACCTTGACCTTTGACCTTCTTCTTGACCTTTATATGTCTCAAAATTTATTAATTTCCTTTTCACTTAAAGTGCAGCTATCTCACCAAATGTTGTGAAGTTTGCATGAAAAAGTAAAGAAAATAGCATCTTGACCTTTTATTTGACCTTGACCTGTGACCTTGACTTTTTATATGGAATAGAATAGTTTATTGTATGACCTTGGCCTAGGTATTCCGAATATACATGGTAAGTCTAGTGAGAATCTAACAGTTAGTATGAGAAATACTAGTAAAAAACTAGTTTGACGTTTGACCTTGAATTTTGACCTTACCCTTTAGAATAATTATCTCAAATTTGTGAAATACGGTATCAATGTTACCAGTAACTTGTAAACTGAAAATGAAGACATTTGAATAAAAACTAAAAATAAAAAGTATAAGTTGACCTTTCACCATGACCTGTGACCTTGACCTTTATGTAAGAGTAAAACATAGTTTTCATTGACATTACCCAGGAAAATCAAATATGCATGACTAATTTCATTAAAACCCATCAGTTAGTCTCATATGTATTTATAGAGTAGTTGACCTGGACCTTTGACCTTGGCCTTGGCCTTCATGATATTTGTCTCAAAATTAATTATTTTCCTTTTCATTTAAAGTTCAACTATATTGCCAAATTTTGTGAAGTTTGCATGAACAGTAATGAAATTAGCATATTGACCTTTTATTTGACCTTGACCTGTGAACTTGACCTTTCATATTGAATTGTTTAGTTTCGTGTATGACCTTGCCCTAAGTATTCCAAATATACATGCTAATTTTAGTGAGAATCTAATAGTTAATATAAGAAATACTAGTAAAACAAATATTTTGACCGTTGACCTTGACCTTTGACCTTACCCTTCAGAATATTTATCTAAAATCTGGTCAATAGGATATCGAGGTTACTAGTAACTTGTATAGTGAAAATTAAGAAATTGAGTAAAAACTAAGACACATGAAATATTGACCTTATTTCTAACCTTGACCTTTGACCTTAACCTTTAAGTTAAATTGAAATTTTCTTTTTGACTGACCTTCGCATTGACCAAATGAGTATACTTGTGAAATTTGGTGAAAATCCATCGAACGGTTTAGGAGGAGTTTCCGGACGGACGACGGCCGACGACGACGGACGACGACAACAGACGACGACGACGACGGACAAGCTGAATTGTGGTGCACAGTATACGGGCGGGACCTGTATGTGCGATACCACTCTGCTTTGCAGAGTTCAAAAAGTTCATGGCCAGTAAATGTTTGTAAACTGCTTTGTAAAAAGTTAAATGATAGAAAAATACTGTATATAAAATAAGATAAATATGTAAATCGCCCATGATCAAATTGTACAAAAGGCTAATATACTATTTTTGTTTGTTTGTTTGTTTGTTTGTTTTATATAACATTGTTGAGATCATTGTGTTCGACTTTTGGTGTAATGGTAGTGTGACCTTTACTGTCATTATATTCCCAAATTACTAACAAGCTCGCGTTTCCATGGAAACCATGTTGACAGTCATCTATACATGAAACATAATATTTATATATAAATATAAATTATACATATGGATATATCCAGTTTCTGGTGTACTTTATAGTAATTTAACCTACTTCTACAAATTGTATATTTGATTGCAAACTTTTAATTTAGGTTCTTTTTTTTCCTTTTTAGGCTTGAAAATGACACATGTTGGTGTCGAAACGTCGCACATGTTCTAGAAAAATAAAGATGTTCCTTTATGCTTTGGTATTGCTCTTCCTTATATATATATATATATATATATATATATATATATATATATATATAGATATATATATATATATATATATATATATATATAATATATACTGTATATATTTTCTCTAAATACATTTACAGGGGGTGGATAAACAACACTATCTTCCACTGCACAATGTTCAATCTATGTAGCAGCCATGTTATAATGAATTTCTATTCCATGCACTGTGGTGATTTATACTGATCTGTTTACCTTGATATAATGTAATCCGAGTTGGCTCTCTTATACACAGTTGCTACTTGTTTAACATTATACACTTGCACTTTGCATTATAAATGAACTCATCAAAATTCATAGAGGGATATATAATTTAAGAGGGATTTTGCTTTATTACTTATATTTCGAAGGTAAAGTCGCCACAGGATATCATGTATTGTGTCTTTGTATTTACTTAAGCATTATTATCAATAATAGCAATAATGGTAATAGTGATATGTAAGCGTTGTTTTTATCACAAGGTGAGGTGTACAATATGTACTGATATGGCGGACGGGCACCATACGATATGTCACAATGAGGTCTACAATATGGTGCCCGTGTGTACCAAGTAGGGGAACCTGGGATCAGTGGTGGTCCGGGGCTGTTACAGTGGATATTGTGGATTACTGTGAAATGGGGATTAACCAGAGGACCACCCTGAAATGTATGGTAGGGTGTTGTAGTAATGAGAGAGAGAGAGAGAGAGAGAGAGAGAGAGAGAGAGAGAGAGAGAGAGAGAGAGAGAGAGAGAGATTCTCATAATAGTCCTTTTACATACATATCGACAGCGCCACCTTCATTAACCAATTTAGTACCGGTGACCTCTTCCTTATTATATTCTGTCAACTAATAGACGATTGTATTCAACTAAGGAAGGACGTTTATTCATTTGAATGTTACAGAATATCTCAATTCATTTTAACTACCATATATTTTTCCTAAGCTTCACAATATCATCTAAATTCAACTGAAGTATCAATATAAATATTTCGCTAGTCCAGAAGGGGTTATAGAGTTCATAACTCCATATGGTGGCCAAGGTCATTTAATTTATTAACACAGTGACCAAATCCATCACTGTTATAGATACCACTACCATGAGAGAGGAAGCTATACAATATAGTAATGACCTACGTAGTACAAATATTTGATGGCCATACTTCTAATCTTAGTTATCCTACATATTTGCCTCGCCCCCATTCCTCTGAGTCTCTCTCTCTCTCTCTCTCTCTCTCTCTGTAATGTTACAGCCAGAGTCCATCATTTCCCTGGATAGTTCTCTGCTGCAGCTTCCTCTCTCTCTTAGTGTGGCTTCCTCCATCTGGTGTATTGCTATTGCTCGCTCCCTCTCTCTCTTTCTCTCTCTCTCCCATTATTTCATTTCTTATTGTCCTTCTCTTTATTGTAGTTTTCCTGTTCTTCTTTTAGTTAATGTTCGCTACCTCACCATTAATTATTATCCCTCTCTTCTGTTAATTATTCTTAACCCATCCAGTACCGGTGACTTCTATTTCATCTTATTCTGGACAGTTTGAGGCGATTTAATTCAGCTTATAGAAAGGATCTGTGGTTTCTCTAAGGAATAAATGAGATGGGCTGTAGCCCATCAACACAGGCAAGGAAGACACTCAGAACAAGTATGGGTGTCCTTCCAAAAATATATGTGAGGCACCATTATCACACCTATGTCACACCTGCTATGTCTGCCCCTTGTGTTGTTATTGTTGATGTTGTTGGTGGTAATGGTGCTATATATGATTGCAGTAATTCATCACTAAATACCAATTATTGTGAACACTCTTATGCTCTACCATGAGGTGGTGGTGGTGGGTGTTGTTATTATATTTGGGGTTTTAAGAGGAGGGGGGAGGGGGATATGAGGAGGGGAGTTTGGGGTATTAAGAGGAGGGTAAGGGAGTTATTAAGAGGAAGTGATAGGGGAAAGGGGAATAAGAGGAGGGGGAAGGGGAGGGTATCAAGAGGAGAAGGGGTTGATAAAGTGGAGGTAATACAGATAATTAGTTTTAAAGATATACAAAGCACACAGTAATGTTACTGTAGCAGGGGGAGGGAACGGGAGGGGGAGCGGAGATAATAAGAGGAGTACAAAGGAGTACAAAGGAAATCAAGCAACAACAGGTCTAGTGACCCTTCTAGGCTGCTTGTCCTCCAAAACACTGAGGATCAAGTGTCCAAACAGTGGTTTAGAGTGGGTAAGGGAACATTGGAAAGGGAACTACTGCCCTGGAACTAATGTCTGTGGCAGGATTAGGAAGTTAGTAGGGGACAGATGGGTTAGTAACTGAGGGGGGTATAAAATAAAGTTATTCATTTACAAACGCATCAGTCGCGGGTTTGATGCGAGATATTCGTCTAAGCGGAGTTTAAATGAATCAACGGTGCTGCAGTCTATAACGTCTCGGGGAAGCCCATTCCACAAGTTGACAACTCGATTGAAGAAGAAATTCTTAGATTCGTGTGAGTTAAAAGATTGACCAATAATTTTGCAACCGTTTCCCCGTGTGTAATTAGATTGGTCGATAGTGAAGTACTTACTACAGTTCATATTGTCGATGCCTTTGATGATTTTGAACACTTGAATTAAGTCGCCTCTTAATCTGCGCTGGGTTAAAGGAAATAGATTTAATTCTCTAAGACGCTCTTCGTATGGTTTGTTCTTTAGGCTAGGTATAATTTTGGTAACTCTACGTTGAACTCGTTCTAGCTAGTTTATATCTTTTTGGTAATAAGGGCACCAGGATTGAACGCAGTATCCCAGAAGAGGGCGGACTAAGGAATTGTAAAGGGTTAGGATAACTTCTTTGGATTAATGCTCAAATGACCTGCCTATAAAGCCAATTATTTTGTTTGCCTTCTTAACAACTTCTGAACATTGTTGACTCGGTTTTAGGTTACTCTATATTGTTACTCCCAGATCGGTTTCTCTGTTTACATTCTTAAGCTGAGTGCCATTCATCGAATAGTTTGCTTTCTCATTTAGGTATCCGATATGTAGTACTTTACATTTATCCGCATTGAAACTCATTTGCCAAATTTGGGCCCAACATGACAATTTATCTAGATTGTGTTGCATATCGTCAACTTGTTCTTTTGAGAGTACGCTATTTGCAATTTGTGTATCATCAGCAAATTTTGAGATTGTACAGGTGAGACCCTCATCTATGTCGTTGATGTAAATTAGAAAGAGAATTGGTCCTAGTACCCTAGGAGGGGGAGGAGGGGTGATAAGAGGAGGGGGAGTGAGCGGGAATGATCAGAGGAAGGGGTAGGGAGGTAGTTAAGGTGGAGGTAATAGAGATAATTGGTTTTATGAGTGTGACGCACGTCCTCTCCCCAGCGACCACGAGGGGGTAGCGTGGCTCCCCATACTCTTCTCCCCTCTCCCCAGGCAGTGTTATGGGCTGTAGGTTATTGATTAAGTTCTAGTTTCTTCCTAGTGCATCATAGTGTCACAGGTAGTCCAGAAATACCCTTTATTTTCACCTGTGACAATGCAGTATATTTAATTCCAGCTGTCATAGATGTAATGTATTAGATGACTCGTGGAAGTTGGAGAGTGTGAGTGAGTGAGAGAGAGAGAGAGAGAGAGAAATCAGAGCTTGGTGGTATTGGCAGATTGGTATCCTGCAACTTGGTTAGTTACGTCATCTCTCGGGCGCCTGATTCGTCGCCGGGCTCTTCCCTCCTGCTTCGTCACCGCTTTCCCGCCTCGTCGGGAATGGGTGCGCCTACACGCACGGACTCCCTTGTGACTTCCACAGGCAGAGCTCCACTTAGTACTGTAACACTAACATCCCTTTGCAATCTATCAGCCCACCTCACCCCCCAATTGCAAACTTTCTCGACCACTGCTTACCTTCTTTTCTCTGTATATCCTACTATCAATTAACTGCCCTTCCCCTTGACGTTGATTTCATTTATCCGTCACTGTATTATACAGCGAGGTCTCAGAGATATTATATGTAATTAGTTAGGCAATGTGGAAGGTGTTAAGGATTTATGAAATAGGAGGAAATTTGTTAGAAGCAGTTAAGAGTTTTTATGAAGGGAGCAGAGCATGTGTGAGAGTAGGAAATGGTGAGTTGAGTGAATGGTTTGAGGTAAAGGTAGGTTTGCGACAGGGTTGTGTAATGTCACCAGGACGCCTTCAATACCAAAAGACTGTAGTCGAGCAATCAATCCGACATGCCACACTGAGTCGAAAGCACCTGCTATATCCCGAGAAAAAACCCTTGTCTCTTTTCCTATTTATAATTTGGTGCTTCATTCATTTGTCAGCAGAAGTAGTAGATCAGTGGCTGACTTTCCTGCTGAGAACTCAAATTGTCTTTCTGAGAGGAGCTTGTGTCTGTTAAAGTGTTCTTGATGATTGTAGTTAAAACAAATCCTCTAGTATTCTTGCTGGAATAGTGAGTAGTGTTACAGACCTGTAGTTCTTCACTGAAGTTGTATTACCTTTCCTGTGCACAACTACTAATTTGGCAGTTTTCCAGGCTTCTGGCCAGTAGTTGTGCTGAGAACAACTTTTGTAGATTGGTGTGAGCACTGGGGCAACTTCAGCACAGTAGTGTTGAAGTAAGTATGGGCTAATTATGTCTAGTCCTACAGCTTTGGAGGTATCCAGAGAAGCCTAAAGGTGTAGTACTTAATTTTCTTCAATTGATTTGTTTTGTATTGTTGTGCAGTTGAATGCTGGTAGGGCCTACATTGGATTAGTTGGACAGGTTACTTGTTTGGTTGAGGGACTTGCATTTTATTTGAGAAGTGTTGAGCCAGTGCCTCAGCTTTATCCTTGTTGGATAGGGCAAGTGTACCATCTGGCATTGGAAGTGGAGGAATTAAGTCGTCCTTTGAGATTCCCTGTTGTTCTTTGACAATGCTCCACCACTGCTTACTACCCATGTGACCCTTGTGAAGTTTCTTTTTGGTGCCTCTTTGCCACTGACGTTTTGCCCGGGCTATTGTTTTAACAAGTTGACGATGCTTAGCTTTGTTTCTTCATGTTGGGTGTCACTTATAGGCTTTCCACTTGTCATACTTATTGTCCGAAGCCACTCTGCATCTAAATCCAAACCAAGGTTGATCAGAACTATGTGAGAGGAATTCACAATGAGGCGCATGCATCTGGAATTTTAAGATTGTGTTAGTAAAATTATTTACTTGCTGATCGATTGTTCTTCTTAATAAAAGTTCCCAATTGGCTTGCTTCATCTCTTCTTTCAGTCCTTCCCAGTCGGCCCTCTTCCATAGCCATATTATCCTTTTGACTTTCTTCTTTTGAGTTGCCTTTAGACGAAAACAGATAAGGATAGCAAAATGATCAGAGGATCCAATATGGCTGATAGACTCACAGCTCATAAGGAGGTTAGGGAAGTCTGAAACAACAAGGTCAAGAGACGATCACGATTCATGGGTCGGGAAGTCTACATGATTGTGAAGGTCGAAGATTAAAACTCTCTCTCTCTCTCTATCTCTTAATATTGTTAATATAGTTTCAATTTTCTGTTTTCAGTTATCTAATTTCCTCTTATTCTCTATCATGTTCGTATGTTTTGTTCCTTATTCATACTCCCCCCTCCCCTCATCTTCTATTATCTCATCCACTATCCTCTTATTTAGTTATTATCCTCATCTTATTCCTCCTCCTCTTTCAGTTACTAGCAGGAGCAGCACCCGAAAACGAAGAAGATGAGGACATAACTTGCTATAACAAAATAATTTACAACTACTGAGCTGAATCCTTCAGAACAGAACAAGAGGACAAGGTTCATTTAATGAGAGGTTTATTATTTGTGGACCCTCTTCTCCCACACTCACAGCCTCATTAGTTTGGCGATTTTAAGATTTCTTGTGCTATTATAACTTCGATGTCTTTCCTGACGAGCAATAACGAGCCTGAAATTTAGGAGGAACCGTCCTTTGACCGGGACATTTTAAACCGAAAAATTTAAAACATTATCTCAAATAATAAGATAAATAATAATATAAAATATGTTCATATTATTTTCAGCAGTAATTTCCTTTCCCAGCTCTGTTCAATAACTCCGCTCCTTCCCTCCTCCATAAGACATCAATTCAATAATATACCGTATGTCTGTCACAGCTGCAGGGAGAGAGAGAGAGAGAGAGAGTTTGAAAGGCAAAAAGTCGAACAAAACGAAAAATAGAGAAACAGAGAAAAGAACAGAAAGAGTGATAGAGTAGAAGTGGAATCAAGGAGCAAGATATAAAGGAACTTAAAGAAAAAGGAGTGTCCCCCGAGATATAAAGGGACAAAGGGTGGACCATAATATTATCTCATCCACCAGAAGCCAGCCTGGTCACCACAATATACTGGTAGAGGAGGGTGAGAGATACAGTAGTATAAGGGATCGGCCACCTATATATATGGACGTCCTTTTAGTGTTGTACCATATTTATTTAAGAACGGGATAAGACCTTTTTTCTTCATCTTATACAATTTTGATCCGTAATCTAAGCTTATATCCTTTACCAACTATATAACAAAGGTATGGACATATTTGAGTGCAAAGAGAGGCTAAGGACACTAGTGGCACCAATGTGGATATGAATGACCGATCTCTGTCACTATAGGTTCTCTAGGCTGGGTTAGACGGTTGTTATCTCTGACTTCCCTTTTCCTCTCTCCTTATACCACTATTGCAGCTGTTGCTCTCTTTCCCTCTCTCTCTCGCCCTCGCTCTCGCTCTCTCTCTCTCTCTCTCTCTCTCTCTCTCTCTCTCTCTCTCTCTCTCTCAAATATTCCATGTCCATATAAAAAGGGAGACACAATTTATGTTTCAGTAAGCCCTTATTCACTGCTTAAATAGCACGAGCTTACATTAACTTTTACTATTATGAATGATGAGTTATATGTAAGTATCTATATTTCTACATATACTGTACATATATTTGTTACGGGTTCCTGCCTCCAATTGTTTTATAATCCTACCCAAATCCCCACCGGTCATGCCCTACGCCCTCAATGGAATATATACACACCCTAACTCATTTGTTTCCTATATGAAGAGGTTCTCAGTCATACCTAAGTAACTATAAGGCAGGTTCTTTACAGTAGCTGATATATTGTGCAACTGACTATTTTTAGTAATATCTGCATTTGGGGTCAAGAATTGTGAACATGGAATTAGTATCTCTATTTAGGTATTCTCTCAGGTCTAATGAAAGTTCGTCTTAAAATCCTAGATAATGTTTTGGCCACGAAAACGGCATTCAATTAGTTTTAAATTGTATCCTGTCAATAATAGGGAAAAATTGTACAAAAAGTACAAAGGAAATCAAGCTACAACAGTTCTGGTGACCCTTCTAGGCTGCTTGTCCTCCAAAACACTGAGGATCAATTGTCCAAACAGTGGTTTAGAGTGGGTAAGAGAACATTGGAAAGGGAACTACTGCTCTGGAACTAATGTCCGTGGCAGGATTAGGAAGTTAGTAGGGGACAGATGGATTTGTAGCTGAGGGGGGGATAAAATAAAGTTATTCATTTACAAACGCAGTCAGTCGCGGGTTTGATGCAAGATATTTGTCTATGCGAAGTTTAACCCACTGAGCCGCAGCTAGTTTATAATAAATGTACCACCAGGGACCAGCAGGATTTGATTTTTTTTTCCAGAAATAATAGCGAATGGGTCAGGAATGAAGGAAAAAACGATCAAAAAGGTAAAAAATTGGTCCTACGGAGCCCCCGAAAGTCGATTTAACAATAGAAAAAAATTGAAGGCAAAAACACCCAAAATACAATTTTTTGCGCGCTCACGCACACGCGGTTGGACTTTGACAGTTTTCAACCATTGGCATGGTTGCGTGGGAAACTTACACAGTTCCCATACAAATCTGAGCCCTCTAGGTGCCATAGGACCGGAGTAATTGGGACCGGAGTAACATGGACGCAACGTTTGCATCACTGGGGTTTAGTGTTACATACATTGCGGACGCAAACGCAGCGTCGCTGGGGCTCAGTGGGTTAAATGAATCAACGGTGTTGCCATCTATAACGTCTCGGGGAAGCCCATTACACAAGTTGACAACTCGATTGAAGAAGAAATTCTTAGATTCGTGCGAGTTAAAAGATTTACCGATAATTTTGCAAACGTTTCCCCGCATGTAATTAGATTGGTCGATAGTGAAGTACTTACTACAGTTCATATTGTCGATGCCTTTGATGATTTTGAACACTTGAATTAAGTCGCCTCTTAATCTGCGCTGGGTTAAAGGAAATAGATTTAATTCTCTAAGACGCTCCTCGTATGGTTTGTTCTTTAGGCTAGGTATCATTTTGGTAACTCTACGTTGAACTCGTTCTAGCTTGTTTATATCTTATTGGTAATAAGGACACCAGGATTGAACGCAGTATTCCAGAAGAGGGCGGACTAAGGAATTGTAAAGGGTTAGGATAACTTCTTTGGATTTATGCTCAACTGACCTGCCTATAAAGCCAATAATTTTGTTTGCTTTCTTAACAACTTCTGAACATTGTTGACTCGGTTTTTGGTTACTCGATTTGTTACTCCCAGATCGGTTTCTCTGTTTACATTCTTAAGCTGAGTGCCATTCATCAAATAGTTTGCTTGCTCATTTTGGTATCCGATATGTAGTACTTTACATTTATCCACATTGAACCTCATTTGCCAAATTTGGGCCCAACGTGACAACTTATCTAGATTGTGTTGAATACCGTCAACTTGTTCTTTTGAGAGTATGCTATTTGCAATTTTTGTATCGTCAGCAAATTTTGAGATTGTACAGGTGAGACCCTCTTCTATGTCGTGTTACGACCGGCACTACGAAATAAACAAGGGCACTTAAGAATGGACTATATGATAGGCTATATCTGCAACAACGGTACGCTAATTCCAAACCCTCGTACTATTACGCCGGTGAACAAAAACACTTAACCCTTCCAGAGTTAATCTCCTGGATAACGGGGTATCATATAACTGGGTTTTAGTGCACTTCTACAAAGGCTTGCCGATGACGGCAAAGCCTACTCACAAAAGGAGTACTTTACGTAAATAAAATGCTTTTAAGTAATAGCAATGCTTGAATAAACTATAATAAGATTTAATAAAGGAGTATATGCTTACATTAACTTTAGTGGGAGTCTGTACTCAACACTAACCTCTACAATGCTCTATGAAAGCGCTGGAAGTCTAGTCCTACAGCAATCAGATATAGAATCTTCTGAAAACGTCTGATGCTCTAAGATGCTCGTTAATACAGAACAGAAATAAATACATGGGCAGGACACCAAAGCGTGTATCTTAAATACACCAATAAGTAGGATACATATATATAACAAGGGAGTGCAACAACTCTGTGACAGCACTAATAATAACCACTCCGAAACAGTACTTCCTTCGCCAACGTGACAGCCAAACTGGGTTGTGCACTATACATCAACCTTTGCTAAAATAAAGCGTGAATAATTCCTAAAGCATATACAATGAAAGTTAATAAACACAATGCTGTCTTTCACACTAATAAAGTCTAGCATTGGCATAAAAGGTACTAGGAAACTAGGCAAAGCGCAAGCATGATTGTAGCCTACTGTCTCCCCTTGAACAGATTTCCCTTATGTTACGTTAAGTGACTTGGAGGCTCTCTTGGTAAGTCCAGATCTCAAGTATCTGGTCTTACCCTGGCGCTCCACAGAGGTCAACAAAATGAGGTAGCAAGTATGCAGGTGAGAGTAGGCAAAAGTCCTTCACTTGTATACTGCTACACTCGCAAAGGAAAATATGCACAAGGGTTACAGGCTAGCTAGCTTCGTCGATGTTGTACAGGCTCTGACTTGCAACATACATAACACAGACAACGCCCAAAGATACCTTCCACTGTCTAGCATTAAATAATAAGAGAGAACAGCTCAATAATTAGAAGCACCCCAAGACTAGGCTACCATATGACTATGACTCTACTAATCCCTAACGCTAGTGCAAACATGAATGTGAGAGCTGGTGCTGGTAATACGACTAGCCGACTATGGAAGTTGTATGCAGAACCAGAAGGGATAAATAATTTAATAAAGATGGAAGTATGAAAAAGAAGAAGTTCAGAGAGAGATATAGTAGTATAGAGGGTTATATGGGGTGACAGATTGCAAAGGACATGTAGGACCAAGCACGCTACGCCAAGCTCTGCAGGAGAAACGCGGGTAGGAGCCCGCACCTCCTTACCAGGACAGCGGCCACCAATCACAGACGACTACGTCATGAGGAGGGTTCGCCGGCCAATCACGAGCGGTTGGCCCCGCCTAAGAAAGGAATGCGCACGTACATACACACGCACACACTACCACCCCGCTCTCGCCTCTCTCTCTCTCCTTAGAACTTCACACAATGCATCTTATATTCTATCACTGATATAAAATACTTCCAAGTGTCACAGACAAGAATAAAGACCACCACTGATCTGTCTGTGACAACATGAACTCTATAAAAGAAAGAACATCGTTCTACGATTATTGTAGCCCATTTCACTGCCCTGGCGAGCGCTAGCGAGTTACGAGCGCATTCTGGCAAGCTGGCCAGCGTAACACCCCGCCCAAGATGTGGGACGTATCAGCCTCAGGTGAACTCCACATCTGACCAGACAGAATGCTCACCAACCCCGCATCACCTAGCTACTCTCCCAAGTTGTGAAAACAAGGCACGATCACAAACATAAATTACTGCATTATAAAAACAAAAGTCTGCACAACACTTCCCCCAAAATAATAGCATCATAAATTTTATATCACGCTCAACGAGCAAGCTTCACCAAGCCTAGCCTACTAAGACAACAACTCAGAGTGTCTTAGATGCTTGCTGTGATATACTGCACTTATATACTATCAAAAAGAAAGCGTTTTTATGTGAGGTTTTTATAATTGTAATAGTGTTTTCGGCGGCATTGCACTACAGGGGCAAGCCTAATTTTTCTCCACTCTCAAACAACCACTGACTGAACGGCGAGGGTTCTCCTTCAAACATACCCTCCCGTGACTAACAATCAGCCAGAACATTATCAGTGCCCATAACATGCCACTCATCCAACTTGTGTTCCGGCAGCAAAACAACACCTGGCACTGATAAACTGCCCAGTCCAACACAAGACTGGCACTTCTCTTCGCTCTATCCGGCAACTTGGCCTGCCAATAACCCTTCACTCTTTCCACCTTAGTGATAAACGAGGCAGCCCCGATGCGGTCTATGGGGTTGTCAACTCTAGGTAATGGATAGGCGTCTGTCAGGGATAATGCTTCCACACTCTTGCAATCAACATACACACGGATCTTGCCACTTAACTCAGGTTGCAAAGTTACTGGCAACGACCACTCACGATATCCTGTATCCCTCAGACCCTTTTTCCACATGTCGTCTAACTGTGCTTTCACGACAGGCTGTTGAGCAGGATTTATAGGGTAGGGAGTTAACTTGAGCCTTGCACTCTCTCAAGCCTCCATGTCGGATTCTATCCCGTACATCAGGCCTGGAGAAGCAACAAACATGCAGACGTACTGCCACAGCCTAGTAAACAACTCCTCTTGTCGCTCAGGAACAAGAGGTTGCAACTTATCTCGAAGAACAACATGCCTAGTGCCCTCCCACAACCCAGCCGAGACCGTAGTTTCTACACTATAGTCTCCCTCCTTCTCCACCTTTGTCCCTAGAACAGCCAGGTCATGAGAGGGACAATCTGTACCACCTGTGCAGTCACTCCCATAGTTCATAATTGCTAAGGCTTCCCGCCGATACCGTACATGCGCACCCCCGCATTCCTTGCGACTACATCTGCCTGCACAGCATCACCACCTTCAGCGACATGGCCAGATACAGTCGGTCTATGGTAGGGCTGTTGCATTTTACTAGAGCAGCATTGGGAGGCTATGCGACGGCCGGGCGCATCCACTCCACAGCCAACCTCGCCAATCTGCTCAATGTCCTGATTTTGACCACCACCCTTAGCAGCCATGGGTCGACCCTGACCTGACAACCATGCCAAAGCCTCGTTGCCCACCTTGAACCACTGAAACAACGAGGCCAACGGTTTACGAACACTCAAGTGATCTGCCGGCGGAACCTCGTGCACCGCATGAGTTGTGAGGCCTGGGTGCTCGGCACAAACAGTGGGGTATGGACCGAGCAGGTGCTGGAGCGCTGCACACTGCTGCTCAGGCAGGTGCTCTAGCGCTTCCTCAGCCACCTGACTCATGTCCCCCACCCATTGCTCCACCGAGACATGACAATCCCAACTCTCCTCCACCTGTGCCCCACTGACCCCCTCTCCTTCTCCACCTTGGCCGCTGCAGACCAACGCATGGACAGTAGGCTGCTCAGGTGGTTGCCTCACAAACTCCTCTAACAGGTTCACCTGACATGCTTCCCCGTCCTCGAGTTCAATAGCCCCGTTCCCACAACTCTCTTCCACCTGGGAACTACTGTGTCGCGGAGTGCCATCACGCCCTACCATGTCACTAGGGGGAACAGGTTCTGGGGCCACTCCGGAGGTCACCTTTGGGTCAAGTACCGAGTCACCAAGGAGTGTCGCTGGATCCAAACTCTCAACCCGACCAGCCTTGGCTTTCTCCTTCCGACCCTTCCTCCGCTGGTCTGGAACTTGGGCACCTGAGCGGACTGAGATACCTCGAGCCCCTCTTGCCCCTCCCTACTCGTGTCGGCCGCCCTCTCGGCAACGACTAAGGGTGGAACCTCGGAAGTGGGCACCGCAAAGTCATTACCGAGAAGGAGGTCGACCCCCTCAACTGGCAACTTCTCCACCACACCCATATCCAACTCCCGTGTCACCCCGTCCACCTCAAGCTCCATTCTGACCAGCGGGTAAGACCGCGTAGCATTGATGCCTTGAACCACCACTTCCCGAGCCACGTTAACAGGCTTGCCAGTGAAATTCTTAACAAGTGTCTGGGAAGCGCCCGTATCACGCAACAACTCAAGCCTATGCTTCACACCAGCCCACCTCACAATGCCGTGCCCCCTATGACCACAAAAAACATCACGGACTGGTGATGAGCCCTCCTGCTGCTTCTGCACCGGCGATGACTTCGCAACCGACTGTTTACCCCGGGTAAACGCGGAAGACCTCAAAGACACGCCAATGTTGCTCACTAGTGACACCACTGCTGTAGGCGGTGCGCTCGGACATGAGCGCGCAATATGCCCCTTCTTATGACACTTGAAACATTCCACCTCACTCTTGGACTTCCCATGAGATGGGTAAGGGCCCTGGCCTTTCTTTAACGGGAAGGGTTTCGACTTTGGTTCATAATTGGCAACAGTACTCTTAAATGGGTAATTATTGGTGTCATTAATTCGGGGGGGGTGGATTGGTACGCCCCTGGTTAACTGCCTCAGCTCTCTGTGCAGACCCGCACCCACGAATCAATGACACCCTAAGGTCAGCCAGCTCAGCCGTCTTCTGCAGAGTTTTCGGTTGCTTTTCTTTAAGGTTAAGAGTCAAGTCCCTGCCAGTACATATAACAAATTGTTCCAGCAACACTAGTTGTTTAACTGAATTAAAAGTAGTTGCCTTCTCCGACCTTAACCAATTTTCAAATGTATCTGACAGCTCTCTAGCGTGCTCCTGGAAAGTACTCTCCTTTCTTTTTGGAACCGCCCTAAACTTCAGCCTATAGGTCTCTGGCTGTAGCTCATATGCCCTCAGGACAGCCTCTTTCAACAACTCGTAATTCACACAGGAATCTAGGGGCAAAGCATCGTACGCCTTGAGTGCTTTCCCCGTCAATCGTGAAGAAACAAGGGCTGCCCACTTCTCTTCGGGCCATTGGTGCTCCTGTCACTTTTTCTCAAACCGGAGAAAAAATTCTGTAACTCCTAACTCATCAAACACTGGAATCAACTTAAGTAGATGCGAAAGGGACTGGTCATGGGCTCGACCCCCCTGGACAACCCGGTTCCTCGTCACCTCTACACGAGTTTTCTCTAGGTCAACATCGGCACGATACCTTTCAGACTCAAACTTGCACTCAGACTCTCGCTCACGCTGCTCGAGCTCATCCTGTCGCTCCTGCTTTCGCTGCTCGAGCTCAGCCTCCAACTTTCGCTGCTCAAGCTCAGCCTGTCGCTCCTGCTGCTTAAGTTTGGCGAGCTCGAGCTGGAACAACATCTCGGCAGACAAACCTTGAGGAGGGGGTGCTACTATCGGGAACCCACCCCGTGAATCACCTAGAGGCATACCCAACCGCCAGCGGGCTTCGGCCTGCGGGAACGTACCCGGCTCCGGAGCCCGAGGGGGCGCCATGATAGGAGTCGAGTGGAATGGGGGCTGGGCCGAAGGTGCCCCAGCTCCCGCTCCACCCAAAGCCCCATGCACCCCACCCAGCACACAGGTAACCAACTTACTTCTCGACAAACCGCTAGTACCGGGAAACCCTAAGACCGTGGCCACACACTGCAGTCCGTACCGGTCAAGCCCCGACACACGATCCGCTGACACAGGCTCCTCTAAAAATCTCCAAACCATTCTCCTCATTGTTCACCACCCGAACGCCGTTAAACAACTCCACCTTCTCCACCTCCTCGCCTGCCTCCCGCACTGTGCCCTCACTATGCTCAGACCCGTCCAGTGACATGATGGAGTCCAAAAAAAAAAAATCTCAGTCAAGACAAAAGTAGCCAAACTCTCGCGTGCTTTATTCACCAAAAAATATTCGAAGATGTTCTTGAGTGCAATACTAGGTCACCAATAACTCCAACAAGTTCTATATATCCTCAAAACAATGTCTGCTGCCAACAATGCGAGAAATAAATTCAACCCCAAATGCAATAAGATTTCTCTCAAAAAAAAAAAAATGCAATATTCAGTTCACTATATTCTGGTCTAAGGTCGCCATTTGTTACGATGACTAAGATATAATACTAGGCAAGGTCGCCATTTGTTATGACCGGCACTACGAAATAAACAAGGGCACTTAAGAATGGACTAGATGATAGGCTATATCTGCAACAACGGTACGCTAATTCCAAACCCTCGAACTATTACGCCGGTGAACAAAAACACTTAAACCCTCCAGAGTTAATCTCCTGGATAACGGGGTGTCAATTAACTGGGTTTTAGTGCACTTCTACAAAGGTTTGCCGATGACGGCAAAGCCTACTCACAAAAGGAGTACTTTACGTTAATATAATGCTCTTAAGTAATAACAATGCTTGAATAAACTATAATAAGATTTAATAAAGGAGTATATGCTTACGTTAACTTTAGTGTGAGTCTGTACTCAACACTAATATAACCTCTACAATGCTCTATGAAAGCACTGGAAGTCTAGTCCTACAGCAATCAGGTATAGAATCTTCTAAAAACGTCTGATGCTCTAAGATGCTCGTTAATACAGAACAGAAATAAATACAGGGGCAGGACACCTAAGCATGTATCTTAAATACACCAATAAGTAAGATACATAATATTACATATAATAATATTATATAACAAGGGAGTGCAGCAACTCTGTGACAGCACTAATAATAACCACTCAGAAACAGTACTTCCTTCGCCAACGTGACAGCCACTATGTGCATTATGCATCAACCTTGGCTAAAATAAAGCGTGAATAATTCCAAAAGCATACACAATGAAAGTTAATAAACACAATGCTGTCTTTCTCACTAATACAGTCTAGCAGTGGCATAAAAGGTACTAGGAAACTAGGCAGAGCGCAAGAATGCTCGTAGCCTACTGTCTCCCCTTGAACAGATTTCCCTTATGTTACGGTAAGTGACTTGGAGGCTCTCTTGGTAAGTCCAGATCTCAAGAATCCGGTCTTACCCTGGCGCTCCACAAAGGTCAACAAAATGAGGTAGCAAGTATGCAGGTGAGAGTAGGCAAAAGCCCTTCACTTGTATACTGCTAGACTCGCAAAAGAAAATATGCACAAGGGTTACAGGCTAGCTAGCTTCGTCGATGTTGTACAGGCTCTGACTTGCCACATACATAACTCAGAGAACGACCAAAGATACCTTCCACTGTCTAGCATTAAATAATAAGAGAGAACAGCTCAATAATTAGAAGCACCCCAAGACTAGGCTACCATATGACTATGACTCTACTAATCCCAAACGCTAGTGCAAACATGAATGTGAGAGCTGGTGCTGGTAATACGGCTGGCCGACTATGGAAGTCGTATGCAGAACCAGAAGGGATAAATAATTGAATAAAGATGGAAGTATGAAAAAGAAGAAGTTCAGAGAGAGAGAAAGTAGTATAGAGGGTTATATGGGGTGACAGATTGCAAAGGACATGTAGGACCAAGCATGCTACGCCAAGCTCTGCAGGAGAAACGCGGGTAGCGGCCCGCACCTCCTTACCAGGACAGCGGCCTCCAATCACAGACGACTACGTCATGAGGAGGGCACGCCGGCCAATCACGAGCGGGTGGCCCTGCCTAAGAAAGGAATGCGCACGTACATACACACACACACACTACCACCCCGCTCTCGCCTCTCTCTCTCTCCTTAGAACTTCACACAATGCATCTTATATTCTATCACTGATATAAAATACTTCCAAGTGTCACAGACAAGAATAAAGACCACTACTGATCTGTCTGTGACAACATGAACTCTATAAAATAAAGAACATCATTCTACGATTATTGTAGCCCATTTCACTGCCCTGGCGAGCGCTAGCGAGTAACGAGCGCATTCTGGCCAGCTGACCACTCGACTGTGGTCTACCAATATGTGCTACCAGACGCAAGCCGCCATCTAAACTATAACTTTTGTAGTTTAGTCACCTCCGGAGACACAGGCTCCCAACCCAGGGTCCGAAGCAGGATAACACCGGACGGTAGGGTTGGAAATTGAATGCAGTCTCACCTCTCCGACCCCGCAGTCTCACCTCTCCCACCCTATTTCAATAAAGCATTTGTACATATTGTGATAATACAAATGTAACAAAGGATTAGCTGATATTTTCATTTCATTACAGGATATAACAATAAAAACAAGTATTATGTAATATTTTGTTTTATTTTCATCCTTCATTCTACAGCGTCGAAACATCCCGTTGGTGAGTTGTTTGCCCGTTGAAGCTGGATTTAATGTCAAACACTCAAATTAATATGATGTAGGCATCTTGTACTATCGTCGGAGATACTCCACAGTCACTTGGAATCACTGGGAATCACCAGGAATCACCTGGATCAAACCAGGAATGAAGTGCGAGTTATTGAAAATTTGAAAATTTCGGATTACTGTAATATACGAGTCGATAGGAGTAATATAAAGGAGTACAAAGTACATAGGAAATCAAGCAACAACAGGTCTAGTGACCCTTCTAGGCTGCTTGTCCTCCAAAACACTGAGGATCAAGTGTCCAAACAGTGGTTTAGAGTGGGTAAGGGAACATTGGAAAGGGAACTACTGCCCTGGAACTAATGTCCGTGGCAGGACTAGGAAGTTAGTAGGGGACATATGGGTTAGTAACTGAGGGGAGGATAAAATAAAGTTATTCATTTACAATCGCAGTCAGTCGCGGGTTTGATGCGAGATATTTGTCTAGGCGGAGTTTAAATGAATCAACGGTGCTGCAGTCTATAACGTCTCGGGGAAGCCCATTCCACAAGTTGACAACTCGATTGAAGAAGAAATTCTTAGATTGGTGTGAGTTAAAAGATATACCAATCATTTTGCAACCGTTTCCCCGCGTGTAATTAGATTGGTCGATAGTGAAATACTTACTACAGTTCATATTGTCGATGCCTTTGATGATTTTGAACACTTGAATTAAGTCACCTCTTAATCTGCACTTGGTTAAAGGAAATAGATTTAATTCTCTAAGACGCTCTTCGTATGGTTTGTTCTTTAGGCTAGGTATCATTTTGGTAACTCTACGTTGAACTTATTCTAGCTTGTTTATGTCTTTTTGAAAATAAGGGCACCAGCATTGAACGCAGTATTCCAGATAGGGCGGACTAAGGAATCGTAAAGGGTTGTGATAAAGTCTTTGGATTTATGCTCAAATGACCTGCCTATAAAGCCAATTATTTTGTTTGCCTTCTTAACAACTTCTGAACATTGTTGACTCGGTTATAGATTACTCGATATTGTTACAACCAGATCGGTTTCTCTGTTTACATTCTTAAGCTGAGTGCCATTCATCGAATAGTTTGCTTTCTCATTTAGGTGTCCGATATGTAGTACTTTACATTTATCCGCATTGAAACTCATTTGCCAAATTTGGGCCCAATGTGACAATTTATCTAGATTGTGTTGCATATTGTCAACATGTTCTTTTGAGAGTACGCTATTTGCAATTTTTGTGTCGTCAGCAAATTTTGAGATTGTACAGGCGAAACCCTCATCTATGTCGTTGATGTAAATTTGAAAGAGAATTGGTCCTAGTACCGATCCCTTGGGTACCCCGCTACTTACATTGGTCCATTTAGATGCCTTACCGTTTATGACTACTCTTTGCTTTCTGTCGCTGAGCCAATTTTCTATCCATTTCAACTCACCATCTTGTATTCCATGCGCTTTTAGTTTTAGCAGTCAACGTATGTGGGCAACTTTGTCAAAGGCCTTTTGAAAATCAAGGTATATAATATCTACAGTTATACTCTCATCGTAGAGGTTGAGGATATCGTGGAAGAAGTCTAAGAGGTTTGTTAAACAGGAACGTTTTTTACGAAAGCCGTGATGAGTATCTTTAAGTATGTTATTTTCCTCTAAGTGATTCACGAGTCTGTCTCTTATGACCGTTTCTAGCATTTTACATACAACTGAGGTTAAGCTAATTGGACGATAGTTACGGGGTAGGGATTTGTTGCCTTTTTTAATATTCGTGTTACATTGGCTATCTTCCACTGATCAGGCATAGATCCAGACTGCAAGGATTTATTGAATAGTAATGTCAGTGGTTTGGAGAGCTCATCCTTAGCTTCCTTTAGAACTCTAGGCGAGATTGTATCAGGTCCTGGCGTTTTATATACCTTGAGTTTATCTAAACAATTCAATACTTCTCTCTCTGTAACGGTGATATTGCTTAGAACATCTGAATTATCAATCTGAATCGGCGAAGGTGTAGGGATATCACTGAGGTCTTCTGTTGTAAAAACTGATGCAAAGAAGGTATTGAGGGCATTACTCATTTGTACTTCGTCTTTGGTATATTCTCCATTTTCATCGACTAACGGTCCAACAGTTGAAGTAACTACTTTTTTCTTTCTGATATAACTATAGAATTCTTTCGGGTTTGTTTTACTTTGATTCGCAATATGTAACTCTAGGGTCTATTTACTTTGCTTAATTAACTTTTTGGCTTTGCGTCGTAGCAAACCCATTCTTCGTCATTTTGTGAGGATTTTAACCCTTAAAGATCGGGGCCCGACTAAAGTCCGAAACGAGAAAATTGGACTAAATGGCGGGGTCCGACTAAAGTCTGTGGGCGTATTCCCGCCCTAATTTAGGTGGAAAGTGAAACCTGGTTGTTCAGGCGGTGTACCAGAAGGGCCCACCCACACGTCCCCACTGCGTGACCGTGACTCAGTAACCCTCAAGCAGCCGTAATGGAAGGTCAAGATTTGCCCGTGTCCGATTCGGTGGCAGCCATCCCTCGTGCGTCGCGCCACCCTACTAATCACGCCCGGCTCACCACCCAGTAACTAGAAATCATGCTGAACTCTTCAGAACTTTCTAATTAGCTGTTGGATGAAACCGTCGAAGGTCTGGGTGAGAGTTTTGGTAGTGTGAATGACTCGGAAGACGAAAATAACCCGATCATAGGCTTTCACCCCAAGCATAATTTGCGTGGGGTGGATGTTGTGGTTGATGTTGGACAAACCCTTGAGCAAATTGGAGACGTTCCTGACGAAGAACACACTGGTGTGGGCGTTGGTAAGTACAATTTACAGTATATAATTGCTTGAAAGTTTGATTGCAAGCATTTTATCACCTTACGAGCGGGTGGTGGAGTATATTTCACTGTGCCGCCCAGCGTTTTTTTTTTTACCCTAAATGGGGTTGTTTCCGTGCTCTTTTTCATGCATAAACAAGACATAGAGCGTAATACAAGTATGTATCCCTGAAAGGGCGTAAATTGAGCTTTCCAATGACACCCGAACCATCCTTCTACGATCACTGGTTGTCTTGCAACGATCATGCAACACGAGTGCAAAAACCCTGAAATACGGTAATTTCCTTATATAATTCCCTGTGTGGCGAGCGGTCAGGAGGTAATTTATGCTCCTAATCACCGCTCCGCTGTCTCTCAGAGCACATTACGTCCTCAAAATTGCACTCTACAAGAAATTTTCTTTGCATTTTATAGCGTATTATTTGCAGGCGTTCGGTAAATTTCTCACGATAACCAGGGTGTACGGTACATTTCTCACGATAATACAAGCAACAACGAAGCTTGGCGAAGATTGTGGTCTACAATATACCTTTTTATAATTGAATGTGACCTTGTAATTGCTTGAAAGTTTGATTGCAAGCATTTTATACCGTATTATTTGCAGGCGTTCAGTAAATTTCTTACGGTAATACAAACAACGAAAGATTGAATATTTGTGCTTGGCATTATATGATTGTGTGGAACAGATGTAGGCCTACCGTATATATTATTATATCATATATATGATACATATGTAACATTGTTATATTATCACGACACTCTCTCTCTCTGTCTCTTCCTCTCTGGGTCTACCTATACATTTATAATTGCATGTGACCTTGAAATTGCTTGAGAGTTTGATTGCAAGCATTTTATAGTGTATTATTTGCAGGCGTTCAGTAAATTTCTTACGGTAATACAAACAACGAAAGATTGAATATTTGTGCTTGGCATTATATGATTGTGGGGAACAGATGTAGGCCTACCGTATATATTATTTTATCATATATATGATACATATGTAACATTGTTATATTATCACGACACTCTCTCTCTCTCTCTGTCTCACTCTCTTTGTTTGTACTCCTTTGTACTCTTTTGTACTCTCTTTGTCTGATGTAGGCCAGGGCACTCCCCTAACTAATCTTCCCTCCCAGGGGAAATCACACCTAGCAGATGTTCTTGACCTCCTCTCTCTCTGTTTCTTCCTCTCTGGGTCTACCTATACATTTATAATTGCATGTGACATTGAAATTGCTTGAGAGTTTGATTGCAAGCATTTTATAGCGTCTTATTTGCAGCCATTCGGTAAATTTCTCACGATAACCAGGGTGTACGGTACATTTCTCACGATAATACAAGCAACAACGAAGCTTGGCGAAGATTGTGGTCTACAATATACCTTTTTATAATTGCATGTGACATTGTAATTGCTTGAGAGTTTGCTTGCAAGCATTTTATAGCGTATTATTTGCAGGCGTTCAGTAAATTTCTTACGGTAATACAAACAATCAAACAACGAAAGATTGAATATTTGTGCTGCACATCCCTCATACGAAATACCATTCCCACATTTTGCATAGGTAACAGTCCCAGACCGGCAAAACGGACCAGGTCATTGACCATCTCGGGGGTAGACCAGATGCCAACTACCCCCGCCCGTGCACAAGCTGGTCCAGGTCCAGCGACCTCTACACCAGCTGCAGGTGCAAATCCCCCCCCATTGGCAACGTCACCCGAGATGTCGCGGACTCGGCTGACCAGGCGTCGGGTGACCAGGCGTCGGCTGAATTTGGAGGAGAGCGATGCCGGCCCAAGCTCTCCCGATTCGGCGGAAGCCAGGATATCCCCGCTGCCGGAAAGCAACTCTGACGACGGGTAGGGACAGCCACAGCAGGGACAGCCACAGCAGGCACAGCCACAGCAGGGACAGCCACAGCAGGGACAGCCACAACCACAGCAGGGACAGCCACAGCCACAGCAGGGACAGCCACAGCACGGACAGCCACAGCACGGACAGCCACAGCAGGGACAGCCACAGCAGGGACAGCCACAGCAGGGACAGCCACAGCAGGGATAGCCACATCAGGGACAGCCACAGCAGGCACAGCCACAGCAGGGATAGCCACATCAGGGACAGCCACAGCAGGCACAGCCACAGCAGGGACAGCCACAGCAGGGACAGCCACAGCGAGGTGCCCGGGGAAGGGCCAGAGGAGGTGCCCCAGAAGGGGCACCCATCCATCTGGTTCTTGGTCCACCTCATACATCCATGTCATTCATTCATACATACATGCATACACTCGCTATAGGCAGTTCTGCCTTTTGTCTACCTCAATCACATTCATACACTCGCTATAGGCAGTTCTGCCTTTTGTCTACCTCAATCTCATTCATACACTCGCTATAGGCAGTTCTGCCTTTTCCCTACCTCAATCACATAACTGCATTTTGCCTACCTCAATCACATGTGGATTACACTTCCTGGGAACACCACAAAAACCCCATAGGGTGATTTGGAAGAGAGACAATGCAGAAACTGAACTGAAGAAAGAGTGAAAAAGATATAATAATACAGACATATTACAAGCAAATAAAGAAAGAGGGATTAGAGAAAATAATAATGAAAATTACATATACGGATGAGGAAGAGAAAGAGAGAAAATACAGAAACTGAACTAAAGAACGAGAGTGAAAAAGATATAATAATACTGAAATATTACAAGCAAATAAATGAAATAGAGGGATTAGTTAGAGAAAATAAATATGAGAATTACATATACGGATGAGGAAGAGAGAAAGGGAGCGCAAGAGAGGGAAAGCGAGCGAGCCAGAGAGAGAGAGAGAGAGAGCGACAGACAGACAGACAGGAGGAGTGAGAGAGATTAGAGAAAATAATAATGAGAATTACATATACGGATGAGGAAGAGAGAGAGAGACAGACCGCGCGAGAGAGGGAAAGCCAGCGAGCCAGAGAGAAAGAGAGAGAGAGACAGACAGAGAGGAGTGAGAGAGAGAGAAAGAAAGAGAGAGAGAGAGAGAGAGAGAGAGAGAGAGAATACAGAGAATACAGAAATAAGGAGAAATAAGAGAAAAATAAGACCGATTACCTAAGGAGGGAAGGAATGTTATTCTATTTTATTGTATTATATTTATACTTGATATCCTCCACTGCATAATATGTTATCTGTGTTTAATATGTGTATATGTACAGTACAGTATATGTTTTTATTTTTTCCTAAGTTGCCGTAGTCTCTCTCCAGTGCCTCCGGGTGTATTGTAGGATTCATCTTGGTGTTTCTGCACCCTGGTTGGAGACTTCGGCATCTCATATAATAATAATAATAATAATAGTAACTAGCTGTACCTAAATAATTGTTATTGGTCTTATAAAAAAGAGAGAGAGGTACACAAATAGAAAGGCAAGAACCAAATGCTGAAATGACGACGAAGAGGGGGAGAGGAAATGGGTTTGACAGTTAATGGAGAAAATATGAAAAATTAATTTTAAACATAGAACACGATGGACACATAAGGAGAGGGAATACAATTTAAAACCAAAAACAAAGGGATTTTATCAAGAATATAAGTGGATGAAGAAGAAGAACAAAAAGAGAGGTAAGGACTGAGACCATAAACAATCACTAATAATACAAAACAACATTAGGAAGAGAAGGAAATCATTGGGACTAGATTTGGAAGAACAGGTTGTAGAAAGGAAATAATAGGAACGAAGGAAAGGTTATGAAGAGAACAAAAAGGAACGAAAATAAACAAAGATGCAACATAAAATCACGCGCCAATTTTGTATCGATTATGCAATATGAATTTCGCATTGTCCTCCTGTTTTCCCGTATTTGTTCAATTGTTTGTTTACCCTTTATTGACGACCTACATTATATTAAGTAATGTATGGATGAGTGCGCAAACAGTAACGCATACTGGTCTACGGACCTACAGTATGTGTTAAAGTACGCACATTCTTATAGATGTGAAACGTATCCCATATGTTTTACTCCACCTAACGAAGCTATGTACAATCGGGGGTAATAAGTGTTGTCATAGATTCCAGTGGTTTTCGCTCAACAAGTGTTATTGGTATCTTTATAGTTACTGGGAAAAGTGCTTATCCCTCAGAGTATTAGTCAGCGTCCGTAACTTTGTGAACTATCTGACAACACTTATTAACTTCCACTGTACATTTCTAGAATAATATAATAAACTAGTCATTATCATACCTTCCGTAATGAGACACTCAGACAGACAGCTACCTTTCCTTTCCTATAACCCACAGTAAATGATGACGTTCTTCCTCGTTATATTCTAACACCCATGATGTTATTATATTCAATTCTGGAAGACCTGTAGTAGTTAAAGAACGAATTGATATGGAATTTACCTCTTTCAAGCCTTGATTATCTTCCTAAGTTAAATACAATCGTCTAACAATAACCATAACACTATAGAAAGCCGTGCTCATTTTATAATGCAATACAAGGAAATAAACACACTAATTCAGGATCATACTATTTCGTTGCTGTATGTTTCTTTTGAGTTTGCATATTATACAAAGATGAGAAAAGAAACTCGAACTAAAGGAAATAAGAACATTAATCAGTAAGAACAGGAAGAACTAGAACAACTTATTACACTACAACAACAATTACAACAACTACTACTACTACTACTACTACTACTACTACTACTACTATACTATTAGTAATAGTAATAATATTACTATTTATAACACGCACTGGTGTTTCACATGGCTATAATTTCCATTTATGCATATGAGCGGAAACAATAGCGCCTCACATTGCGTAACTCTACAAATATTGTTAATTTAATAGTGTTAATTTACAGAAAACATCCCCAGTAATTACAAGTGGGAAGGTCTGGTCTGTTCTTTGTGTTCAATAAAGCTGGCAGGAAACAACAAACTAACGTACTTTGTTTAGTATTTACTATGACCATCCAACTATCATAGAAAAACAAAAACTCTGCATTGAAACTATGACTAGATATTTGTTACATGCTTGGTAAGGATATTCTGTATATACTGTATAAAACGAAAAAATCAATCACTGCCGAAATGATATAAAGACTATATATTTCCAGTGATATATGGACGGGAATATTGGAGCAGCAGAATTCGTTACCGGTGAACTCAGACAGGTCGACAATTAAACCATTTTTGTATTGTTATTCTTGACTAACAATGTCTCTCGCTCACTGACCGACAGGGTCATTCAAATAACAAGTCGTCTACAATTTCTCTCTCTCTCGTTCTCTTATTTTGTCAACATATAATTTATATTAATGAAAAGGACGTCAGCATTATAAACCCTACCACAGATGCGATGGTCAACTCCTTATTAATATCCGGGAATATAATGTTTACAAGTCTCGCCATGTTACCTTCACCACAGGTGTATTAATTGTCGGGAATAGGGTAATGATCCCGACAGGTTTTGGTCCAATAGGACATTTGAATTTGGCGGTATCGTATCGCTTGTACGATTTCGGCTGGTTCTTTGTGTATTGTAGTTTATTCTTAAGTTAGGTTAAATATTAACTGTAATGTATAAATATCTACATCAGCTCTAGATGTATTATGAAACCAAGTTATGGGTTATAATTATTATGAGCCGGCAGCCATATGTAATTTCGCGAAGCGATCGGAGGCCGGCCCTTTAGTCTCTCAATCAACATCAAACAGTCAACATCTCCTCCCCCGGCCCTGACTCAACCCACTGTTCACCATGTGCTACAACTAATAACAATATTAACAACAGTCCTACATCACCAGTCCTCACTCCTCTAAGCTAAGTTCATTGTATCGATATTGTATTATGTGAACATTCCTACATGTCATGCAATTGAATTAGCCGCGTGTGGGGGACTGGATTACACCCATCGAATACCTCGTTGGTAAATATATTATAACTATTTGTTGGGATATTTCATGTACCAGTGATATATAATTTAACAGTTATCTAAATTCCCGATAAATATTGGTCCTTCGTGCCCTAAAGCTTCCTTACCGTAGTACCGTTTTGTTTGCTTCCTTGACGCTTGTGGGCTTACTAATGGCTGCCGCCTCGCGTGTGTAGGCCGACTGCCGTTCCCTAGTTTACACCCAGCTTCTTCCCTCATGTTTTTTACCATTTAGGCGCCGTCTCTATCTTTTTTGGGACTAGTTTCCATGTTTTTTTGGGCGTGTGATCCTTGGCGTTTTTTTGGTGGGTTAGCTGGGCTGGAGTTTGGGGTTGGGGTAATTTCGTCGGGCGCCATTTCGCGCTCATAGGCTAGGCTAGGCAGTCTAGGCCTGCAGGTGTCTTTGGTGGCTTTTCATTTCGCTTTGGTGGTGTGCCTGTGGTGTTCATTGTGTTTTGTCTTTGTGAGACTCATTCTTAATTTTGCTGGTGGGGAGGGTTCTCATGTGACCTTTTATATTTAAATTTCATAATAGCCTAGGCCTAGTTGCTTAAAGTGGCGGTCATGAGTGTCGGTCTTTGTTAATTCCTAAGCGATTGACAGTTAATAGTCAGACCTCATGATTGTAGCTTAACCAACTAGGCTTACCTATAAAGGGCTTACAATAATTAGTGCTTCACCTTACCCTTTCTTTTAATGGATTTAGTATTTAATTCTTTTGTCTAGTCAGGTAATTTCCTTTCGTTAGTTTATATTAAGGGGACTGTAGGTATTATGTAATTCTTTTTGAGTAAATTTCTTGAAGTAATGGGGGTTTGCCGCTGTTGATTCCTAAGCGATTAACGGTTTGTAGTCTGACCTCATTGTAGTTTAAGATGCTTAAAATTAGACCTTAACGATGACAGATTTAAAGAAACTTAAGATTCTTAAGGGAGGGATGAAGGGAAGTTTAAATAGATGTTTAAGAGATCTTGATGAATTTTTAATAAGTGCCACGGCTGATCAAATAAAGGGTAAATTCGCTACTGTTACTAAATCGCTAGCTACTTATGATAGTTATGCTCAGCAGGTATATGGTTTATTGACAGTTACTGACGATGTGGAAGAAGAAATGTCGGCAGATCTTGAGTACTTTGAGAATGTTAATACTGCCTTAGCCAGACTATCTTCCACCCAAGAATCAACCTCTGTTAAGGATACCGGTACACCAAAGGCGACTGGTTTTAACCTGCCGAAGCTTACTTTGCCTACCTTTTCCGGGGATTCGGCTACCTGGACTGGATTTTGGGATATTTTTGAGTGTTCCATCCATCATCATAAAACACTCACATCCATCCAAAGGTTCACATATCTCCGTGGTCAATTGAAAGGGGAGGCATTGAAGTTAGTCGATGGGTACAAGCTAGAAGCTAACAGCTACGAGTCTGCAGTGGAGTTGCTGAAGAGAACTTACGGGAGAGTGGAAGTCATCAAGACCGCGTTAATTACTAAGTTCTTCACGCTAGATCCTCCATCCTATGATGTGACGGCCCTAAAGGAGTACTACGCCTCCTTTGAGAGCCTACTCCGATCTATGGAGACAATGGCCGTCACCAAGGAGGAGATATTTAGTGTGAATATCTTGAATAAAATACCCTCTCCCCTAAGGGAAATCTTAAGACGACAACCTAAGCGACTCTCCACTAAACTTGGAAGCGTTGGTGCAGGTGTACCAGACTGAAGTCTTCAATATGGAGAGTCCTGGACACTACCGACAAGTGGAGATGTCGCCATCTACTGCAGCTTTCCCGGTACAGACTTCTCCTAAACAGAAAAGGCCAATAACATTAGGTTGTAAGTTGTGCAGTGTCCACGGTCATCTGTGGTATCAGTGTCCTAAGTATCCTAAGGCTACACAGAAGATTAGCAAGGCTGAATCGCTTAAGTTATGTACCAGCTGTCTGGCAAGAGACCACTTCAACAGTACCTGCACCAATTCCTACATCAAACCTTGTAAGTATTGCAAGGGGAAACATTGGTTTTCCCTTTGCACCCAGTCTGATCGGCACGACGGCAAAGAAAAGGGGAGAACCCCCAAAGAGTCACATGAGAAAAGTAAGAGCGAGGGTGATAAAGTATCTGCCATGTCTATTGCTTCTCGAGAATGTCAATTGCTTCCTACTATGATGCTGCCAGTAGTGGGGAGTAATAATAATACTATAATGACGCGCACCTTACTTGACCAGTGCTCACAGAGGTCATTCGTTCTGCGGTCATCAATACCCCAGCTCAAGTGTACCAGCAAGGGTCAAGAGAATTTGCGTCTCCATGGTTTCACTGGTGAAATAGATTCCAGTGACTATGATATTGTGGAGATTTCATATGTTTATAGAAAAAAGGTATGTCCCATCAAGGCTGTTGTGGTCGACGCACTACCCAGTTTCTATATAGCATCAGAGATTCAACCACATTTGAAATATCTCAGAAGCAAGGGGTATAAACTGGCTGATGATCAACTCTCTGCTAACAATGGTATTATGCTACTGGTCGGAGCTGATTATTACTACGACCTGGTTCACCCTGGATATCGGCGGGTAGATAAGCTAATAATGCTCCCCACGATCCAAGGTTATGCCATTTCTGGATCCTATGCCACTTCCTCTCAAGACACACAGGTGGAGGTGGTTACGGTCCTCAAGGTAGCAGTAAGCCCCATAGATAAATATATTAGGCCAAATGTGCCTGATAATACATGTACTGATATAGATAAGCTATGGGACTTGGACAATATTGGAATTGACCCACATGAACTTGATCGTGAGTCCAAGCTAGCGTTAAGCTCGTATGAAGAGACTGTAACGTATGACTCTGGCAGAGGTCAGTATGTGGTAGGGCTCCCTTGGAATGATAACAAGAGTAAATTACCTACTAATTTCCATCTAGCACTTGGTAGGTTACGTGGCCTTCAGAAGCAGTTTGTCAAGGATCCAAGTTATTGCGAGACTTATGCGGCAGTTTTAGCCGAGCAGGTACAACGTGGATTTGTGGAGAGAGTAGATCTCAGTGAGTATGGGGATAACATCCATTACCTTGCTCACCATGGGATTAAAAAGGACAGTTCCACCACTCCTGTTCGTATTGTGTATGACTGCTCTGCTAAATCCAGTGTTTGCTCCTATAGCCTGAATGATTGTCTGTACACGGGTCCGTCCCTGGTCTCTGATCTAGCGCAAATTATGTTGCGCTTCAGATGTCATAAGTTTGCACGGGTCGCCGATATTGAGAAGGCCTTCCTGATGCTTCAACTCCATCGTGAAGACAGGGACTCGACAAGATTTTTATGGCCACGGGACCCAATGGATCTAGATTCAGAGTATCTGGTCTACAGGTTCAGAGTCGTCTTATTCGGGGCGACCTGTTCCCAGTTCCTTCTCAACGCTACTATCTTGCGTCATCTTGAGGAGGCTGGACTAGATCCTGACTTCAAGAATGAGATCAAGCAGGGGATCTATGTGGACAATCTTCAAGGCACCGGAGACAATGAAGATTTATTGCTCAAGAGATGCTGGGAGATCCGTGATATATTTGCCAAAGGCTCATTGATACTTAAGAGAATGGGCCACTAATAGTGATCTTTTGAAAGGTCAATTTGCTTCTGACGGTGTAGCTACTGAGAATAGTGAGGTGAAGTTTTTAGGCCACAAATGGGACACTACCACAGATTGTATATCCTTCTGTCACACCCCATGCGGCAGTGAGCTTATGACCAAGCGAAACTGCTTAAGCTTGTCAGCGAGGTTGTTTGATCCCCTAGGTTTTTTGCTGCCTGTTACAATCCGTGCTCGTATGTTTTTACAGCAACTGTGGCGGTTAAGACTAGATTGGGACACGCCCCTCCCGATTGAGTTACAAGATACTTGGCGGTTGATTCGGTCAGACCTTTCCACATGTTGCAAGGTCCAACTTACTCGTCAGGTTATTAGTGGTCACCAGGTGGATCTACATGCCTTTTCTGATGCTAGTAATAGTGCGTACGGTACTGCCATATACATATGTAATGGTAGTGAAGCGACACTGGCTATAGCGAAGGCTAAAGTAGCCCCTATAAAGAAGATTACAGTTCCTAAATTAGAACTTACTGCATTGCTTCTGTCTGCTCGTCTAATAAAGTTTACACTGGATGCTTATACAGACATACTACAGATTAATAACGTCTATGTCTGGAGCGACAGTCAAATAGCGCTTTCATGGGTACACAGCCAGAAAGTGTTACCTGTTTATGTTTCTAATCGCACTGATGAGATTCATAACTTAGTTCCTACAGCTACATTTCGCTATGTGAGCACCAGGGATAACCCCAGTGACATAATTTCCCGGGGGATCTCGGCGCAGCAGTTTATGTCGTCCTCTATTTGGTGGCCATGGACCTCCATGGCTTACGTCTCCAACTGAATGGCCTCAGGATTTCAGGGAATCCATATCTGATCCTTCAAGTCGGCCCCAAGATGATGTGTTAAGTAGTTCGAATGTGAGTACTACACATCAGGATAACAAGTTGGTAGAGTGGGAACGTTACGGCAGCTATGATCAAGTAATACGGGTATTTGCATGGATATACCGTTTCATTAACAACATGAGAAGTCGGGCTCACGGGTCTTTCCTTAGTGAAGATTCGAAGCATATCAGACTCCATGAATTGAGATCAGCAGAAGCAAAACTAATATGTTTAGTACAAAAGGAATCCTATCCTACTGAACATCAAATCCTGAGCAAGGAGTCAAAGGCCAAACCCTCTAACTTAATGAGGCAGCTAGGATTATATATGGAAGGAGGCATTATTAAGTGTAGAGGCAGGATACAAAAGCGGACATTATTGATTCTGCGAAATATCCTGTCCTCCTTAGCTCCTCTCATTTGATTACCAAAATGTTGATTCACCAATGCCATCGGACCTGCCTACATTTTGGCGTAAATTATGTTCTGGCGTATATGCGACAACGTTGGTGGATCCCTAAGATGCGACAAGCAATTAAAGGGATCCACAATAGCTGTACTATCTGTAAAAGATTACAGGGTAAGCCTTACTCCCCAGTTGATCTACCTCCCTTGCCTGAGTTCAGGGTACAAAGGACTGAACCATTTCAGGTAACCGGGGTAGACTACACCGGAGCGATTCATGTTAGAGAATCGCCCGGTAATATCATAAAGGTATATGCCGTCCTATTCACATGTGCGGTAACCAGAGCGATTCATATTGAATTGATTGACGACCTATCCAGTGAGGGGTTTTTGCATACTCTAAGACGCTTTGCAGGTCGCAATGGTTTCCCTCAAATTATTATGAGCGATAATGCGACTTGTTTTGTCGGGGCCTCTAAATATCTCCAGAGTTTAATGGATGACCCGCAGGTTGTGGCTACCCTCACTGGAAAGGGTTGTCAATGGAGATTTATACCAGCACGTGCACCATGGTTCGGGGCGATTTGGGAGAGAACAATCGGTATCGTCAAATCTGCCTTGAAGAAGGTATTAGGAAGGGCACTGGTGACCAGACGGGAGTTGCAAACCATCTTAATAGAGATTGAGATGTTAGTCAACGACAGGCCCTTGACCTATACCTCGGCAGATGTTGCTGACCTCTTACCCATTTCGCCTTCCATGATGACACGTGGACGAACCCTTAATACCTTTCCTAGATCGTCCGTAAATGACGAAGATCTGCATGACCCTACGTTCGGCAATGCTGACGCCACACGTCGTCGCTTCCAGTATGTAAACAAGGTGTCCGACGATCTATGGAAACGGTGGACCCAAGAATATTTGCTGTCTCTTCGCGAGCGTCACTCTCATAAGATCAAAGGGACGAATCAACGATGGCCTCGTATCGGGGATATCGTCCTGATTCATGATGAGCGTCCTAGGTTATTTTGGAAGCTTGGGAGGATTATCGATTTGTTCCAGGGCATTGATGGTCTTATAAGGGTTGCTAAAATACGAACTTCGACTGGGGTTACTACTCGCCCAGTCGTGAGGTTATATCCCTTGGAGCAGGATGTAGAACTGCCGGATTATCCTGGCGTCTCTACTGATACCCCTCCGCGGGAGAGTGCTGGTGACAGTGCTCCTCAAGGTGGGGCAGCAGATGATGAGAAGGATGATCCTCCTCAGGCTTCAGGTGGCGCTCGTCCCAAAAGGAGGACGGCTATGAGTTCCGTGGATCTTTGGAGATCAAAGATCCAACAAGGTGATCTTTGACTTCGATGTCCTTTTTTTGTTCCTGTATATCATTTTTGGTGGCGGGCAATATGTCGGGAATAGGGTAATGATCCCGACAGGTTTTGGTCCAATAGGACATTTGAATTTGGCGGTATCGTATCGCTTGTACGATTTCGGCTGGTTCTTTGTGTATTGTAGTTTATTCTTAAGTTAGGTTAAATATTAACTGTAATGTATAAATATCTACATCAGCTCTAGATGTATTATGAAACCAAGTTATGGGTTATAATTATTATGAGCCGGCAGCCATATGTAATTTCGCGAAGCGATCGGAGGCCGGCCCTTTAGTCTCTCAATCAACACCAAACAGTCAACATCTCCTCCCCCGGCCCTGACTCAACCCACAGTTCACCATGTGCTACAACTAATAACACCAATATTAACAACAGTCCTACATCACCACTCCTCTAAGCTAAGTTCATTGTATCGATATTGTATTATGTGAACATTCCTACATGTCATGCAATTGAATTAGCCGCGTGTGGGGGACTGGATTACACCCATCGAATACCTCGTTGGTAAATATATTATAACTATTTGTTGGGATATTTCATGTACCAGTGATATATAATTTAACAGTTATCTAAATTCCCGATATTAATGGTAGTACCGGAAGGCTTCCTGTATCTGTATAATGAAATCATTTTCAGGTGTAACTTCCTATTAATTTAATAATGTTGTTCTATATATTATTGTATTTACAACACAAAAAACATCTTAAGCTACAACACCAGTATGTTTATACCTAAAGGTAGCACCAGGGACCTTGACAATAATCACGATCCCTTCACTTCTTATAACTCAAAATGCATGAATTAAATGGGCTGCCATTTCTATCATTAGGGATGAGTCCACCAGGAAATAGGTGTGGATATCTACAGCCAGTTTGATCTAAGCCCTTTTGAGTTACAAAGAGGTCAAGGATCAAGATTGTTATTAAGTTCGTTGGCGCTACCTATAGTTAGTTTTTCGTAACAGGTTTCGGCTGTAATTGCAGCCATTGTGAGGTTTGGCATCCTCTACCCAACTCAGCCATTTATGTCTTCTCTTTTCCTACTTCGGGGGCGGGAGGCTAGGAATTATCCTCCCCTTGTAAAATTCACTGACTAGACGAGACAGAGAAAGGGGCAAGGGACTGCGAAAGTGGTCTTCGACCCTAGGAATTGGAACTTTTAATGTGGTTTCTGTTCGGGCTGTCTCGAGTCGGCCACCCACTGCTATGGGTTTTCTGCCTGAGTATTCTACAAACATATAAATACACTAAATATTAGTTTAACATTTAAATTATCGGGGTCAAATTATGCTGCAGTTAATGATAATTATTGTATAACACATACCTCTCCATTATGACGGCATTAATAACAATGTACAGTCGTGGTCATAGATTATTGAAAAGCTCCTAATGATACAAAAAAAGACAATGGGCGTAAACTATTGAGCCACATTACTGTACCCAATTCCAAATAAGGAATCCATAAATAGTGAATCCTAACCTCAGTAACTAAACAATTAATAGAACTAAATTTAATGAACTGTAAATTTCTACACATATTCCCTTGGCTGACCCCTCCCAAATATTAGAAATATTAGCTCGATTATTCAAGATATTTGTGAGTTATAGAGGTTAATGTTCAGGAGTTTTAGCCAACTGACTTGGAATAGGGTATAGGATCTTTGTGGCTCAAGAGATGTATACAAATTGGTCGTTGGTGTATCCAAATCATGTACAGATAATCCTGACCATGAAGGTGTGCTGTACCTTAAATATTATGTGAAACTGGCTTTAAACTTTAGAAGGTCATGGCTATTGTTATAGTTTTCCTAGTTTCCTCCCTAGACCTCCATCAAGCTTTACAAAACAAAAACAAAACAAAACAAAAAAGACCCCCTTCAAGATAATTTTTGTTCGATAGCACTATGCTATATCACAAGATCGCTATCGCAAGCTAGGAACAAAATCGACTCCTATACTGTAGGAAAGGTCTTACAATTAAAAAGTAAATGGGTTGAAAGGTTTTAGAATCACCAAACTAATGAAACGAACGTCTTAAAATCGCAAGACGAATGGGGCTAAACATGAGGGTGGGCCAGAAAACCCATCCATTTCCCATTGAACTTCAGAGGGTCACGTTCCATCAGTTATGCGAACCTACGAACCCTTCCTCAGATTAAATTTTATATATACACTCCCCCCCCTCCCCACACACACACACACACACACACATACCTTCAAGATCTGCAGTCTCTCTCTCTCTTGAGTTTCTTCATCCCCTTATTTATTTTCTTGTGAAGAAAGAAGCAGCGCCAAGAATACCAATGCACAGGGCTCTCTATCTCTCTCTCTACCACTACCTTCCGCCCTTCCTGAACCATTTCCTTCACTGATCTCAGCTTACCATCTTATCTCTCCTTCCAACCTAACAGTTTCCTTCCACCTCTCTCTCTTCTGTCGTATTTTATCTCCACATACTCTTCTTTTGAACTAAAGTGTATTCTGCATAGATCTGCACAATTCACTTGCACCTGTTTCCTCTTTCCTTCCATTTGTTTCTTCTTTTATATTTTATCTCCACATACCCTTCTTTCGAAACAAAGTGTATTAAACATAGATCTGCACAATTTGTATATCTGAGAGAGAATATAAAGTTCAGACATTGTAAGAGTAAAAGATGTATTGAAAGAAAAATTACCCAGTAAGTGGTTGAAGAGTGTTAAAAAAAAAAAAAAAAAAAAAAAAAAGGAAATACATCGATACATCGTACATGCACTGTATGTGTTATTGTACATTACAAAAGTAAATTAATAGTTTTTCATTGACTAACTAATATAATTGGCATACACAATATACTGCATACTGTATTGTTCATTTTATAATGTTATTATTAGCTTTCATCGGAGCATAATTGGTCTTTACTTTGGCACAGTACCAAAAATGTATCCCTTCAATAAGACAAATCTATAACTAGTATTGCCAGATGAATTTTCTCTGCTTATGAAGGAGCCTTTAGAACTATTTCAAATATCTCTCGAACTACGACAGGTCGTTCCTAAAATTAACATAATCGTGGTATGTTTATATACTTAAGTATCTGGGAAGTGTGTTGAGTAAAGATGGGACTATGGATGAAGAAGTGCGGGAGAGGGTGCAACAGGGGAAGAGGGTTGTAGGAACGTTGAAAGCAGTAACAAGAAATAGGGTGGTCAGTATGGAAGTGAAGAAGTCCTTGCATGACAGTGTGGTAATCCCGACACTAAGTTAAGGAAGCGAAGCATGGACGTTCGGGAAGAGACTCAGACCAAGAGTGAGAGCCGTGGAAATGAGTTACTTGAGAAGTGCGTGCTGAGTTACAAGGAGGGATAGACAGACTAATGAGGAAGTAAAAAGGAGGTGGGGTGTGGAGGTAGATGTGCTGGAAAGTGTGAAAAGGAACAGCTTGAGATGGTTCGGCCATATGGAACGCATGGAAAGCGAGATAATGACTAAGAGGGTTTACGAGAGCGAGGTGGAAGGACAGAGAGGGAGAGGTGTACCGAAGGAGAGGTGGAAAGATGGAGTGAGGAAGTATATAAATGAAGACGGTGCGGGTTGGAAGGAGGGGCGTTGAATAACTGGGGACAGAGGCGCATGGGGGCGGTTCGTTCATGGCCACTCCTTCGGGGATCACGGTGTCAGGCAATAGATAGATAGATAGAAATATGATGGGGAAATAAACAAGATTTCTAGAGGGAATACTAACTGGAACTTTGTTTCCTTCCATGATTTTACCCTGGGCTTTACCAACATACGTGTCGTGTCGGTGAACTTATAGGGGAACCCATTATTTGGTAGCGGTTCCCCCTTTGTTTTGTCTGGGAATCCTAGTGAACTCGGAATTTTCCCATCATTTCATTATTGCCTACATGTTAGTAAATATTGTGTTCATTTCTGTTTTAGACCTGATGCTGGACGCAGAGTCCGAAACGTTGTTCTGAATAAAAACACCTCCCACGATGTTTTTCATAACCCTGGTCCTACTGTTCATATACAGAATATATATATATACTGTATATATATATATATATATATATATATATGATGGAGTAAGTCACCTCCGAAACTGTCGCCAATAAACATTTTTTTACACCGAGTGCTTCTGGTTCTTCTATTCCTTATATATATATATATATATATATATATATATATATATATACAGTATATAATAGTGACAGTATATAGTAACAGTATATAATAGTTACAATATATATACTGTATATATTATATACAGTATATATATTGTCACTCCCAATTGAGTTTGTAGCCTGCAGTATATAATTTGTGAGTGAGTTACAAGTACAAGGCCTATAGTGCAGGGGCCTGGCGAGAGGCTAGCCTCTGTCTTTGTTTCCCACGAGTGAGCCCTTGGTGGCGCCCTGTGATATGTTGCCGTCTTGTTAGCCCCATGAATTAGTTAGTTTATTTAGTCTTGTGTGATTAATGCAGTTTATCATAAGTTACACTATGATGACTCATATTTATTGTATCACTTTTGTTGTTAATGAGAGCACAGGCTGTCTGAGATAATTAAGTATTGTTGCGATGCCTGGAGCCCTTCACCGCCACGCGAGGACCCCGCCCGACTCGCGCGGCTGCAGGGCCGGCACTTCAGTCCCTGATCTTGTAGAGACAACATGTGCATCTCCGTGTTGGCAAACTTGCTGTCTAACTTCCTAAATATCGCACATATAAATGTTGTTCCTTATTAGATAGTAGCAGGGAGGGGCTGGAGTCACCTTGAGCATAACAGTTTTTTTTAAATATTAATATTAAGCATTCTAGAGTTTATTTCATTTTTCTTAGGAAATTTACTACATTCTTTTTCCCTGGCATTCTCAATTATAATCTTCACATTATTTCCTTCCATTATTCTGCCGCAGTGGTTATTGTATTTATGTGTGAATGTTATTCCTGGCTGGTATCTATAGTGGTTTGAGGATTGGCCTGTTTACATAGGTTTTGGTAGGCTTTTGAGGAACGAGGTTGTTGGGTGTGTGTCTAAGCCTGCAGTGCCATAATAGGCTTTTAGTCTTTAGTCTTTTTCCCTTCCACCACACAGCATCCTCTAACTCGGGCCTTAGTTAACCCTTTAGGGGGTGGCAGCCAGGCTTCACCCTACTAAGATACCAACCCTTGTGCCTTGTTTAGTTTTACCAGCAATACATTCGGTGCAGTTTGGGACTAGGGGTGGAGCCTGTTACTAGGTGAGGTTGTCCCCATTGTACTCGGTTGTATTGAGCTAACCCCAGATGATGTTGTAAGGGTTAAGTCATTAAAGTTGTTTACCCCTTACAACACCACCGCCGAGCTGTGCTGAAGAGAGCCACTCAATGTATTATTAGGACATAGGGTAGGGATAATAAGCTTGGCACAGAGGTTTATTGCACTGGACTTTCCATGGGTTTTTGCTCTGTATTGTTCTCAATTCCTAAGCGATTGGGTATGATATAGAGTGTTCTGGGAGTCTAGTAGTGGTATGGTTAGGTAATAGTTGGGCAGTTTAGAATAACCTTAGAAGTTCTCTGGCATACTATACGCACTGTGGACTAGACTCGGGGACAATAGATTATTTTGTGTCTCCTTGTTACTGATTTAATAGAGCAAAGAGGAAGATAACCATTTTTCCTAGTGAACCTGCGTGTGTGAACCTGGTGTTTGAGTCGGATATGAAGTGCTTGTCTGTTGCAGAATAGTACGGTGATGTGGGCTAGGCTATTAGAGCGTCTGGTTGCCCCGGCTCCCCTCGTAACAATATATATATATATTTATGTAGTATTTAATTATAAATTAGTTATGCTACTACTACGGGGGATAATTTGACAGTCATTTAGAAGTTCGTATATTTTATTTAACAGACTTCCTAACCACTCTAATAATAGGTTCTTGGTTCGGACCGAGATGAGTTCAAGACGCAGATTGAATATTACACCGATTCATGCTAGGTTGTACTTTGGACCCCTAAAGTTCCCGTTACTCCCTAACTGAATCCCCGCTATTCAGGTATTGACTCAAGTCGGCTTCGATCCTACGACCCGTTATTAGTGATTAATCCTAAATAAATAAATCAAAACCCTGCTGTGTCTTATTGAGAACAGGGCCCAATGAACCATTGGCTCTTTGCCTAACTAAAAACAAAAGTGTTATTCTTTCCTCTACTCTTTAGGTTTTCCCACGTTTACTGAGCCTTCTGTATCCTTTCTCAATACCAAGGCTATAACATATATAATCTATCTCCTCAATACCAAGGCTATAACATATATAATCTATCTCCTCAATACCAAGGCTATAACATATATAATCTATCTCCTCAATACCAAGGCTATAACACATATAATCTATCTCCTCAATACCAAGGCTATAACACCTATAATCTATCTCCTCAATACCAAGGCTATAACACATATAATCTATCTCCTCAATACCAAGGCTATAACACATATAATCTATCTCCTCAATACCAAGGCTATAACACCTATAATCTATCTCCTCAATACCAAGGCTATAACACATATAATCTATCTCCTCAATACCAAGGCTATAACACCTATAATCTATCTCCTCAATACCAAGGCTATAACACATATCCTCAATACCAAGGCTATAACACATATAATCTATCTCCTCAATACCAAGGCTATAACACATATAATCTATCTCCTCAATACCAAGGCTATAACATATATAATCTATCTCCTCAATACCAAGGCTATAACATATAATCTATCTCCTCAATACCAAGGCTATAACACATATAATCTATCTCCTCAATACCAAGGCTATAACACCTATAATCTATCTCCTCAATACCAAGGCTATAACACATATAATCTATCTCCTCAATACCAAGGCTATAACACCTATAATCTATCTCCTCAATACCAAGGCTATAACACATATAATCTATCTCCTCAATACCAAGGCTATAACACATATAATCTATCTCCTCAATACCAAGGCTATAACACATATAATCTATCTCCTCAATACATAGAATCTATTTATTCCTTTGACACAACCGTCGTTACTACACTAGTACCTCTCCAATGACATACAATCGTACAGATTACCGAATGAGATTACAAGGTCTCTCTTGCATATAATATGGGTTCCGCCACCCAGTTACCTCACAATTTAGGTTCACAATCTTTACTTCAATAACACTTGGTTTCCGTCACCTCAGTTACTTACATTATAGGTTTACAACATTTATCTCAATGACGCTATTGGGTTCTGTCACCAAGTTACTTCACAATATAGGCTTACAATATTTATCTCAATGACACTATTGGGTTCCGTCACCCAGTTACTTCACCATATGGGTTTACAATCTTGATTTCAATTACCCCTTCTTAATTTACCCTCAAGTAACCCTGTTACCAACACGCTAGGTTACCTTTCACCTTAATCAATTATCGTACTAACAAAAGATGAACCGTGCTTCAGACACATACACGGAATAACTCTTTTAGACTTAATAATAACGCAACTTACATTGGACTAGTGTCCTTCTTTACAGTTTCCTTTTTACACAACTTAATAAATGATTCATATGGACTAGTGTCCTTCCCTAGCTATAGCTAATCTATTTGGCAACTAAAAAACTGTTTCCCTCTTTAACTTACTGGTTGCCTCATTTATTAACAAACGCATTCTTTCCCTCCCCTCTTTACTTTTACTGTTTTAATCTTTAATCTATTTGGCAACTAAACAACTGTTTCCCTCTTTAACTTACTGGTTGCCTCATTTATTATTCACAAGTATTCTTTCCCTCCCCTCTTTACTTTTACTCTTTTCATCTTTAATCTCTCCTATCAGATCCTATATAATAACTCTTCGGCTGGTGCCGCTGCTAACAAAAATAACTCATTAATAACACATCATCATCTTTATATATATATTCAGGTAACTCTAAATTATTTTTCCTTTAGTCTTGTCCTAGAAGGACACATTAATTTTTATAAGTGATGGCCACCGGGTCAGTTCTGCAGTCTCTCTCTTTCTTTATCTCAACTGGAAATCTTTGCTCTCCCTCTACTATCTGTCGTCCTCTTGAATCGCTTGGCTGTAGTGGTAAGCAAGCCTGCGATGAGACGACAGGCGGCCAGATACTGAGGGTGTATCTGCCTTAGTAGGGAAGAGCTGATGATAGGCCTGGGTTGTGCCTGCTGGAACAAAAGGCGAGGGCTGGGAGGCTGGAGCCGAATTTCTGTGAGTGCCCAAGTGCGAGAGAGCAAGTAGGTTGCGCGATCTGTACCCAGTGCCGACTGGCCGGCGAATTAATTTGCAACGCGCGCCCCCCCCCCCCTCCCTTTATAGTCCTGGCTCCCGCTCTCCTGCGCTGCCATTGGCTGAGAGACTCGCATGGCATCCCGCTCACACTGACTTCTTGCTTCCTTCATCTCCTCTCTCTCCTCTTCATAGTAAGTTCCAGGAAGTTGATTATAAACCTCTTAGAGAAATAGAGTTACTTTTGAGGTGGAATAAGAAGTCCAGCTTCGTGCTCCGATAATGGAGGCCGCTGATTGTCTGATGGGAGGGGCGTGGCATGTTGCAGCTGTGAGCTGTCAGAATCAACTGGCCGTGCAGGCCAGTAAAAGGGGCCGCAGTGATTGCCAGAGGGCGTTTCTACTTTAATATATATATTATACATCGGTATACATATATACAGTATATATGTATTTATTTGTGTTCCTTTCTTATTTTCTTTACCCAAGACATCCATCAGTATTTATATAAATACCCCCAAGACCCCCCTTCGATGTAAATATATGTGTGCATTCCTCCAAAATTGTAGGCTCGTCAAACTAATGAAGTGATTGTCTAGAAATCTCTAAACTTATGACGCTAAACATGATGGATAAGTGGGTTCCAGATAAATCACCCTCTTAAGTGAAATTCCTCACTCAAACTGAGGTCGTATTTTAGTATTATAATTATTTTACCGGTACCTTTCTTTATAGATGTGCGGATTTTCTTGACAGGTTTTCAATAAATATTGGCGTACAGTCTAAACTAAATATTCTTCCAACGTTTCATGCACGGTCACGAAAGGTACTAAATCGCCAAGTAAAGGACGTTTAATATGCATGAGCATTTCAGGCTCATAAAAATAATGTTTCTCTCTCTCTCCCTCTCTCTCTCTCTGTCTCTCTCTCTCTCTCTCACACACACATATTATAGCACACGTTTTACCTCCTAGGATAAATAGCCTGAACTTTCGGTACTTAATTGTTACTGATGTAACCTTGTATGGCAGGAATACTCAGGAGTTAATTTTAATCAATCAATCTTTAGAGCCATGCACCTTTATAGTGCATGGCCTCCCTCAACTTTAACAGTACTTTGATATAATAAAGCACACATCAGACAAATTATTTAAGTGATTCGAACAAGGGGATTTCGGCGGAGAGGCTAAAGCATTGTCATTACTTCACTTTCGCTTAACGGAAACTCAAAATGTTGCAACTATTAATGTACTACGACTAAAACACAATAATTCGGCTAGTCAATTCATGTACTTTTTATCAACTCTGCGATGCAGAGTGGTATTGCGCATACAGATCCCACCCGTATACTGTGCACCAATATTCAGCTTGTCTGTCATCGTCGTCGTTGTCGTCGTTGTGACATGATGCTCACAAAAATTTCCCACCTCAATATTCAGAAAAGAAGCACCCCATACTCTTATACCTCAATATACACACACAAATTCTCGGAAATACTCAAGGGCTATACTATGTTGCAAACAAAAATTATTCTTGCTGATCCCCGCAAAATATTCCCCAAAACAACAAATGTTCCCTGCTAATAAATGTAGGTTCACCAAATCCTAGGTAAGGTCGCCATTTGTTACGACTGAGGTTTAAATATATCAGGGTTCTTATTCATTGGACTAGTAATGGCATAAATGCTACACCGGAAAGCGCTAGATCCAACCTCTGATGTATATTCCCAGTGAACAAAGAACACAAATACTCTCCAGAGTTCTATATGCAATAATAGGTTATTAAACTCTCAATAAATGTGGGTCTACTCTAGGCTTAATGTTATGTGAAAACAGCCTATTACTACCTATAACTGAAGGTGCTTGGTTATGGTATGCAAAGTAAGGTGGTAAGAGAAGTTACAGCTTACGTTACTTTAATCAATAAATGTCAGGCACTCCTGCATGAAAGAAAGTGCACTAAAGTCCTTCAACACCAACAAGGAACCTTCTTTAAATGTAAGATGCTATCAAGATGCTCGAATCGGAAATGGAACCCCAAAAAGGATGGCAGCGGAACAATGCTCGAGCAGGCTATGCTCACAAAAAGGCAGGAGATATAATGCAGTCGGAGCAAAGAATATCCTAAACGCCACAACCATAATAATAATCGCCACGACAATGCAGTATTCCTATCAACAAAAATAGCCTAAGTCGTTTGTGTCTCAATACATCAAACTAGGCTGCGAAATGCTTGTGTAATCATAAACGGGTATGCATAAAAAGAGTAATTGGTTTAATATACTTAATGTCTACTGTGACTGATAAAGTCTAGCTAGAGTCAATGATACGAGATACTGGTGCGCATGGCATGCCGCATAGCCTAGTGCAAATCTCAAGTCTGTGCGTCAAGTATTACGTTAGAGTGAAGGGTAGCTCTCTTGAGAAACCTTATTACCGAAGTATTAAGCGTTCTCTTGGCGTACCTCAAAGACAAACAACGAGCTTAGAACAGTGCAGAATGGTATAGGCAAAAAGCCCTCATTCGTGCATACTCTACTCTCAACGGCACACAGACTAGAATTTACCCAATCAACTCCAGTTCTCAGGTATGTCGTGCAGCTTTTAACTAAAGCCAGCACTCATCGGAAACAATACCTTATAGTATCAGACTCCTAGTCTAGCATTATCTAATCCAGCAGAACACTAATAATTACAGGAAGCAGTACTGAACAATATGAATGCCAACCAATGCTTCGTGATCAACTTATCTTAACAACTAACATACATGGGTTATATCAGACCTTAACGCACAATACAACTGGCCAGCATGAAGCTGATTATGCAGAGTTAACCAGAGGGGGTATAATATTAATAAAAGGTGGTGAAAGATATGGAAAATGAGAGAGATAGGCAGAGGAAAAGGTTCTCAGGTGCGGGGAGGAGGACAGATATCAAAGGGATAAGAGGGATGCGTTCTAGAAACCAGATCTGAGGGAGAGAGTGGCGAAAGAGCTGTATATATACTAGCACTAGCTCGCACTGCGTAGACAAAGCGGTAACAATTCCTTCAGCCAATGACAAAGAAGCCAGCCAAACATGACGTCACCAAGCATGGTAAAAAACTTCTCCAACCAATCCCAGGCCAGCCAGCCGTGACATCATCAAGCATGGCAAAAAAACACTGCGCGCCTCCTCTCACTCTGTTCTACTCTCTCTCTCTCTCTCTCAAATCCTATCATTACTACTTAATGATAAAACATATACTTTGCAATTAAATATATAAAGCCTTGACATGTGTGAAAACAAAGAGCCTTTCTGGACTGCCCATGACACGAGCTTTCATATGAAATAAAGCACACAATAATACATCAACTGTAGCCACATCCACTGCCCTGGCGATCCTAGCGAGTCACTGTAGGACAAGCCATGCGGTTCTAACGGAGTGGTTAACGTCACAATGTGTGTGTGTGTGTTGAACCATCCACATAATGTAAAGCCCTTGTAGACTATCCCTTGTATTACTGATACATTATTCTATCGTAATATACAACAAGATGAAGTAATTGAGAACCCAATAGTCTATTCTATATTTGTGTACTCTATGTAATGCAGTGGTACAATAAAGCATTACATATCTCAGTTCAGTGATCGAATTTAGTGTTTTAACTGAGAACAATGTGTTAAAATGCTTTAATGAGGACCATTAATTATCGAGTGTTTATTATTAATTTCATATGCTCCCATTTATTATCGAATCTTTATTATGAATTTCATATACTCTCTCTCTCTTTCTGCCTTCTTCTGTGCTATCCTTGTCTTCCACTTTCCTTTACTTGGAATTCTGCTATCACTACTAGAGTTATGTGTGAAACTCCTCATTAGGATCGTAGGGTCTGCGTGCTCAGTGTTCCTGTGTATAGTTATAGAGGTACTCTCTCTCTCTCTCTCTCTCTCTCTCTCTCTCTCTCTCATCAAGCCGTTCAAACACTTAAACACTGTAATCACCAGGGCACTTTTATATTATGGCTCACTTATGTTTTTACGATGAACATTTGATTCTTTTATTAATTGTATGAGTATTAAAGTTGAAGATTTGTATTCTAGTATTTCTTTTTCGCAGATAAAACCTTTGATGTTCTCTACGCATTACTCAGGCAATTGGAGAGTCGATATTGGGAATGTCTGCACGTGAGAGAAAAGAGAGGCACTCGTAACGATAGATAGATTAATGCAGGTAGATAGAGAGATAAGATTTGTAAATAGATATATATTATGGATGCACACATAGTTAGATAAAGTATCAATAACCGGTATATATTTTAGTAGGTAATTCCACGGATAAATATGGATCAACTTTGTACTGAAAGTCGTTGTTACGATTGTCTACTATACCTTTAAGTTACTTTAAATAAAGCCAATCTCATCTATGTTTCCAGTCCATAAATTTAGTATATTACCTCTATTTACATATAAACAAAACCATTATACATTGAACTTTAACCACAACATGCCTTTCTAAACTCATAGGGTCGTGGACTAACTTTAGAGACAAACAGATGGAGCCTATACCACAACCAACACATCCACAATTACCCCACCCACCACAACAACCACAATACAACCAAAACCATATCAGTCACCACCATAAACACATCCTTAACCCCTTCAGCACCATGACGTAATTGTCATCATATTCCATTACCATTAGAAGGTTTTCTTTAGTTTATAATTTAACTCTACGACTCAAATGGGTAAATGCGATCTCAATAAACCCTCTTCATAACATAGCTCCTTCTTAAACTGCATTTAATCTTCTAGATTTTTGCCAGAATAAAAGATAAAAAAGCGTTATGCTGCAGAAGGGGTTACAGAGTCACCATAGAACCAAACCATCCATATCACCACCACCACTATCAACCCATCAACACCACCTTACACCACCAGAACATCCCCACCATCACCGTCACAAGCAGGAATCACCACAACATAAGGGCCTCACTTTGCAATACTCTCACCACCAAAAGCAGAAAGCACAATCAGCTCTACAACTATTGACAACAAAACCTAATAGACCACCGCTACAACTGACAACAAAACCTCCTAGACCACCGCTACAACTGACAACAAAACCTCCTAGACCACCGCTACAACTGACAACAAACCTCCTTAGACCACTACTACAACTGACAACAAAACCTCCTTAGACCACCTCTACAACTGACAACAAAACCTCCTTAGACCACTACTACAACTGACAACAAAACCTCCTTAGATCACCACTACAACTGACAACAAAACCTCCCTAGACCACCACTTCAACTGACAACAAAACCTCCTTAGACAGCCACTACAACTGACAACAAAATCTCCTTAGACAACCACTGCAACTATCAACAAAACCTCCTTAGAAAACCACTACAACTGACAACAAAACCTCCTTAGACAACCACTTCAACTGACAACAAAACCTCCTTAGACCACCACTGCAACTGACAACAAGACCTCCTTAGACCACCACTACAACTGACAACAAAACCTCCTTAGACCAGCATTGCAACTGACAACAAAACCTCCTTAGACAACCACTACAACTGACAACAAAACCTCCTTAGACAACCACCACAACTGACAATAAAACCTCCTTAGACCAACACTACAACTTTATAAATATTCCTAGCATTACCATTATTACCACAAACACCCCCCTTAAGGGGAGATAGGTTGTTTTTCTGGTAACCCTTCTTCTTCATGTTTAGCCACATTAGTTTTCAGATTTGAAGATATTCAACCCATTAGTTTTACAGTTTTAAGACCTTTTACCCCATTTCTTTTCAATAATAAGACTGTTCGTGTAATTTAGATGTAGATTTTTTCCTTGGCGAGCGAAAGCGAGCCTGTATTATAGGAGGAACCGACCTTTGGCCGGGATTTTTTTCTCGAAAAACTTACAAACTTATCTTGAAGGAGGGGCTTGGGCAGGGTTTTTTTTAAAGTTTGATGGATGTCTAGAAAGAAAACTACAAAAATAATAATAAAATAAAAAAATAGCAAATAAATATGCTCATCTCCCTTTAAACCATTACAAAGACAGACTATCCATATCAAACTATGACACTAACAAACACCTCCTAACACCACCAGAACATCCCTATCATCACCACCAACACCAGCCGCCATCACCAGAACCAGCGATACAATCATGAGGACCTCCATCACTGAAGCAGCCGTCATCAGGAACCATCACAGGCAGTAATGTCTTCACGCCGCCCCCCTTGATACTCTCCAGGGTGTCTCTCTCCTACCTCACCTCTCTTATCATGGTAAGTGTTATACAGCCGTAGCAGACAGTGGTGCTGCTGCTGGGGCGAGGTTATTATGAGTAACACAGTGCTGACTGACGTAACAAAATCTTAGCATGTTACGTCCATATGAATACTCAAGTCCAACATTACTGTGGACATCAATTCACCTCAACATAGCATTAGCAGTCGCCACTACCAAATGTGTTTTCCCTGTTCTTGCTCTGTCTTGAGTCGGCTACCCCCAAAATGGGGATTGGGCCTGAGCATATAGATAGATAGATAGACTACCAAATGACCATACCAGAGCAATAATAACCCTATCACTTATTTTGGAGAGTTTGTTTGCAACATGTAAAGGTGACTCCATTCCTTCGTTTGTAATTTGAGCCCACTTTGAAACTAGCTGTGTTAGGACAACTTTTCATACTAAAACTTTCCATTACTCATTTGCAACAAAACTAACAATCACATTTGCAACTGGTTGTTAGCCCATAACTCAGCATAAAAACATAAATAGCATGACAATATAGGTTGCAATGGGTTGCCAGACAGAAGAGCCATTGTAATACAATACCAAGAGAGAGCCAACAAAACCAGAGTTATCATGATGCCCAGCGGCACATCTCCACTGATTGTTGTCCATCTCAGTAGGTTTGATGTTATTGAATTTCCTTTTTAATCATTTGTATCTAATAGTGGCCCCTCCATCATTGACGATATGCCTATTAGTATAATAGTCTCCCATCAAACACCGCGGTCGCTAGTTTGAATCTACCGCGATGGAGGACAGGAGTACTAACGTCATAAGTGCAACGCGTATTCTCTTATGGAATCGTATTTATGATTGGGTACTCACTACGAAAACACTTTGTAAAAAAGAAAAAAGAAAAATTAACTTAATAATTGCTATACTCAAGCTCTTCCATGCGTGGATTTCTTGCATGTGGATTCCTGACGCTGGCCCTCTAGCGGCCATACTTCCTTCCTGCTGCCACGGACATTAGTTCCCTTTCCAATGTTCCCTTACCCACTCTAAACCACTGTTTGGACACTTGATCCTCAGTGTTTTGGAGGACAAGCAGCCTAGAAGGGTCACTAGATAATATCTAGTTGATATAATATATCAACAACATATTATGTTGTTGCTTGATTTCCTTTGGACTCCTTTGGACTCCTCCCGCGTCCGTCCCGTGAGGGTGGGTTACTCTGTGCTCCACATTCTTCGTTCGATCGCTTCTAGTGAATCCTTGCTCATTCGTATACATCTGAGTTGTATTGAACATGTTTTTAGATTAGCTAGCACAGACTACCCCATTGGTACATCCGCAGGAGTTTGCTAAATTAGGGTACTATTTTAACAGGCGCCTACGTATTCCAGGATCATCGCGCCATGTTTGTTATTGTGTGTTTTGTTTTGCGCCTTTAGCTTTCTGATAGTTATTTAGGAGGCTACCATTCCACAAGTTTATGCTTCAGGCCGTCAATATGAGGTAGTTGCATAGTTTATTTTAGCAGATGCTCTAGTTCAAGGGTTGCCACACGTGGTGTGGAATCTTCTGGAGTCCGTATCTGATCGTGGGCCTCTTCCTCCTCGTGCTGCTGCTGCTCGGTCTTCGGAGAGTCTGTTTGCAGCCACCTCGATGTGTCGTCGTCACCGCATGGTCAGCCTCATTAGGGGTCTCCAATGTAGGCTAGGGGTTATTTATAAATTATAAATTAAGCTCTATATATGTGTAAGCCTAATATTTCCCCTATATATGTGTTTTGCATGTGTGCTTTCATGCTTGAGGGGTTTGGGAGACGTCCCATTTATTTGGTGGGTTATTTGGGGGTGTTGACTTTCACAGATAAGTCCTCACCTCTGAAAATGTTGGTTAGTTTTTCCAGCGGCTTTCTCAGCAGAGCCGCCGTTTTCTCTTCTCAGACGATAAGAAACTAACCAAATGTCCCGGCGTGGTGTGCTGAACCACGAACCTTCCGGCGGAATATGCTAAATTCTTAAGGGAGTCAACTCGGCCCGCCGAGTCAACTCACCCTGACCGATAGCCTCACGCAGTAACTTCTCTCACCCGGTGTAACTGTCAATTAGTGAGCTTAACCATGACTCAAGCCATGAAACGAGTTAACTATCTATCTAATGCAAATAGTCAATGATAAGTAAAGCGCTTAAGGTCTATGGGGCCAGTGACACTTTGTCACTGGTAAGCAGTTCATATGTATGATAAAATAAAGACCCGGTCTTTCTATCAGGTAAAGCGGAAGGTTAGAGTAGCAGTGGCTATAACTAATTTTACGGCAGACTTGAGGTAGGATGTGTTAACACCTCTCAGGTTATCCTTATGAGCAATGATTCCTGGAAATTTTCTATTTCCAGAATCTCAACACTTCAGTAGTAGCGGTTCCGGCAGCAGAGGAGTTGCCGATTCAGGCAGGGAGGGGGGTTCCCTAGCTCCATCATGCCTCGCTTTGAACTTTGCACTACACCTACCTGCTCTCTATTACCAGTTTTTGCCCACAATTTATGTATAAAATGTGTAAAGTGTCTTGATCGCTCATGGGGACTATGGGTATCTAAACGGTGTTCCATGTGTTCTGAATTAAGAGCGGCGGTGTTTCATAAGAGAGATTTGTCTTGCTTAGCAGCCTTGAAGGAGATCAAGTCAATTTTTAACGTTCATGCGAAAGACACTGCTCATAAAGCTCTCCATTGTGATGACGAGGAGCTCTGGGAGCACCTCGTCATTCAATCTCCATTAGTTAAGTCAACCAAGTCAACCAAACCTAAAATTAAATCGAAAGTGCTTTCCCCGGACCGGTCTAAGAGCTCACCGAAGCTCAATTCTAGATCTCGTTCTAGATCTCCCAGGAATCAGTCCCGACATTCTTCCGTCGAGTCGTCGAGGTCAACAAAATGCCGGAAGGAGGGCTCTGCTTCTTCAAGGCCGTCCACTTCAAGTAATTTATGTGCCCGTACGAGTATTTCACAACCGCTTTCCCAGCCCTTGCCGGGGTCGCAGCCACCTCCCTCCACTCTTACCTCTTTATCTTCTAACTTCCAACCTGGTGGCTCAGAGGTAGGGGCGGAGGGGATGGAGTCTAGTCCCAGGGATGATCATTCTTTGAGTGAGCCACAAGAGTTTACATTCGCCATTCCTAAGCTAAGTTATGTGCCACGTAAAGGTCCCCCGATTATACAGAACAGAGTGTTAGCGGATCAGTATAGGGGTTCTCCGTCTTGCTCACATCAGCTCTTTGATAACTCTCAGGTGATACAGGACTCCCAGCCACCCAAGGCACAAAGCCGAGGAATCTGAAGACAATCAGAACCCTCACAGGTTAATAAGGAAAGTGGACAGGTAGATATAATACCCTCGTCAGTCCCTGATCTGGTGTGGCCTCCGGCGGCCCCAATGACTGTTCCCCGGCCACCAATGACGGAAGCGACTACCAGAGGAACCGGAAAACATAGAACTGTCTTCAGCTCAGCCGGTTAATAATGGAATAGAGTCAGAAGGTGGGTCTCAGTCCTCTCGGGGATCCCACGGTAAGTGTGTTACTACTCAGGAACTACATGATATTCTCCACAGAGTAATGCAACAGTATCAGCTACCTCCTTCTCGAGCTCCTTCCACTAGCACATCGGTAGTTCTCCCAATTGAGTCTACGGTAAGACCGTTAGAGCCCTCAGGTGTTTCACATCCCCATTGCTCTTTGCCTTCGATTAACGTAACTCCGGCGACGAACACGGCTAGTAGCACGTCAGTGCCGGTCTCCTTGACTACCACTAACGTCCGTGTCATTACAGACGTTACTCCTCCCCCTCTTGAAAAGCCCCCACAGAGGAGAGGCCCTATGCCTCTCCTCTATGGGCCGGATTGCTCATGGGTTCCGTCAATACCTCAGAAACTGCACCTGGCACAAACTACCGTATCGGGAGAGCTACCGGTCCCTAGTGATTGGACCATTGAGGTTAACAAGAGTCTATTAGATGTTACCATTAAGGCCATCCCATCTGTTTATGGTGCTGATTTTTTGGTATATTCGGCCTCCCCGGCAATACCTCCGGCCTCATCTGCCAAACTATTTGCTGACTGGTCACGAAATGACGGCATTAATGTTGTAAAAGCTCTATAGGCACTTATGCCGGAACTGGATATAGTTCCGGTACTAGATCAGACAAACACACCAGTCTTGCAGGTGGGGCAGGTAGGTGTAGGTCCGTGGGTGGACTGGTAACTGGAGGCGCAGGTATTTGCTTCTACCATTACCACAAAATCCTCCCATCAGGTACCTCAGGAAGTGCATTCATGGTTCACTTTACCGGTTAACAATGCAGGTGGAGTGTCACCTGCTTTATTTGAATTCCTAGCAGCTCCCAAACTATCACTTTATGACGTGCACAAACCTTTTTCCACACCCCCTCCGGCTCACTTAGACAGAGACTTTAAGCTACGCAATAAAGCTTATAGACTGTTCTCTTAATACCTCGTCAGTCACCAGGTAGCCCAGTCACTCACGAGAACTATAACAGCCATATCAGACCAACATGTAAGGAAAGCCACGGACTTGTCACGTAGGCTCCTTCTGCAAAATTCTATTCAATCCTTAGGCGATATTAGAATACCTATCATGGAGGCAGTTAGAGCAAGACAGGATCTGAGGGTGTACTTGGTAAAGAAGTTGCCGGAGGACATAGCCCGCCGAGTAACTCTTTCCCCGGTACTAACTGCAACACTTCTCCCTATAGAAACATGGAGTATTGCAGAGTACCTCCCTTCCAAAGAAAGAGACCTTTAAGAAACCCTACTCGAAACCTAAGAGCGGCGGGAAAGCCCCAACCTACTCAAACTAAACAGTCCTTTCGAGACCCAAGGCCTCCTCACCAGCAGGGATGTACTCAGCTCAAACCTAGGCAGGGGAAACAGTCAGGCTATAGAGGTAAGTCATACCAAAAGCCTACTCAAGGACAGACGCATGCCAAATCTAGGCAGCCGTCTAATCCCACTCCGCCGCCACCACCAAAAAAGTAGTCGGCTATACTCTCTCTCTCCCAGGGCCAACCGCAGGCGAGTTGGATTCGAGAGTTGTCCTACCGGACAGACCCAGTACAGAAACTCGGTCGTTCCGAGCATGTCGCAGGGCTTATGCCTTCCAAGATAAGCAAAGGCATAACTTGGAGGTGGCTCCGGCGACCTCGTCTACGTCAAACTCTAGAATTCAACAATGTTTCTTTAGAGGTGGAGTCACTTGTCCAGTAAATGATCAACAAGCAAATCATTGTACAAGTAGATCCAACTTGCCCTGTTTTCACCTCCAGATTCTTTCTAGTGCCAAAGAGGGACAGTGTGCACATGCGACCAGTAGTAGATCTCTCGCATCTGAACACACATATTCACAATTCACCCTTCAGGATGCTTACAGTGAATCAAATCAGGGTCTCACTCCCGCCGCAAAGCTCGATGTGCTCATTAGACCTGAAAGACGCCTATTGGCATGTCCCCATAAACAAACTGTTCCAAAAATTCCTCGCCTTGAGGATCAGGCAAGAGACTTACGTCTTTCAGAGAATGCCTTTCGGTTTGAACCTGGCACCGAGAATTTTTACAAAATTAGTCCGGCAGGCCCTCATGCTCTTGCTAGCCCAAGGTATCAAGGTGTATCAAGGTATCTAGACGACTGGCAAGTAATGACGGAGTCAGAGGAGTTATGTCATTTCCATGTCAAGCAAATATTACATCATGTACAAACTTGGCAAAGTCGCTCCTTGTCCCCACAAGAGAAATTCAGTGGATACCCTATCCACTGAATTTCTCTTGTGGGGACAACAAAGAGAATCGCTGAGCATTCATCTACACGCATCTTACCTCCCGGGGATAGCGAACATCTGGGCGGACGCCTTGTCTCGGAGACAGAGCACCTTAGTAGAATGGGCTCTCAAGCAAACCGTCTTCGACAAGATGATTGCAGAGCCATACCGTCCACAAGTGGATCTCTTTGCGTCCGAGGGAAATCACAGAATACCTCTCTATCTGACCCGCCGGGCAATAACTCCGGCGAGGGGTCCCGACGCTTTACTGGAGAACTGGAACAGGTGGAATTCAATCTATCTTTTTCCTCCTCCAGACGCTTCACTCATGTGTCAAGTAGTTCACAAACTACGGGGTTACCGGGGCATAGTCTCGATGATCGCGCCAATGTGTCCGGCTCGAGTGTGGTATCACCAATTGCTAACGTGGTGCAGGAACCCGGTGTCACTCCCGGTCTCTACCTTCCACTTGGATACAACAGGAGTGTTCAATCTGTAGACAAGCTTGCCAGATGTCACCAGATTCACCAATTATTGTAATAAAAGGTGAACAAGACTAAGAAGGGTGTCAGTTTCTAAATTATGTGTCGGTTTTCCTGTAGTTAATAGAGTCTTACGACAAGGGGTTTCAATCTCATAATTATATTCTTCATATATATTATAATAGTCTCCTATATATTTTAGCTCACTACTATATCGTTTATTTAAAATAAGAGAGCAAGAAAAAAATATATTGTGTTGTGAAATAAATCCATCACAAAATGGTAAATACTGGTTGCAAAAAATAAATAGTATATGATATACCTTCTTTTGTATGCTAATGATATATTTATAATAGTGGTATCTAAATTAAACAACGCTTTTATGATTAAATTGACATTTCATTCAGTTACTTATTTTTCTCTGAACAGGATTGCAGGACTTGAGAAGCAGCTATTTTTTTATAGAAGCTGTTGATTGGCTAATGGATAAGCATATGAGTAGTTAATCAAGATATGTTCATTATTTCATATCTAATTTTAAATACTTTAATTACAAGCAATTTTAACGATTGAGTCATGTTCTAGAGTGATATCCGAACACTGTGGTATTATTATGTTCTCTCCACCAACCAACTCTACTCCTAAAATCGATTAATGAAATTAACAACCACATCTGGCAGTCCGGGGATTCGAACCTAGGATGCTCACACCGAAAATCAACACACTATGCACTGCACCACGAAGACAGTTAAAGAATACTGCACAAGCCTATGATTTATTATGCAGTTTCGAATCCTACACACCAATCTTAGCATGTACAATATCCCAACTGCACTATCGGAGGCTATGCATAGGTGAAAGGAAATAGTAATTAATCCTCCCGCGTTCTTAGGACTCAATCGCGTCATAACGCCACCACCCCAAGAGTGCCCGTATGACTCAATCGCGTCATAATGCCACCTGTAAGTTAGAAATATTCGCCAAACATAAGGGTATGACTCGATTTTGACGTAATTTGGACTGGTAAGTTAGGCATCAGTAAGTTACAAAAGGAAGTATCTAGCAACCCCATAGCGTCCCCCTCTGAGGAGCCCAGGCCTTTGTAAAGTCAGTAGTTTCCCGGCCCCCAGACTGTGAGGCAGGGTCCCGGCCCTTTAAATTCTTGGCTCCCTCCGTCTGGCCCACCATGCCTAGCTATAGGCAGGCAATTATGGATTATTTCAGCTACCCAGTGAAAGTGTTTAGTGAATAATTTGAATTATATATGTATATAAGATGTTACTTGTGACTTTTAGTGACTGAGGGGAGTGAATCTTAGTTAACCCCTTTAGTATTGATGCAGTTTTATCTAAGTGTCATTGATGACTTTACACTATTTTTTGCTTGAAAGACAAATTTATTTTTCAATAAATACTGCCTACAAAATAAATACATTATAATCACGAAGATGTCACAGGAATCTTACAGGAAGTATGGTAAGTACTCTATGGAATTTAGTTACATTACAGTATATATTATATATATTTAATTTATATATATTTTATATATATATATATATAACAGCCCCAAGGTCCCGAGCAAGCCCAAGGCCCATAATCGAGAAGTTATATTATTATTATATTTGTTATTTGATTTAAATATTTATTTATTTGATTTATTATTGTTTTTATTTATATTAATTAATTTATTTCATTTTATTTATGTTAATTTATTTATTATATATACCGGTATATATACCGTATATATATTTTTTTATTCCTGTTCCCCAGGGTGTCTAGCGGAGCAGCCCCAAGGTCCCGAGCAAGCCCAAGGCCCATAATAGAGTATTTATATTATTATTATATTTATTTTATTTTATTTATATATTTATTTATTTGATGTATTATTGTTTTAATTTATTTTATTATATTATATTATATATATATATATATATTATTTGTTTTATTCCTGTTTCCCAGGGTGTCTAGCGGATCAGCCCCAAGGTCCCGAGCAAGCCCAAGGCCCATAATCGTGTATTTATATTATTATTATATTTTTATTTAATTTACATATTTATTTATTTGATTTATTATTGTTTTTATTTATGTTATTTTATTTATTATATTTTATTTTATTTTTATTTCATTTATTTTATAAATATACTGTATATATACTGCATAAATATATATATATTTATGAAACCTTGTATGTATTTATATATATATATATACACATTTTTGTTACCATTCATTATATTTTGTTTGACACCTTGTATATATATATATATTAATATATTACTTATTTGTGTGTACAATAGAATTATTTCTGAATTTATTGCTTGAAGATAACCTGGCTTTCTTGTTTTGTTTTTTCACTGTCATCCCAAGATCCATTTCCCTTCTCGTTGGAAAGGGTTGTGGCCCTACCAGGTAAGTAAAATTGACAACCTTCATGTGGTTTATGAACATTATACAATTATTGGCAAGGAAAATTATATAAAAGTGTTGTATATTGTGGCAAAGATATACAACTGTATGAACATTCTCATATATTTACCTAACAATAACAATGCACGGAAACAATTGCGCATAGCTCGCGAACCAATTACGCTATATTATTTTGGTTTTCACCATTAGAAAGAGCATAATTATCCGATTACGGTGATATAAACAGTTATATACGTATCCGAGCAAATAAAGCAACGCCGAGGTGGGGAACAGCTCGGAACCCGGGTAGCGTCGGCGGAACGGGGACGAGTGAAGCGTAAATATTCGCATTTTGGCTCTTCATTTCAAATATTCATAGAACAAAAAGTATTTGTCGTAGGAACTTTTAGTTTTTTGTATTCTCTTCAGCATTATATGCCGTATTCCGACACCTTAAATTGAGAACCATAGACATCGTAACAACCAAATAATTCGCAAATGTTATAAACCATATTATGCAAAGTCATACTTTTCTTGTTTTTGGTCACTGCTTGAGAACTATTGTAGATAGACAATTTCTGTCTTCAGATTTGGAAAGAAGAGGAAAAATACTATTATTTGAGTAAATAAAAATATATGGTCATCACTCACAATTTAGAGATAGGACGGTGTGAAGACAATTGCCCGGGAAAAACTTTTATTCTGGAGTGGTTTACACTTTCATATTGCGATTTGTTTACATTTTTTTTTTTTTTATAATGTAGTATAGTTTTATTCCTCTTTCCAGTGACATATGATACATCACAATAAACAGCATTCTGGTGGCTTAAAATACAGAAAAACACAAGGCTTCGAAAACTCGGCCAGCCTGGTATTTCATGGCAAATTAGAGAATGTCTTACCATAAGTTATATAATTAAGTTGCCGAATGCGGGAGGGTTAATGTGTTATATGTGATATATTTTGGTTCTCAGGGTTCGTATATCACTTTAGATAATCACATTGTCATTAAAATTGCATACAATTTTAGAGTTTCAATAATATATATGGAGTATTGAAGCTATCTCAACTTTATCAACACAAATCAATCAACAACCAATCAGCATCATCTGTATATAATATTCTACTCTACAATGAAAAATAGAAATGTACTTTATACGATGTATCTGTTTTACACCATAATGTAGGACAAATTATTCTAAAATTATACTTGTTGTTTTGAAATCACAACTAAAGAGATATAGTAAGTATTAGCAATGTTCACATATTATTACTGTATTCATGATAAATTAAAGAATCTGGTGACATCTGGCAAGTGTGTCCACAGATTGAACACTCCTATTGGCAACCTTCAGACCTCGCTAAATTTTTGCCTTATGGAGATTAACAATGCCAAATGACTAACTCGGTATGGGGAAAGTGTCACCATTAAATTTCTGAATCAATATAGGCCTACTCTGTCCACCAGGAGACAATACCAATCACATTGGAAAACTTTCACAACCTGGATAGTAGAAACAGAGCAATCTGATGCCTCATTGGCTTTCATTTTAAAATATTTAGATTATTTGTTTGAACAGAAGCGTTTCTCGGTTGTTACATTAAAGAATCACTTATCTGCCATTAGAAACCCCTTTTACGACCTAACTGGTCTATCCATACCGCAGGCGGAGAAGGGGTTCATGAGGGCATGTTTCAAACTACACCCACCACCACGTCAGCTCATGCCAACCTGGTCGCTAGACAAAGCGTTATCATTACTTCAGTCACGCAAGTTTAACCATGCACCGGATTTTGAGTCAGTATTAAAAAAGGCTGTGTTCCTTATGGCTTTGGCCACAGGTAACATAGTTTCAGAGCTGGCGGCGATGAGCATCGAGCCAAATTGTCTCAGGTTTGGGAAATTGCACGAACATGTGCAGATCGCGCCGTCTCCCACATTTATTGCCATCAACTAACATTGTGATCACGTTTTCTCAGAATTTTCAGTCCCGGCGCTTAAATGTGGACATACGCATTACATGTTATGCCCGGTACAAGCTTTAGTTAAGTTTATGAGGGTTGCACAACCTCTACAACCAGGCTTCTAATGGGTCAACCAGACAGGTACTCGCGTCACAAGAAGGAAATTAGCATCTCTACTCGTAGATGTAATAAAGGAAAGTAATCCCGGCGTGGTAGGCAGAGCCCACGATATTAGAAAGTGGGCCGTCTCCCTCAGATTTATCCAAACATTTTCCATTAACGACATAGCCGACACTCAGTTGTGGGCGTCTAATCACACATTCCTTACGCGATACCTGTCGGTCGCTCTGGACAAGCCAAAGCGGACCTGTGTAGCATTACGGCAACGGGTCTAGTAGTTCATGTGCTAATTGTATGTAAGTTTATTCTTCAGGCAAAAAGGGGGGGGGGGGTTATGTGCAAAATAGCCCTAAGACCCACTAGAACCCTTCCGCCGGAGATTGTGATAAATCACGAGCTGTGATATGAATAGAACTGGTTATAGAGTTTAATATAATTTATTTTATTTTAAGAAATCTATCATAGTTGCATTTATGTAGTATTAGCAGAATGTACAAACATATTTTATTGAACAAATAATTTTAAGGCCAGAACATGATCCAAAGGATTAAGGTTCTAGTTATGAGAGTACAAGAATGTTCTCACTAACATGCAATAGATCTCAAGTAAGGTTCAGTCATGTACAAGCAGATCTTTGAAGTAACGCACTGCTTACCTCCTTTTTATATTTTTATATTGTATGTACACAATAAAAAACTTAAAATGTTATACGGATGTTCTGTTACCTATGGTATTTAGTTTGGTGGTTTTGATATTGTCACGAATGTCCCCCTCCAGTCTCATATATCAGGCATATCGTCAATGATGGAGGGGCCACTATTAAATTATAGGTGTGATTCCCGGAGGGAAGTAAAGAGAACCTAATATTTAGTAGGGCCCCGTAATCATTGACGATGTTAGTGCCCTCCCTGCCATGCCCTTCCCATTTGCTTGATTTCTGAGTTGTATCTTGATATGTCAGTGAAGGTATTATGGCCGCTAGAGGGCCAGCGTGAGGAATCCACACGCAAGAAATCCACGCATGGGAGAGCTTGAGTATAGCTATTATTAAGTTAATTTTTCTTTTTTCTTTTTTACAAAGTTTTTTCGTACTGAGTACCCAATCATAAAGACGATTCCATAAGAGAATACGCGTTGCACTTATGAGGTTAGTACTCCTGTCCTCCACCGCGGTAGATTCAAACTAGCGATCGCGGTGTTTGATGGGGGACTATTATACTAATAGGCATATCGTTAATGATTACGGGGCCCTACTAAATATTAGGTTTGCTTTACTTCCCTCCGGGAATCAAACCTATAATTTTCCCTACTTTTTATTGATGAATGCTTTTCTTTCTGCTGCTTAATTCTCTTGCAATCCTTTACAGTTTCTCTGATTGGTGTCCATCACAGTATATATGTTGCTACTTGAATTTATTTGTAATCTGTTGTAATTTTTTCCTTTGCTTTTCATTCCAGCAAATCAGTTTATTGCTTGCCTTATTTTATTATCTGGTCCCTCACATGTTCTCGGTTTTCTGTGAGTGGGCTGGGCATGAGTGTTCTCAGTATCTTGGTACTAGTAGGTCAACCAAATAATTTGCATTGAGCAAAGTACCTGGTGCGTGCATACGGCCAACATGGTTCCTCCTTCGCATGCTCGGTCATTCTTGCTCTCACTCTCACTCTCACACACACATATATACTCACTCCCTCGCACTCTCTTTATCTATAGAACACACTTTAATTATAGAATAAACACTCGAACAGCATACAATTGCCATGACTGATATGAACCTGGGACACATTCCGAAGATAAATGGCTGTATAATACCACCATAACAGAATAATGTATAGTATTAATAATATTATAATTTGTCCTTGGGTTGAAGGGAGGAGGGAACACATGGCACCACATTTACACTGGCGTGGGCCTATTTTATTGATAGGCTTAACCCAGTGGCTGCAACAATCCTCTCGAGATGTTTTACTGGTGGGCTGTGATGCTCCTCTCGGAAGATGAGATCTCAAACACTTACCAAAACACTCCAATAACAAAAACAACAAGTGTGACTGTAAAAGCTATAGCAGTGAAAATCTAATGACGGTTACTGCCCCCCATCTTGCCTCCATCCTGCTCCTCCCATCACCCAACCAATACTCCCATAAGCACAGCTGGTCGTTGCCAATTTCGCGCCAAATTTTCTACTACTGACCACTGTAACACTTCAGCCACGCATCTTTTCGGTCTTCATTTATATGGTTGGATGCGCGCTTGCAATTCCTACACGATGATGTGGTTTTTGTTACGTTTTGGAAGAGTCGCCAAATCGACCTAGGGTGCACAGGGCAAGGGTGAGTCCTAGCGGTTTCTAGTATTTCCTGAGTTAACAGAGGCAAGGGGTGCCCAACCATCTCCACCTGCCGGGTTTCGAACCTGGACCTCTCGGTTAGGTGTGCTGCCGACTACACCACAGGCCACCCCATTATTAATAATATAAAAAATGGCATTACTCACTTCAAACAAAATTGTTATGAATCAATCTCATAAACTATCCTTAATACTATTTGCAAACCCATTAAATAATCAACTCTCATTCGTTCACAGAGCTTTTCCCAGGATTACAAATTGAAACCAGTACTTTTGATCGGCAAAATAGTAACAGTATTTACTCTCATATGCTTATAACTATATATATGAGGCAGCGGTTACAGGAAAACCCGGAGGTGACGTCACGCCTTCAGCACGGCCTGAGATTGGACGGCCAGGGCAACGCCTCTACCAAACGGGACGACGGGACATCATCACGAAACGGACTAGTTGATTGGTTCCTTGCAGGTATCCTGGGATGAATCCGGAGGGCCCTTCCACTACTCTCCCCCCTACCCACATTGCCGGAACCAGAGAGACCTACACACCACCTAGAACCAGTGCATCGATGTGCCCTTTTTCCTTGTGCCACTCCTAGGGCAGGAAGCACTTAGAAAATAGAGAGGTATCCAGACCAGTTAGGGGAAATTATCTCACTTCCCCTCCTGAGATCTGGTGCCCCCCAGCTCCAAAGGTGCTTTCCGGCCCTGACCCTACTACTTGAAACAAACCGCAAATCCTGATCAAGGTGACCTAGATGCTTTCCGGCCTTGTGACTTAGAATGCTTTCCGGTTTCTTGGTAACTTAATCTAATAAGTTATTACTGTAATATAGAGATGCTTGAACTAGTTGAGACCTGGCTTTCAGGCCCCCTTTATCGTAATATATTCATTTCACCAGTTGCTACATAAAACCCTCACACACTATCTGTAACATTAACCCTTAAAAAGCGGCCCACCACTTAAGTCGAGTTAAATAAAGCTGGACTATGTGGCGGCGCTCGACATAACTCGAGTGGCAATTTCAGCACGTAATGTGGCTGAGAGAGAGAGACAAGTGGTGGCAGGAGACTAGCGAGCGTATGACTGCTCCAGACCACCGCGGCGAACCTACTGACACAAATCTCAGCTCCCTCCTCCCTCTCTCACTCGCTACATACTCAATTATGTACCGAAAGTACCGAATTGCCTGCTTTTTGCACTCGCGTTGCACGGTTATTGCAAGAAAACTATCCATCATACAAGGATCGTTATGGTGTCATTCGAAAGCTCTGTATATGCCCTTTCAGGGATAGGTACTTGTTTTACGTTCTGGGTCTTATTTAGGCATGAAAATGATCACGTAAACAGCCCTATTTTGGCTAAAAACACCCCGCTGTGCGGTACATATAAATAAACCGCATAGGCCGCTCGTAAGGTGTTAATAATGCATCTATAGGTATATTGTCACACGTTTGGTTAACCTCGAGGTTACCAAACTGCTGCGTACCTATAGATGGAGAGCTCTGCCATACATGCACTCGCACTAAACTCCAGCTAGGGATACCCCATACATAATTGAGTCTAACTAGGAGTCACTATTCATACATTACGTCTCTCTGAGTATGTGCTAATATTGTATATATTTTCATGTATCCTTATGTACCAAATTGAGATTTATGCTGTACTATATTTTAAAAACTTATGTTAATGTTGACCATTGCATTGTACCTGTATTTATATATTATAATTGCATATAGACCAACTGATTAAATACTAAAACTTGTACACCTTGCTCTTGTATTCTCTCAAAACCTCCCCCTCGGTAAAAAGGGACCGGCAACAAAGAGTGAAGGGAGCGCAACTATATCTAGTAGAAGTTGGCATCGTAAATATGAACTTAACACCTCATAAGGATAATAAAAAATAAAAATCCAAATTATATAAGAAATACAAAGGTTATATAAGACTGTGACACACATTATTGTATAATCATAGTTATGGTAAGGATAATGTAAGGCAACAATAATAGAAATAACAAGCATTAAAACATTGCATATTTAACAAGGCCTGGGTGGGTATGAAAGTGTATGATTTCAAAAGAATTGCAAGAAGAAAATGTATCCTAACATTGTAGAATAGCTAATGGTAACCATAATGGCCTGCAACACGATGTATATATGTCATACATATCTCTCTATCTCTCTATTGCCTGACGCCGTGATCCCCGAAAGGGTGGCCACGAACGAACCGCCCCCATGCACCTCTGTCCCCAGTCAGTTGACGCCCCTCCTCCCAACCAGCACCGCCTGCATCCCTCACTCCATCCTTCCACCTCTATTTCGGTTTACTTCTCCCACTCTGACCTTCCACCTCGCTCTCATACACCCTCTTGGTCATTCTCTCGCTTCCCATACGTTCCATATGGCCGAACCATCTCAAGGTGTTCCTTTTCATACTTTTCAGCACATCTACCTCCACACCACACCTCCTTCTTACTTCCTCCTTCGTCTATCTATCCCTCCATGTAACTCCGCATGCACTTCTTAAGTAACTCACTTCCACCCCTCTCACTCTTAGTCTGAGTCTCTCACCAGCGTCCATGCTTCGCTTCCGTAAGTCAGTGTCGGTATTACCACACCGTCATGCAAGGACTTCTTCACTTCCATACTGACCACCCAATTTCTTGTTACTGTTTTCAGCGTTCCTACAACCCTTTTTCCCCTGTTGCACCCTCTCCCGCACGTCTTCATCCACAGTCCCATCTTTACTCAACACACTGCCCAGATACCTAATTGAGCTGACAATCTCCATAGCCTGACTGTTCAACTTCACCTCACACTCTGTGGCTTCACTCCTTTGGAAGACCATAATCTTGCTCTTCCCCGCATTTACCTTCAGTTTCCGTTTTTCGCACACTGTTCCAAACATATTTAGCAGACCCTGCAACTCCCATTCATTATTGCTCATCAGAACTGTATCATAAGTACAGGTAGTTTCCACTCATTTCCCTCCCTTATCAGCGATACACCAACATCCACTCCTTTTCCTTGTATTTCTTTCATGACTCCATCCATATATACAGTAAACAACCATGGGGACATCACACACCTCTGTTTCACCCCAACATTCAGATCAAAGAACTTGCTATAATCATGCACCACACATACTGCCGCCTTTGCACCCTCATACATGCTCTCCATTGCTTTCAGCAACTTGCCATCTATTTCATATATTCCAAGTACTTTCCACATACCTTCTATATCCACTCTGTCATAGCCCTTCTCCATGTCCATAAAGGCAACATACACCTTTTGTTGCTTCTCCAGATATTTCTCCACAACACAATTCAGGGTAAAAATCTGATCTACACATCCTCTTCCCTTCCTAAAACTGCCCTGCTCGTTACCTATTCATTTCTCCGTTCTCGCTCTCACTCTCGCAATCACTACCATATTGTACACTTTCCCTACTACGCTTAGAAGACATATTCCTCGGTGGGTACCACACACTCCTCTTTCCCCTTTACCCTTATATAGGGGGAATATTATGCCTGTCTTCTAGTCATCAGGTGCACTCCCCTTCTCCCATGCTAGTTTGCACATTTTCCATACCCATTCCATCACTATCTCACCACAATACCTCAGCATTTCCCCACACACTCCTTCTATTCCTGGTGCTTTCCCCAACTTCACTCTTTTCATGGCTTCCCACACTTCTGACCTCCTGATCCCCACTTCCTCTTCCACTACTTCTCTTCTTCTCTCTTCCATACCCCATTCGAATATGTTTGCTGGTGCTTCATTCCTTACATTTAGCAATTCGACTCTCTCTTGCTTTTCGGCTAGCACTCGCCCATATACATATACTATTATGCATTTTAAGATTATCATAGAAAGGAAACAATAAAGCAGATATGCAGACCTATGATTACATGTGTAATCAAATATATTCAACATAATCATATTTAAAATCATCAAATGGTCTACTCTTCAGGAGATATTTGTATTTATTGGTTAGTATATACTGTATATTATATGGGGGAAATTGTAGGCATTAATCAGACAGGGCTAGACCCAGGAGAGGCTATATGTATTTGATAAGGAGTTGCTGGAAATCTTGTTTCATTTGCTTGGCCTCTCTTACTGATTTTGTGTGTGCCTCACTTACACCGAGAGTAATCCAGCTAGCTCTCACAAACACCTCCTATCTACTTCACTATACTAAACATGCACACCATACTTCCTTCTTCCACAATCAAATTACCCACGAAAATTATCACCAATAGCTCAGCCTCGGAGTCACGAAGAGGGAGGGGGGGACCATATATGCCCCCACACCCACCCGACCTTTCCCTGACGACCCCTCATAATTCACTGGACCTCGGCCTATTACTCTTACTATTAACTTTTGCAACATTTGCAGCCTTTCCTCTAACTTTCCCTCTGTTGAGCACCATCTCTGTTGCATCTCTCTCGTGATTGTATCGCTACTACAATAATCAGTGTTCCTCAGAACTCTCTCGGTGTATACCATATCCTCTGCGTAGGGAACGTGCACGTAGTACCCGTCTTGCAACACAATCCCACCCCTACTCTGTGTAAATCTCCAATTCAAGAGTGAAATGATACTCCCAATCTTTCTTCTATTCAACAGCCAAGCTCTTGAACTCTCTCCTGGAAACCATCTTTCCCTCATCTTATGACTTAAATTGCTTCAAACTCTGTGTATGCAGACATTTTGGCTCTAACATTCCGTGAATTTGGCACTGTCACTTTTTCAACTCTGGGGGAGGCACTCATCACAGGCAGTTTTGCCTCTTGTCTCCCTCATTCACATAGACAAATATAATACAAAAACAAATCTCTCCTCCTACAAAACTGATATTCTTTTTCCTTACGGAAACTCAGGTATCTGAAACATCTACCAGCAGACCCTTCACTGTATCCTCCTACTTTTTCTATCCTAGTTTCCAAGCCAAAGGCGGATGGTGTCTATACATGCACAACAAACTCACATGTTCTTGTGCTCCTGATTTCAGCTCCTCTGAATTCTTAACTTTATGGCATAAATTATCCAGTCAAACTCATACTAAATATTTATGTGCTATCTATATTTCCCCTAAATCTACCGACTTTCCCTAATTCTTTGATTATCTAAGCTTTAAAGTGGAACACATTCTATCATTTTCTCCTTTCTTAGAAATCTCCATCTTAGGAGTTTTCAACGTTCACCACCGCCATTGGCTTTCCTTTCATTCAACTGACCAACCTGGTGAATAAAACTATATATTTTCTATTATAAATGAGCTAGAGGATTTGGTCCAGCAATCCACCCATATCCTGGATTGCATCGGAGATCGACCCAACTTTCTTGACTTGTTTCTACCTTCTAATCCTTTGTCGGGAATTTAGATAAAGAGGTTAAATTACATACCACTGGTACATGAAATATCCCAACAAATAGTTATAATATAATTACCAACGAGGTATTCGATGGGTGTAATCTAGTCCCCCACACGCGGCTAATTCAATTGCATGACATGTAGGAATGTTCACATAATACAATATCGATACAATGAACTTAGCTTAGAGGACTGGTGATGTAGGACTGTTGTTAATATTGTTATAGATTAATATTTGTAGCACATGGTGAACTGTGGGTTGAGTCAGAGCCGGGGGAGGAGATGTTGACTGTATGGTGTTGATTGAGAGACTAAAGGGCCGGCGTCCGATCGCTTCGCGAAATTACATATGGCTGCCGGCTCATAATAATTATAACCCATAACTTGGTTTCATAATACATCTAGAGCTGATGTAGATATTTATACATTTCAGTTAATATTTAACCTAACTTATGAATAAACTACAATACACAAAGAACCAGCCGAAATCGTACAAGCGATACGATACCGCCAAATTCAAATGTCCTATTAAACCAAAACCTGTCGGGATCATTACCCTATTCCCGACATATTGCCCGCCACCAAAAATGATATACAGGAGCTATATACAGAGAACAAAAAAAGGACATCGAAGTCAAAGATCACCTTGTTTGATCTTTGATCTCCAAAGATCCACAGAACTCATAGCCGCCCTCCTTTTGGGACGAGCGCCACCTGAAGCCTGAGGAGGATCATCCTTCTCATCATCAGCTGCCCCACCTTGAGGAGCACTGTCACCAGCACTCTCCCGCGGAGGGGTATCAGTAGAGACGCCAGGATCATCCGGCAGTTCTACATCCTGCTCCAAGGGATATAACCTTACGACTGGGCGAGTAGTAACCCCCGTCGAAGTTCGTATTCTAGCAACCCTTATAAGACCATCAATGCCCTGAACAAATGGATAATCCTCCCAAGCTTCCAAAATAACCTAGGACGCTCATCATGAATCAGGACGATATCCCCGATACGAGGCCATCGTTGATTCGTCCCTTTGATCTTATGAGAGTGACGCTCGCGAAGAAACAGCAAATATTCTTGGGTCCACCGTTTCCATAGATCGTCGGACACCTTGTTTACAGACTGGAAGTGACGACGTGTGGCGTCAGCATTGCCGAACGTAGGGTCATGCAGATCTTCGTCATTTACGGACGATCTAGGAAAGGTATTAAGGGTTCGTCCACGTGTTAGCATAGAAGGCGAAATGGGTAAGAGGTCATCAACATCTGCCGAGGTATAGGTCAAGGGCCTGTCGTTGACTGACATCTCAATTTCTATTAAGATGGTTTGCGACTCCCGTCTGGTCACCAGTGCCCTTCCTAATACCTTCTTCATGGCAGATTTGACGATACCGATAGTTCTCTCCCAAATCGCCCAGAACCATGGTGCACGTGCTGGTATAAATCTCCACTGACAACCCTTTCCAGTGAGGGTAGCCACAACCTGCGGGTCATCCATTAAACTCTGGAGATATTTAGAGGCCCCGACAAAACAAGTCGCATTATCGCTCATAATAATTTGAGGGAAACCATTGTGGCCTGCAAAGCATCTTAGAGTATGCAAAAAACCCTCACTGGATAGGTCGTCAATCAATTCAATATGAATCGCTCTGGTTACCGCACATGTGAATAGAACGGCATATACCTTTATGATATTACCGGGCGATTCTCTAACATGAATCGCTCCGGTGTAGTCTACCCCGGTTACCTGAAATGGTTCAGTCCTTTGTACCCTGAACTCAGGCAAGGGAGGTAGATCAACTGGGGAGTAAGGCTTACCCTGTAATCTTTTACAGATAGTACAGCTATTGTGGATCCCTTTAATTGCTTGTCGCATCTTAGGGATCCACCAACGTTGTCGCATATACGCCAGAACATAATTTACGCCAAAATGTAGGCAGGTCCGATGGCATTGGCGAATCAACAGTTTGGTAATCAAATGAGAGGAGCTAAGGAAGACAGAATATTTTGCAGAATCAATAATGTCCGCCTTTTGTATCCTGCCTCTACACTTAATTATGCCTCCTTCCATATATAATCCTAGCTGCCTCATTAAGATAGAGGGTTTGGCCTTTGACTCCTTGCTCAGAATTTGATGTTCAGTAGGATAAGATTCCTTTTGTACTAAACATATTAGTTTTGCTTCTGCTGATCTCAATTCATGGAGTCTGATATGCTTCGAATCTTCACTAAGGAAAGACCCGTGAGCCCGACTTCTCATGTTGTTAATGAAACGGTATATCCATGCAAATACCCGTATTACTTTATCATAGCTGCCGTAACGTTCCCACTCTACCAACTTGTTATCCTGATGTGTAGTACTCACATTCATACTACTTAACACATCATCTTGGGGCCGACTTGAAGGATCAGACATGCATTCCCTGAAATCCTGAGGCCATTCAGTTGTAGATGTAAGCCATGGAGATCCATGCCACCAAATAGAGGACGACATAACCTGTTGCGCTGAGATCCCCCGGGAAATTATGTCACTGGGGTTATCCCTGGTGCTCACATAGCGAAATGTAGCTGTAGGAACTAAGTTATGTATCTCATCAGTTTCGCCTGGTCATAAGCTCACTGCCGCATGGGGTGTGACAGAAGGATATACAATCTGTGTTAGTGTCCCATTTGTGGCCTAAAAACTTCACCACTCTATTCTCAGTAGCTACACCGTCAGAAGCAAATTGACCTTTCAAAAGATCACTATTAGTGGCCCATTCTCTTAAGTATAAATGAGCCTTGGCAAATATATCGCGGATCTCCCAGCATCTCTTGAGCAATATATCTTCATTGTCTCCGGTGCCTTGAAGATTGTCCACATAGATCCCCTGCTTGATCTCATTCTTGAAGTCAGGATCTAGTCCAGCCTCCTCAAGATGACGCAAGATAGTAGCGTTGAGAAGGAACTGGGAACAGGTCGCCCCGAATAAGACGACTCTGAACCTGTAGACCAGATACTCTGAATCTAGATCCATTGGGTCCCGTGGCCATAAAAATCTTGTCGAGTCCCTGTCTTCACGATGGAGTTGAAGCATCAGGAAGGCCTTCTCAATATCGGCGACCCATGCAAACTTATGACATCTGAAGCGCAACATAATTTGCGCTAGATCAGAGACCAGGGACGGACCCGTGTACAGACAATCATTCAGCCTATAGGAGCGATCACTGGATTTAGCAGAGCAGTCATACAATACGAACAGGAGTGGTGGAACTGTCCTTTTAAATCCCATGGTGAGCAAGGTAATGGATGTTATCCCCATATTCACTGAGACCTATTCTCTCCACAAATCCACGTTGTACCTGCTCGGCTAAAACTGCCGCATAAGTCTCGCAATAACTTGGATCCTTGACAAACTGCTTCTGAAGGCCACGTAACCTACCAAGTGCTAGATGGAAGTTAGTAGGTAATTTACTCTTGTTATCATTCCAAGGGAGCCTTACCACATACTGACCTCTGCCAGAGTCATACGTTACAGTCTCTTCATACGAGCTTAACGCTAGCTTGGACTCACAATCAAGTTCATGTGGGTCAATTCCAATATTGTCCAAGTCCCATACCTTATCTATATCAGTACATGTATTATCAGGCACATTTGGCCTAATATATTTATCTATGGGGCTTACTGCTACCTTGAGGACCGTAACCACCTCCACCTGTGTGTCTTTAGAGGAAGTGGCATAGGATCCAGAAATGGCATACCCTTGGATCGTGGGGAGCATTATAAGCTTATCTACCCGCCGATATCCAGGGTGAACCAGGTCGTAGTAATAATCAGCTCCGACCAGTAGCATAATACCATTGTTAGCAGAGAGTTGATCATCAGCCAGTTTATACCCCTTGCTTCTGAGATATTTCAAATGTGGTTGAATCTCTGATGCTATATAGAAACTGGGTAGTGTGTCGACCACAACAGCCTTGATGGGACATACGTTTCTTCTACAAACATAGGAAATCTCCACGATATCATAGTCACTGGAATCGATTTCACCAGTGAAACCATGGAGACACAAGTTCTCTTGACCCTTGCTGGTACACTTGAGCTGGGGTAATGATGACCGCAGAACGAATGACCTCTGTGAGCACTGGTCAAGTAAGGTGCGCGTCATTATAGTATTATCATTACTCCCCACTACTGGCAGCATCATAGTAGGAAGCAATTGACATTCTCGAGAAGCAATGGACATGGCAGATACTTTATCACCCTCGATCTTACTTTTCTCATGTGACTCTTTGGGGGTTCTCCCTTTTTCTTTGCCGTCGTGCCGATCAGACTGGGTGCAAAGGGAAAACCAATGTTTCCCCTTGCAATACTTACAAGGTTTGATGTAGGAATTGGTGCAAGTACTGTTGAAGTGGTCTCTTGCCAGACAGCTGGTACATAACTTAAGCGATTTAGCCCTGCCATTCTTCTGTGTAGCCTTAGGATACTTAGGACACTGATACCACAGATGACCGTGGACACTGCACAACTTACAACCTAATGATATTGGCCTTTTCTGTTTAGGAGAAGTCTGTACCGGGAAAGCTGCAGTAGATGGCGACATCTCCACTTATCGGTAGTGTCCAGTACTCTCCATATTGAAGACTTCAGTCTGGTACACCTGCACCAACGCTTCCAAGTTTAGTGGAGAGTCGCTTAGTTGTCGTCTTAAGATTTCCCTTAGGGGAGAGGGTATGTTATTCAAGATATTCACACTAAATATCTCCTCCTTGGTGACGGCCATTGTCTCCATAGATTGGAGGAGGCTCTCAAAGGAGGCATAGTACTCCTTTAGGGCCGTCACATCATAGGATGGAGGATCTATCGTGAAGAACTTAGTAATTAACGCGGTCTTGATGACTTCCACTCTCCCGTAAGTTCTCTTCAGCAACTCCACTGCAGACTCGTAGCTGGTAGCTTCTAGCTTGTACCCATCGACTAACTTCAATGCCTCCCCTTTCAATTGACCACGGAGATAGGTGAACCTTTGGATGGATGCGAGTGTTTTATTATGATGAACGGAACACTAAAAAATATCCCAAAATCCAGTCCAGGTAGCCGAATCCCCGGAAAAGGTAGGCAAAGTAAGCTTCGGCAAGTTAAAACCAGTCGCCTTTGGTGTACCGGTATCCTTAACAGAGGTTGATTCTTGGGTGGAAGATAGTCTGGCTAAGGCTGTATTAACATTCTCAAAGTACTCAAGATCTGCCGACATTTCTTCTTCCACATCGTCAGTAACTGTCAATAAACCATATACCTGCTGAGCATAACTATCATAAGTAGCTAGCGATTTAGTAACAGTAGCGAATTTACCCTTTATTTGATCAGCTGTGGCATTTATTAAAAATTCGTCAAGATCTCTTAAACATCTATTTAAACTTCCCTTCATCCTTCCCTTAAGAATCTTAAGTTTCTTTAAATCTGTCATCGTTAAGGTCTAATTTTAAGCAACTTAAACTACAATGAGGTCAGACTACAAACCGTTAATCGCTTAGGAATCAACAGCGGCAAACCACCATTACTTAAGAAATTCACTCAAAAAGAATTACATAATACTTACATCCCCCTTAATATAAACTATCGAAAGGAAATTATCTAACTAGACAAAAGAATTAATACTAAATCCATTAAAAGAAAGGGTAAGGTGAAGCACTAATTATTGTAAGCCCTTTATAGGTAAGCCCCGTTGGTTAAGCGACAATCATGAGGTCTGACTATTAACTGTCAATCGCTTAGGAATTAACAAAGACCGACACTCATGACCGCCACTGTAAGCAACTAGGCCTAGGCTATTATGAAATCGAAATATAAAAGGTCACATGAGATCCCTCCCCACCAGCAAAATGTAATTAAATGAGTCTCATGATAAAACACAACGAACACCACAGGCACACCACCAAAGTGAAATGAACAGCAACCGCAGACACCTGCAGGCCTAGACTGCCAAAAAACCCTGGAAACAAGCCCCCAAAAAGATAGGGACGGTGCCTAAATGGTAAAAAACACGAGGGAAGAAGCTGGGTCTAAATTAGGGAAATGGCAGTCGGCCAACAACGCGCGAGGCGGCAGCCATTTGTAAGCCCACAAGCGTCAAGGAAGCAAACAAAACGGTACTACGGTATGGAAGCCTAAGGGCACGAAGGACCATTATTTGTCGGGAATTTAGATAAAGAGGTTAAATTACATATCACTGGTACATGAAATATCCCAACAAATAGTTATAATATAATTACCAACGAGGTATTCGATGGGTGTAATCCAGTCCCCCACACGCGGCTAATTCAATTGCATGACATGTAGGAACGTTCACATAATACAATATCGATACAATGAACTTAGCTTAGAGGACTGGTGATGTAGGACTGTTGTTAATATTGTTATAGATTAATATTTGTAGCACATGGTGAACTGTGGGTTGAGTCAGAGCCGGGGGAGGAGATGTTGACTGTATGGTGTTGATTGAGAGACTAAAGGGCCGGCGTCCGATCGCTTCGCGAAATTACATATGGCTGCCGGCTCATAATAATTATAATCCATAACTTGGTTTCATAATACATCTAGAGCTGATGTAGATATTTATACATTACAGTTAATATTTAACCTAACTTATGAATAAACTACAATACACAAAGAACCAGCCGAAATCGTACAAGCGATACGATACCGCCAAATTCAAATGTCCTATTGGACCAAAACCTGTCGGGATCATTACCCTATTCCCGACACCTTCTTATACTGTCGATCTTTTCTCTCCTTTGGGTTCCTCCGATCATAAACTTATCTCTATCACCTGTCCTATCTCACCAGTACGGCCACCCAATCCTCCCATATGGCGGCGCTTGTGGCACTTTAGCACTGCCGACTGGGAGGCTCTCCAGCAGTCCATCTTTCTATTCCAATGGAATTATATTTTTTTCTTGTGCAGGGGACCCTCGGAGAATGTTTGACACATTACCGAGGTAATCCTATCGGGCATGGAGGCATACATTCCATTTTATTTCTCCCAGACTATTGCCAAAAAATCTTGGTTTACTCACACTTGTTCTAAGAGGAAGCATTCAAATGGTATCGACGCCTTCAAAATCAAGAATCTCATTCTTCCTATGTTTCTGACCTGAATCAAGTCAAATCTGTTCTTTGACTCGCCAAACACTCTTTCATCAGTAATAAATGCACTGAACTATCCAACTCTAGCTATTCTCAAGCTTTCTGACATCTAGCCAAAAACCTCTCCAAATATTATTATTATTCCTCGTCAGTCCCTCCCCTTTTCCTCTCTGATGGCACAGCCATTACTTCTTCCACTGACAAAGCTGAACTCTTCTCTCAAACTTTCGCTAGAAATTCCTGCTTGGATGATTCCGGTGCTATTCCTCCCTCTCCTCCCCCCTCTCTCCTACTTATGCCTAATATCCTAATATCTTCTAAAGATATACTTTCTACCCTCTCTGGGCTTAATACTAAGAAAACGTATGGTTCGGATGGTGTTCTTCCTGTGTACTAAAAACCTGTGCTTCCGTGCTAACTTCCTGCCTAGGCAAACTTTTCCGTCTCTGTCTCTCCTCTAACGTCTTTCCTTCTTGCTGAAAGTTTGCTCTCATTCAACCTGTTCCAAAGAAGGGTGACCACTCTCAACCCTCCAACTATCGTTCAATTGCTCTCATCTTTTGTATCTCTAAAGTTTGTTTAAACTATTCTTACTTCCAAATATCTTAATAATTTCTCTTCTCATAATCTACTCTCAGATCGCCAGTATGGCTTCCTTAACACCTTAAGAGCGGCCTATGCGGTTTATTTATATGTACCGCCCAGCGGGGTGTTTTTAGCCAAAATAGGGCTGTTTACGTGATCATTTTCATGCCTAAATAAGACCCAGAACGTAAAACAAGTATCTATCCCTGAAAGGGCATAAACAGAGCTTTCGAATGACACCATAACGATCCTTTTATGATGGCTAGTTTTCTTGCAATAACCGTGCACCGCGAGTGCAAAAAGCATGTAATTAGCCACTTTACCGATACAATTCCTTATATAGCGAGTGAGAGAGGGAGGAGGGAGCTGGGATTCGTGTCAGTATGTTCGCCGCGGTGGTCTGGAGCAGTCATACGCTCGCTACTCTCCTGCCACCACTTGTCTCTCTCTCTCAGCAACATTACGTGCTGAAATTGCCACTCGACCTATGTCGAGCGCCGCCACATAGTCCAGCTTTATTTAACTCGACTTATGTTGCTCGCTGCTAATTAAGGGTTAAGGGTCGGTCTACAGGTGATCGTCTTTCATATTATACTAACTCTTGGTCATCCTCATTTCGGGACTTTGGTGATACCTTTTCTGTTGCGCTAAATATATCGAAGGCCTTTGATAGAGTCTGGCACAAATCTTTAATTTCTAAACTACCCTCCTTTGGTTTGTTTCCCTCCATCTGTGCTTTTGTCTCTAATTTCCTTTCCGGCCGCTCCATAGCTGCGGTTGTGGATGGCCATTGTTCACTTCCTCATCCTATCAACTCCGGTGTTCCTCAGGGTTTTGTCCTATCTCCAATTATCTTTCTAATTTTCATAAATGATCTTCTCAACTGTACCTCCAGTCCTATCCATTAATATTCAGATGACTCTACCTTACACTATTCAAGTAGTTCTCCAGAACGCCCCAGCAAGCAATCACTCAAAAACATACACCCTTACACTTCAACAATACAAAAATCACCCTTCATCTTCTCTCAGTATTCTCGGTGTCTCTTTTTATTCTGATCTCTCTTGGAAGGACCATATCACCACTCTTGCTAAAGCGGCCTCCCAAAAGCTGGATGTGCTCCACCACTTCAAGGGGTTCTTTACCTCTGCACAGCTTCTTGCTCTGTACAGGGGCACAATGCGTCCTTGTATTGAGTATTGTTCACATATGTAGGGAAGATCCTCTCACACTGCACTTCTAGACAAAGTAGAAAAGAATGCCTTTCGTATCATTAACTCCCGGCCACTCACCGACTCTCTGCAATCTCTCTCTCTCCTCTCCGCTATGTTGCATCTCTCACGCCATTCTATCACTACTACAATAATCAGTGTTCCTCAGAGCTTTATCAGTATATTCCACCTCCTCTACGTAGGGTACGTAGTACCAGTCTTGCAACACAATCCCACTCATACTCTGTATAAATCTCCAACTCAAGAGTGCAATGATACTCCGAATCTTTCTTCTATTCAACAGGTGAGCTCTGGAACCCTGAATCCATCTTTCCCTCATCCCATGACTTAAATTGCTTCAAAGTCTGTGTGTCCAGACATTTTGGCTCGAACATTCCTTGATTTTGGCCGTCACGCTTTCGCAGGCAGTCACAGGCAGTGTTGCCTTTTGTCTCCCTCATCCATATAGAAAAACACATATTGATTATTAGTTGTAGTTTCCTTCTCAAACTTCCACCAAGCTTTAACACCTTACGAGCGGGCCCGTCAGTTTTTTTCTACTACACGCCCAGCGGTGGGTTTTTACCCTAAATGGCCTTGTTTCCGTGCTCTTTTTCATGCATAAACAAGAGCCAGAGCGTAATACAATTATGTACCTCTGAAAGGGCGTAAATTGAGCTTTCCAATGACACCAGAACCATCCTTCTACGACCATGGGTTCTCTTGCAACGATCATGCAACACGAGTGCAAAAACCCTAAAATACAGTAATTTCCTTATATCATTCCCTGTGTGGCGAGGTAGGGAGGGTGGAGTTGTGTGGAGTAGATGTCAGTAGGCGCGCGGGGTCCGTGCCGAGCAGTCATGAGGTAACCTACGCTCCTCCCGTTGCTCGTCTCTCTCTCACAGACATTCTTGCTCAAAAATTGCACACAGACTTAAGTCGGTCCCCGCCACATAGTCCAGGTTTTTAGATACGGACTTAAGTCGGGCTCCGCTAATTAGGGGTTAATTAAGAAAGTACCTCCAAAACTTTCCTTCGAGATAAATGTATACATTTTTCGGTAGAAAATGTCCTTACCAAAGGCCAGTTCCTCCTAAATTACAGGCTCCTTATCGCTAAACAGAAACAAATTGTCACCTAAGTGGTACAAAGGGTCTTAAAATCGCCAAACTAATGAGATGAATGTCATAACATTTCCAAACTAATGGGTCTCTCTCTCTCTCTCTCTCTCTCTCTCTCACGGGGCAAAAGGTTACATGGGATGGCATGATTAAATGAGAATTCTGGAAGCGGTGAGTGAGTGAGGTGGGGGAAGGTTAAGGCCGAATGGGGAGGTAAGAGAGGGAAGAGAAGGAGGGAGAAGAGAAGAGAAGAAAAGACAAAAAGAGAAGAAGAGAAGAGAAAAGAAGGAGGGAGAAGAGAAGAGAATAGAAGATAAGGAGGGAGAAAATAAGAGAAGAGAAAGAGGGAGAAGAGACGAGAAGGGAGAATATAAGAGAAGAGAAGAGGAGGGAGAAGAGAAAGAGGGAGAAGAGAAGAGTAGGAGGGAGAATAGAATAGAAAAAGAAATACAAGAAGAGAAGAGAAGATCAAACAAAAGGAAAGGTCAGGAAAAGAGAAGATAGTTGAAAAGGGAGGGAGGGGTGGAGAGACAAGGCCACAAGAGTAGACAGGAAGAGGGAGGAGGAATATGAAAGATAATAATGGAAACAAGAGTAGGCGGGAAGCGGGAAGGGGAATATGAGAGATAATACATACGAACGGAAGAGTAGAGAGGCAAAGATGATAGAAACAGAACATGGGAAGAGGAGAGTAATTACTGTAGAAAGGTAAGATATGAATTACGAAGAAGAAATATAGAAATAATTGAGCAAATTATAGAATATACAATAGAAAGGGATATACAAGAAGATACAACTACAGAGTGAGAAGGATGTGAAGAATATTCAGGAAGGTTAAGACAATATTATTGTAGGAATAGGAAAGGGCAGAGAAATTCAATTATGTGAAAAGATGATACATAAATATATAGGAGAGAACAAAACAGGTGAGTGGAGAGACAGCAGATATAAAAGAAACAGAGAAAAGTGGAACAAATCAGAGCATACATATTACTCGCTCCTCTCTCTCTCTCTCTGTGCCACCTGTATTTAAGAATGCCAACCCCGTGCGGGACTGTGTATAAAACGAAAAGCTTGCACAAAAATTGTGAAAGTGATCTCGTAATGTATAACTTTTCCGTGTGACCTTAAAGGACTGGAGTTCTCGAAAAAGGGCCACCATCCTGACGTTGCTCTTTGAACTAACTTGACAATATCCTACCTTTACTTGTTTGTTCCTAAAAGTCAATGAACGATATTGATCGGAGTCCTCGTTTGTTTTCTGTTTTACCTGCATATTAGAAAAAAAAAGTATTATCTATGTTTTAGATTACTATTAAAAAATAGTAATACTTTGATAAGTATTGTCATCGACTAACAGATTTTGCTCGGGACTGACTTGGCAGGGGATGTAGTGTTCCCGCCTCCTATAGTCGTCGCTGAGGCTGCTTTTGTGCCCCCTGGTGGTGGTTGTTTGCAAGAAGATAACATGGACTCTATCTACCCTGTTGGTGCAGTGACCCAATCAGTGGCACATTTGGCACAACAGGTGGATGATTTAGTGGATGCGGGGGCCAACAGCCATGGGTGCGGGCCATCCCATGATGCACTACTAGATGACACTGGTCCGGAGACAGCTGTGGGCCTGGCTGACCCCAGTGAGGCTACCGAGACTAGTAGAGGTGACCTAGTGCCGGACATAGTGATACCGACTCAACCTTCTGATATTTTTGAGAGGTCAGAGGTAACTGGCTTGATAGAGTTACCTAGAAACAAATTGAGCAAGTTGCAGCAAAAGGACCCGAGTCTGGGCCTCCTGTTTAAGACGGTTGGTACGACTGGGGGGAAGAACGGTCAAGCAGAGAAATTTGTTGTAAAAAGGGTATTGTTGTATCGGCAGTGGAAGCCGGATACAAACTCAGGTTTGGGGGAGGAGCAGTTAGTGGTGCCTGTCCAGTTCAGGGAGGAGCTGGTTAGGCTAACACAGGTGGCACCACTGGCGGCTCATTTAGGGGTATGTGAGACTACTGATAGGCTACATTCTCATTTTTGGTGGCCTAATATGCATGCATCGGTGGCTTCTTTTTTGATGTGTCATATTGGTAAGCTAGTTAGAGATCCCCACCCAGGAATACCCGTGGCACCCTTGATCCCTACACCTGCAGTTGAACCGCCAATGACTCGTGTCATAGTTGACATGGTTGGTCCCTTATTACCCACCAGTTCGGGAGATAAATACTTTCAAACTTTAATTGATACTACCAGTAGATACCCGAAGGCTATCCCGGTTAGCAGCATGAACACGAAGATGAGAGACCATTGTAACAAACAGGCTAAATCTAGGGTGTTCTAGGTGGGCGACGAGGCTTTGGCATGGCTGTAAGTTCAAGGTAGACCCAATGCTGCTAAGTTTTGTGGTCAGTATCTGGTTATTAAGCAGATTGGTGAGGTTGTCTATGTAATAGATACGCCCGACCATTGCACAGCCTCCCAATGCTGCCCTATTAAAATGCAACAGCCCTACCATAGACCGACTGCATCTGGCCGTGGCGCTGATGGAGGTGATGCTGCGCAGGCAGGTGTAGCCGCAAGTAATGCGGGGGTTCGCATGTATGGTATCGGCGGGGAAGCCTTGGCACTTATGAACTGTGGGAGTGACTGCACAGGTGGTACAGATTGTTCATCTCATGACCTGGCTGTATTAGGGACAAAGGAAGAGAAGGAGGGAGACTATAGTTTAGAGGCTGCGTTCCCGGCTGGGTTATGGGAGGGCAATGAGTATGTTGTTCTTCGAGATAAATTGCAACCTCTTGTTCCTAAGCGCCAAGAGGAGTTGTTTACTAGGCTGTGGCAGTACTTCCGCATGTTTGGTGATTCTCCAGGCCTGATGTCCGTGAAGGCACCCGACATAGAGGCTGGAGTTGGCTCCCTACCGTATAAATCCTGCTCGAAAGCCTGTCTTAAAAGCAGAGCTAGACTACATGTTGGAGAAGGGTCTGAGGAATAAGGGATATCGTGAGTGGTCTTTGCCAGTGACTTTGCAACCTGAGCTGAGTGGCAAGATCCGTTTTTGTGTTGAGGTTAGTGCATTATCCCAGACAGACGCCTATCCATTACCCAGAGTTGACGACCGCATCGGGGCTGCTACGTTTATCACTAAGGTGGAATTAGTGAAGGGTTATTGACAGGTCCCGTTGCCTGAGAGAGCGAAGAGAAGTGCCACTCTTGTGGTGGACTGGGCCGTTTATCAGTGTCTGGGGATGTTTTGCTGCCGGAACATAGTCTGGATGTGTGGCATGTTAAAGGCACTGATAATGTTATGGCTGATTGTTTGTCACGGGAGGGTATGTTTTAAGGAGAACCCTCGCCGTCCAGTCAGTGTTGGTGTAGCCTCCTACTTTGGTTTGATTAGCATGTTTACGTCTGTTGCTTGTTGGTTGCCATATGTAGCCCGGCGTAGGGTCGTAAAGTAGGAGTTGCTGTGTTTCTGCATAGATTTTTTTTGTATACAAAATTATAAAAACTATAAAAATACTATAAAAAAGACTGTAGTCGTGTATGTCTTGTAGTGTTATTGAAGTATGAGCAGTCTGTTGTTTCAAGATGCACCAACAGACTCCCCCTGGGTGTGAGGGTGTCACTTCCACCAGACATGTCAGCTGTAAGTGTTTGTTTTAACTTGTATAATTCACAAGGCCTATTGTGGAGGGCCCTGTGGGAGGCTAGGGCCTCGCTATATGTCCCTCCTCTGTTGCCACAAAGATAGCACTGTTTTGTTGCCACGTGTATAATTACTTCTTTTGTTCAGCCCTGGGGAGATTATTTTGTTAACCATAAGTTTACACAATGTTGTCTTAAGTTTTACTTGATTACTTTGTATTGTTAATGAGAGCCCAGGCTGCCTAGTTAATTGTATGTTCTGGCGGTGCCTGGCGCTCCACTTTTCTCTCCCTTGCTTGGCTGTGGGAACTCGTGGCCGCGAGAGCTTACTTCAGTCCGGGCGTTCACACTGACAACATCAACTGTCTGATGCTGTTAGGTTGTGTTCCCTTGTTTCCCTTAAATACCGCATATTTCATTTGTTTTCTTATTGGATCCAAGTATAGCAGGGCTGGAGTCATGTCAGGCATATTGTTTTTGTTTTAATGTTAGTAGGTTAATCTATCTATCTATCTATTGCCTGACGCCGTGATCCCCGAAGGGGTGGCCACGAACGAACCGCCCCCATGCACCTCTGTCCCCAGTCAGTCGACGCCCCTCCCCCCAACCAGCACCGCCTTCGTTCATGTACTTCCTCACTCCATCCTTCCACCTCATATTCGGTCTACCTCTCCCCCTCTGTCCCTCCACCTCGCTCTCGTACACCCTCTTAGTCATTCTCTCGCTTTCCATACGTTCCATATGGCCGAACCATCTCAAGTTGTTCCTTTTCACACTTTCCAGCACATCTACCTCCACACCACACCTCCTTCTTACTTCCTCATTAGTCTGTCTATCCCTCCATGTAACTCCGCACGCACTCCTTAAGTAATTCATTTCCACTGCTCTCACTCTTGGTCTGAGTCTCTCATCCAACGTCAATGCTTCGCTTCCGTAAGTCAGTGTCGGGATTACCACACTGTCATGCAAGGACTTCTTCACTTCCATACTGACCACCCTATTTCTTGTTACTGCTTTTAGCGTTCCTACAACCCTCTTCCCCTGTTGTACCCTCTCCCGCACCTCTTCATCCATAGTCCCATCTTTACTCAACACACTGCCCAGATACTTAAAAGAGTTGACGATCTCCATAGCCTGACCGTTCAGCTTCACCTCACACTCTGTGACTTCACCCCTTTCGAAGACCATAACCTTGCTCTTCCCCGTATTTACCTTCAAATTCCGTTTTTCGCACACTGTTCCAAACTCATTTACCAGACCCTGCAACTCCCATTCATTATCACTCATCAGAACTGTATCATCCGCAAACAGCAGTATACGTAGCTTCCACTCAATTCCCTCCCTTTTCAGCGATACACCAACATCCACTGCTCTTGATAGTATTTCTTTCATAACTCCATCCATATATACAGTAAACAACCATGGGGACATCACACACCCCTGTTTCAAACCAACATTCAGGTCAAAGAACTCGCTCTGCTCACTCTCCACACGTACTGCCGCCTTAATTACTAGAGTTTATTTAGTTTACACTGAATTCCTTTCTCTGGCAAATCTTAGATATAAGCTTCATACTTATTTCTTCCATTTCTCATCCATTATTCTGCTGCATTGCTTGTTATTATTACATGTATTTATTATTTATTATTGAAGTTGGTATCCACAGTGGTTTGGCGGTATGCTCAAGGGCAGCCTGCCCCAATCTATTGGAATACCAACTATTGTGCTTCAGGTGTTAGGATAGTGCTCAGACTTTCCCCATGTTTCTGCTTAATGTTATTCCTAATTCCTAAGCGATTGGGCATACTATGAAGTGTCTGGCAGTGTTATGTTTTCTCATTTATGTGCAGTGTAGAATAACCATAGAACTACTCTTAAAAACTATACGCATTATCAACCAGACTCGGGGACAATAGATATTTGTGTATCTCCTTGTTACTGCTTTACTAGAGCAAAGAGGAAGATAACCATTTTTCCTAGAGAACCTGTGTGTCATGGTGTATGAGTTAGATATTAAGAGCGTGTCTGTTGCAGGGTAGTACGGTGCTGTGGGCTAGGCTATTTAAGCAGCTGTTTGCCCCCGGCTACCCTCGTAACAATATATATATATATACAAGGTGTCCCAGGAGGAAAGGGCATTACTTTGGGAAATGATAAAACAAGGTATTCTAAACCAAAAATGTTCTATAACAAAAAGTCCAAATCTCAACCGTTAAAAAGATGGTGAAGGTTTTAAGTAGTGTCCTCCCCTGCCTCACTGTAATGGACTCTTCCTTGTCAGATAGTTTCCAACTGGTCCAAAGTGAGCTATTATAACTATAATCATTTTGCAACTTACAGAATTATAATATCTTTATAATAATATGGTAAAATAATTGCAGTTAGATGGAGGTGTGGTAGGTACTAGGACAGCGTACCTTATGGGGAAATACTTAAGAAAATGCCATTTTCAACATTCAATATCTCTTTACTGGTTGAGATTTGGAATATTTTTGTATAGAACATTTTAGGCTTAGAATATTTTGTTTTATAATTTCCCAAAATGATGCCTTTTCCTCCTGGGACACCCTGTATATATATATATATATATATATATATATATATATATACAGGGTGATTCAGAATTGCATGCATTAAATAGGAGGATGGCCGCTTTGGATAATTTTAAACAACAATGTCTCTTATGATAAAATGTCAAATTATACATAAGCCTAGTTGACATTATATATAGCTAACCATTTCCTATTTGTATTTAGGAAATATTTCATTCCATACTAAACATAGAATTATACAATAATAAGGGATCTCTAAACTAAACCAACGCAAGTCAAGTCGGGTTACATTAATGTGAAATGAATGTCACAAGTACACATGAGTCACATGAATAAATGCCTGTGGTTCGATCTAGGGAGAGGGTGGAATATATATATATACAGTACAGGGTGTCCTGAAATAGACGTGACAAGCTTCAGGATATGATAATACAGATGATTCTAAGCATGACATATTTATTAACTAAAATTCCTAATCTCAACCGTTTATGAGTTACATTTAGTGTCCTCCCCCATATCGCTGTAATGGGCTTTTCCATTTCAAATAGTTATCAGCTGGTCCAAAGTGAGCTAATGTGTCTATAATAATTTTGCAACTTACATAATTATAATATCTTGATAATAACATGGTAAAACAACTAAAGTTAGATGAAGGTGTTGCAAGCTATATGGCATCTAGGCCAACCTGATGGGGAAATACTCAATGAAACGCCATTTTCAACAGTCAATAACTCTATAATGAGTAAAGTTTATAATTTTGCTAATCGAATATCTTCTGCTCATAATATATTTCCTAATCTATTCCTGAAGTTTGGCACATCTATTTTGGGACACCCTGTAGCCTATATATATATATACGGTATGAATATAATCGTTTGGAGGTCGGTGGAAAAAATATACATAAAGTATATCGTTTATATGCAAGTATTGGAAAAATGTATATTGCTTGAGATCTACATGGACAGAAGAAAAATTGCAAAACCATTACCCAGAGCCTGGAAGGGAGTCGGGGGCTGCAAAGGTTTAACAAAAATTACTGTTGAGACACCTTAAGAGACAATCCGAGAAGGCTGCATATGAAATAAGAAGTACTTTGTGGTAAAATGAAAGAAAAACACGTGAAAGGAAGAAAGAAAACAGTATGAAGAGGGCAGAAGAAAAAATTTGAAAGGAAGATAGAAAAAAAGGACCATTACAATTTGATGACACGATTTCTCGTGTGATACCGTCTGAAGGCAGCAAGAAAGGTAGACTTAGGGTTAAGTATGGCTATTATAACATTATATTGAGAGAGCGTGTGTGAGAGTGAGAGTGAAAAGGGGGGGGGGGGTAACTACGCCCAGGGAACCACTGAAACCAAGAGAAGCAGGTTACGTAAAATATCAGATGCCTATTCTTCTTCTTTTTTGTTTAACTATTGTAATGCTACTCAACTATTTTTTTAATTAGGCCTTACAAAATCAAATCTTTGAAAATGTAAACAGTTAAGTGCAGTCCCAGTTTATATAAGGTCCTTGTCTGGGTCACCCGGACCAACTTATGAACCTAAGGCTTCAATGAGGCCAATAATGCTTGGTTTGGGGACCTTCACCTAAAAATGGAAAGGGGAGAGAAATAGATAAGAGTTAAAAGAGTTAATTGTTCAGTAGTTTGGGAAAGAGGGTTAATGGGGGGGGGGGGCTTGAGGAATGAGTATAAAAAGGTTAATTGTCAGTGTGTGTGAGAGAGAAAGAGAGTCTCCACACAACCTATTTGTCCTTTAATTATAACTTGGAGAAAAGTTTTAATCACATAGTCCAACCTCATAGTGAATAAAGAGTAAACTATTATAATGCTCAGAGAATGGCTAAGGAATAGGTTAAATGTGTTCCTATTAGTGTGGGTATTTATAAAACTTAATAACCTCAACCTGAATCCATAATATGCTTATCCATATTATTAAAACTGGTTAAATAGATATCTTTAAACACTATATATTAATCTATTGGTCTCTTTGTTTATCAACCTATCCATTTGATTATCAATTCAAAGACACTGCGTCTTTATATTTATTTTCAGAGAAGGCATTCGTTGACGAGACATTATCATCGGCTATTGTCTTGTCATCTTGTATTTCACACACTCTTTTCACCATTAATTCATATTATCACCAATCCACCAATTAACTTACAAATAAGCCTAATTAATTAAATCCGTTAAACTAATGAATACATGTGGCACTCCAAGGATTCAAACCTGGATACTCACACTGCAATTCAGTGCACTAACCATTACGCTAGCAATTGCAAGACAGTCCAAAGGTATATGCACAAGCTCACGGTATATTATCCATTCTCGAATACTGGATAATAAGCTAAGCATGTACATATAACCAACTGCACTATGATAGCCTAATGATAACATGAATGGAAGGGGTAATTGATGAGGCCTTAACCACAACAGAAGGTCTCGCTAGGAATTACTCCTGAACCTGAATACACTCATATTTCACCAACCCACCAATTAACTTATAAAGTAACCAAATTGGTTAACTCAATGAAACTAATGACAACATGTGGTACTTCAATTATTCGAACCTAGGCTACTCACCCCGAAATTCCGTGCACTAACCATTACACTATCAAGACAGTTCAAAGGTTTAAGCACATGCTCACAATATATAATCTATTCTCGAACACTGGATATTAATCTAAGCATGCACATATAACCAACTGCATTGTGATAGCCTAATGATTACATGAATAGAAGGGGTAATTAATAGGGCATTAACCACAAAGGAAGACCTCGCAAGGAATTACTCCTGAACCTGAATACGTTCATATTATCACCAACCCACCAATTAAATTAAACAAAAATAACCTAAATAATTAAATTAATTACACAAATGAATACATGTGGCACTCCGAAATTCAGTGCACTAACATTACTCACATTACCATCGGCTACTGTCTTTTCATCTCGTATTTCACACACTCTTCTCACCATTAATAAAATACTCGCTACAGGCACTTCTCTCTCACTGTATATTCTGAGTATTTCAGTACTCATACAGTGTTAATGTATTACAAACAGTCTGGTGTTTATATGGTGTGTCGTGGGCTTTGTGGTAATGCTCTGAAACTAAATTATATTACAAATTCGATCTTACCTATGACGTATTGGGGTTGAACTTGGAACCTTAGGATTATCAGCTTATTAGCATGACCACTACACCACACCCACCCAAACCACAAGTAGGGTGGACCATCCACGTTCATTCAATTAGACAGTTTGACAATAATTATATTATGATGTTATTAACATTAGTAATCATTAGCAGGTACTCTATAACTGTACCACTGTACTCTATAACTGTACCACTGTACTCCATACTTGTTTGTCAAATATAGATCATGCACATTTGTATTACGAGTGCATGCTCCTTTGTACTGACTAACAGCACAATGAAAGGTTTATCATTTCTATGGATCACTCCTGTTGATCTTGTTATAAGTTGGACTATAACAATAATACAAGACGTGGCATCACAATACGTTATACTAGACCAAACCCGAGAGTAACCTAATATATACCAGTAATAAGGGAGACCGTTATATGTCAAGTACATAGATGTAAATAGTACTGCAGGTGAGACTGTTACATATCATGTTGTGAGTCCCCTATATTATTAAAGATCGGTCAGCATCCACCATATTGGTACCAGTTATGTTATTAGCTAATTTGTACACTCATATAATGCCCATACTTACATAGCAAATGCGGCCATATTGGTGCATATTATGTAGTTTGATATCTGGATCTAAAGTCTATATGATCTGTGTAAAATATCAGATTGTTTTATATTTATGGCACAACTATGGTGTCCAAAGCAGAATATGGCCAATGTCTTTCATTAAAACATACTTACAAGGAAGTTAGTATCTTACAGACCTTGTAGTCCATTCCAAGGCGATACTAGACTTTTGGTGAACACATACAGTATAGTGCAGTAATATCATAGAAAAGTGCATAGCATACTATCTACTCGTCTCGTAAATTTGTCCACCCACGTACTTTTTAACACTTCTAAGGGAAGTTGGTTCCAGGTAGACATTATTATACGTGAAGACATTTCCATGTATGCTATTGCTTTGGCTTAAACTTCCAACTATGTGTTGTATTTATGTTGGGGATAAACATTCAACATCCTTGTTGACAAACCAATTTAGTAAATGTTAAATTATATTATAATTATATTCAGGTTAGGATAACATTTAGGGTAAACTCAGATAGATCTTACTCTTTTATTTTGTATTTATAGTTTTGTTTTTCCAAAGCTTCACATAATCCTCTGATATTAGCCAGAACACAATAAATATATACTGTATATATATATATATATATATATATATATATATATATATATATATATATATATATATATATATATGTATAGAGAGAGAGAGAGTTATTATAAACTGAAAGGTTTAGATTTTGTTAAAACAACACAATATGCGAAAAGAAGGTTTTACCAGTAAAATACAAATACAGAGTAGGAGTGGGATTATGTTGCAAGGCGGGTGCTACATACTCTATGTGGAGGAAGTGGTATACACTGAGAGAGCTTTGAGGAACACTGATTATTGTAATAGCGATAGATTAGCGAGAGAGATGCAACATTGAGGCGAAGAGAGAAAGATTGCATAGAATCCGTGAATCGGTGAGGCTAGGAAGCAAATCCTAAAAAAAAATATCAAAACACAATTCATGCCAGCAACCAACCACAGAACCAAGTCATTACTGTTGTCCGTCCACCAATCTCGACACCTCACATTCTGAACATTTGACACATCCAGTTTGTGTTCATTATTTTAATCAGACAAGCACATTTTACTGATTTGGACTGGTGGCAGAAATTTCGAAATATGAGGAGTAAAACTAATACAGAAATATGGGCCACAAAGGTCTTCAAAAACGGCCCGGTAATTAAGGGAGCAGAGATTGAGATGAAACAAAAAATATGTTAAAAATATATAATAAAATGGTATTAAACTATTTCTCATTGAACAAAACAAAAATATATATATTATATATACAGTATATATATATATATATATATATATATATATATATATATATATATATATATATATATATATATATATATATAAAAATATGAATATATATATATATATATATATATATATATATATATATATATATATAAATATGAATATATATATATATATATATATATATATATGTATATATATATATATAATTATATATATATATATATATATATATATATATATATATATATATATATACTGTATATATATATATACATATATGTATATATATATATATTATATATATATATATATATATACCGATATATATATATAATTTTATATATATATATATATACGACAAACGTAGTGAAGCCATAGAACTCTTAAATTCTGATCTAAATACTATCTCCAATTGGGACACAGAAAACCTTGTTACCTTTAATGCTTCCAAAACCCAATTTCTCCATCTATCTACCCGTAAGGAACTCCCAGCGGACTATCCCTTATTCTTCAACAATACAAAAATCAATCCTTCATCTTCTCTCAATATTCTTGGTGTCCCTTTTTCTTCTGCTCTCAGTTGGAAGAACCATATTATCAGTATTGCTAAGGCAGCCTCCCAGAAGCTGGGTCTGCTCAACCGCCTTAAGGGGTTCTTTTCCCCTGCACAGCTTCTTGCTCTGTACAGGGGCATAGTGCGTCCTTGTATTGAGTATTGATCACATGTGTGGGGAGGTTCCTCTCACACCGCTCTCCTAGACAAAGTTGAAAGGAAAGCCTTTCGTATCACTAACTCCCGTCCACTCACCAACTCTCTGCAATCTCTCTCTCCGCTGCTATGTTGCATCTATCTCGCTATTCTATCGCTACTTTAATAATCAGTGTTTCTCAGAGCTTTCCCAGTGTATACCACCTCCTTTGCGTAAGGCACGTGGTACCCGTCTTGCAACTCAATTCCACCCCTACTTTGTGCAACTCTCCAACCCAAGAGTGAAACATTACTGTCAATCTTTCTTCTACTCAACAGCTGAGCTCTGGAACTCTCTCCCAGAATCAGTCTTTCCCTCTTCCTATGACTTAAATTGCTTCAAACTCCGTGTGTCAAGGCATTTTGGCTCGAACGTCCCTTGATTTTGGCCGTGTCACTCTTTCAACTATGGGGGAGTCACTCGCTATAGGCAGTTCTGCCTTTTGCCTCCCTCAATCACATAGACAAAAAAAAAAAAAAAAATAGTATATATATATATATATATATATATATGGGTGTGTTCAACCGCCTTAGGGGGTTCTTTTCCCCTGCACAGCTTCTTGCTCTGTACAGGGGCATAGTGCGTCCTTGTATTGAGTATTGTTCACATGTGTGGGGAGGTTCCTCTCACACCGCTCTCCTAAACAAAGTTGAAAGGAAGGCCTTTCGTATCATTAACACCCGTTCACTCACCAACTCTCTGCAATCTCTCTCTCTCCGCCGCAATGTTGCATCTCTCTCGCTATTCTATCGCTACTATAATAATCAGTGTTCCTCAGAGCTTTCCCAGTGTATACCACCTCCTTTATGTAGGGCACGTGGTACCCGTCTTCCAACTCATTCCCATCCCTACTCTGTGCAACTCTCCAGCCCAAGAGTGAAACGTTACTCTCAAACTTTCTTCTACTCAACGGCTGAGCTCTGGAACTCTCTCACAGAATCAATCTTTCCCTCTTCCTATGACTTAAATTGCTTCAAACTACGTGTGTCCAGGCATTTTGGCTCGAATGTCCCTTGATTTTGGCCCTGTCACTCTTTCAACTATGGGGGGGGGGGGGCACTCGCTATAGGCAGTTATGCCTTTTGCCTCCCTCAATCACACACAAAAAAAAACAAAAAACAACAATATATATATATATATATATATATATATATACAGTATATATATATATATATATATATATATATATATATATATATATATATATACCGGTATACATAATTTTATATATATATACATACTGTGTATATATATATATATTTAAATATATATATATATATACGGTATATATATATATATATATATATATATATATATATATATACTGGTCATCCAACTTTCGGGACTTCGGTGAGACCTTTTCTATTACGCTATCGCTATCGAATGCCTTCGATAGACTGTGGCACAAATCTTTAACCCGCCCAGCCCCAGCGACGCGTCTGGCGCGTCGCCGATGTATGTAACGCACAGCCCCAGTGACGCGTCTGACGAGTCACCCTAATTGCTCCGACCGTAACCTCAGGTGTAGCCACTCGAGAGGGCTCACGTTTGTATGGGAACTGTGGACGTATCCCACGCAACCGTGCCGATGGTTGAAAACTCTCAAAGTCCACGTGCGTGCGCGTGAGCACGCAATAACCTGGTTTTTTGGGGTAATTGCCTTCAATTTTTTACCCTTGTAAAATACGTTTTCGTGGGCTCTGTAGGACCATTCTTTAAGCTTTTTGAGCGGTTTTTCCTGGTTTTTCCTTCATTCCTAACCCATTCGCTATTGTTTCTGGAATAAAACCATTTTTTGAAAACCGGCCGGGTTATGGTGAACAAAAAATAACAAACTAGCCGGGGCTCGACGGGTTAATTTCTAAACTATCCTCCTTCGGTTTTCATCCCTCCATCTGTGCCTTTGTCTCTAATTTCCTTTCCAGTCGTTCCATAGCTGCTGTTGTGGATGGCTATCGCTTATTTCCTCATCCTATCAACTCCGGTGTTCCTCAGGGCTCTGTCCTATCTCCTATTCTCTTTCTAATTTTCATAAATGATCTTCTCAACTGTACCTCCAGTCCCATCTATTCATACGCAGATGACTCTACCTTACACTACTAAATTAGTTTTCCAGAACGCACTAGCCAGCAATCCCTCAAAGACAAACTTAATGAAGCCATACAACAATTATGTTCTTATCTAGCTACTATTTCCAATTGGGGTAGAGAAAACCTTGTTGCCTTTGACGCTTCCAAGACCCTATTTCTCCATATATCTACCCGTCCGGAACTCCCAGCGGACTATCCCTTATTCTTCATCAATACAAAAATCAGTCCTTCATCTTTTCTCAATATTCTTGGAGTCACTTTTTCTTCTGCTCTCACTTGGAAGGACCATATTACCAGTCTTGCTAAGGCAGCCTTCCAGAAGCAGGGTGTGCTCAACCATCTCAAGGGGATCTTTACCTATGCACAGCTTCTTGCTCTGTACAGGGGCAGAGTGCGTCCTTGTATTGAGTATTGTTCACATGTGTGGGCAGGATCCTCTCCCACTGTACTCCAAGACAAAGTAGAAAGGAAGGCCTTTCAGATAATTAATTCCAGCCCACTCACCAACTTTCTGCAAACTCTCTCTTCGCGTAATGTTGCATCTCTCTCGCTATTCTATCGCTACTACAATAATCAGTGGTCCTCAGAGCTCTCCCAGTGTATACCACCTCCTCTACATAGGGTATGTGGTACTCGTCTTGCAACACAATCCCACCCCTACTTTGTGCAACTCTCCATCCCAACAGTGAAATGATACTCTCAACAGCTGAGCTGAGCAACTGTCTCCCAGAATCAGTCTTTCCTTCCTCCCATGACTTAAATTGCTTCAAACTTTTTGTGTCGAGGCATTTTGGATTGAACGTCCGTTGATTTTGGCTCTGTCACTCTTTCAACTATGAGGGAGGTACTCGCTACAAGCAGTTCTGCCTTTTGTCTCCCTCACTCACATAGAAAAATAAATATATATTTATATATATATTTATATATATATATATATATATATATATATATATATATATATATATATATATATATATATACAGTACATATATATATATATATATATATATATATATATATATATATATATATACAGGTATATATACAGTATATATATATATATACTATTTTTTAATATGTAAAACAACAGTATGCATAGACCAAAGTATGTGTCAGCTACACCAATTTCGACTAACTACTTATAAAAAGAAAATTGGTGAAGGAGAGGAAGGGTGGATAAATCCGCGATGTCGCCAATTTCCCACAATGCACCGCAGTAAACATTGCGTACAGCGCCTCTGCCGGCCATTATAGGCATATATTGGTAGGGAGAAATAGATGCTTACCACTTAATCAATCTGTATACATGAATAGTTTGTGATATGTGTGTGTGGGTGTGCGTGTGTGTGTGTAACTTTTTTTATATAATTATATCATAATGCTTTGGCAAGCATTAACCCAAAGGACCCCAACAACACTCGTGATGCGTCGCTTATGTATGTAACACTCAGTCCCAGTGACGCAGCAACTGCATCAGCTATTTCGCCCTTATTTACTCCTGTTGTATGGCACATAGAGGGTTCAAATTTCTATGGGAATTACTTTATGATGTGGCAGAGCGATAGCAGTAGCTGGCTACCCCCCAAGGCCAGCCTCGCTGGGTTGGGGACACGTGCGATAACGCCAGTTTACCCCTTTACCTTGCAAGTATATCACCATCTCAGACCGTTCTCTTCGCCACCCACGCAGGGGTGTTAGTGTTGAAGCCCTTGCAATGAGTCTAATCTATCCAGACACCATTAACCTTTACTTTTCTCTTTTAAACACTCACATTCTTTTTATGAAATTATCAAAATAATTATCTATACCGATCTCTGTCTCTCTCTGTCTGTCTGTATGTCTGTCTGTCTGTCTGTCTCTCTCTCTCTCTCTCTCTCCCGCCCACACCTTTCTTAAAACTGTACAGGCTTTCTTCCAAGTTTCCCCGGCTCTTTCTCCCAACTCTCTCACGCTTCACTTTGGTGTGTTAATAATGTTCTACCTACGAACACAGGTGTCATTAATGATTAGTTTGACTTCAAATATTACCCAAATTCTATAACTAAATGTAATCTTTTAGTTTACTTATATTCGTCTATAGTCTGAGTTTCTTAGAGATTTCACTATACGACAACGTGTTTCTTCCAATTACTTGGGTCCCAGTAATTCAGTTAAACAAATAATTATGAGAGTCACAGAGTAAGACTTTACTGCTTTGATTTATTGATCAAATATTTTCTAATCAGCGTAAATTCGCCTAAATGATAGCCAGAATAAACTGTGAGAAACGTTATGGGTCCAGAAAGGGATAAATTATTGTCATATTTTTATCATGTTAATTTGTGATCAGAGTTATGTTGTTCTTTTTACAATTGATTAATGTCCCATATTTAATATCTACAATAGTTCACTCTTGCACACCTATAGAGGTTTATTGCTTCTTTCAACATTTTCTACCGAAGTCCAATATATGATTTGTTCTATCTCCAACACCACCATTTTTCATAGACAGTATATGCATAAATTTTTTTTGTTTCGTAGCCGTCAATGAAGACAATCTTTTTAACCCATACTGTACCGGTGACATCTTTATCATTAACTTTTGTTATTAAATTTATAAGATGATTTTATAAAGTTTAAGAACCTCTAACCATAAAAAGGCTCCACATTATATATAATTTAACTATTTTAGCTACCGCAGATCCTTCCAAAGCTGAACTAAATCGTTTAGTAGTTGTCAGAATATGCAAGGAGTCGTCGGTACAGATGGGTTAAACATATTTCTTCTTCTTAAACTGTCATGTTCATCATTGACCAAGTCTCTGTCTCTCTCTCTTCCACACACACACACACACACACACACACACACACACACACACACACACACACACACACACACACACACACACACACACACACACACACACACACACACACACACACACACACACACACACACACACACACACACACACACACACACACACACACACACACACACACACACACACACACACACACACACACACACCAGCCTCTCCTCTATCACTATCACAACCTCCAACAATCTCCCTTCATTGGCTTGGGTACACCTGGTATCTCTCACTTCCTCACTGTCTCACACATGCAACATGGTACTACAATCTCTCACTAAAGCCTTACAGCTTCACTATCACTCACTCTCTAAATATCTCTCACACATACATAATTGAATTAGTCTCTGTCACTCTCCTCACTGTCTCAGTATCTCTCACACATGCAACACAGTACTACGGACCCTCTTACTGTTACTCATTGCATCACTATCTCTCACACATGCAGCAGATTATTACAGTCCCTCTCACTATCTCTAACACATACAACACAGTATTTCTCAGTAACTCACACACCAAATTACTACAGTCTCTCTCACTACTTCCCACACATGCAGTACAGTACACCAGTCACCGTTTATGGAGCCCTTATACAACTTAGTGAAGTGTTATTAAGTCAGTGGTTCCCCTTAATAAAGTTATCCCATTATGGAGTAGGTAATGGTAGTGCAGAGTATTGTTATCATTGTATGTGTGTGTGTGTGTGTGTGTTGACTATATGATGGTTGAGGGGACAGTGGGGGTGATATATAGTACACGAGGGGAAGGAATGGGGGGAGGTAGTGGTAGTATTGGTGGTGTGTATTAGTGGTGGTGGTGTTTGGCGTTGCGGGTGGTAGCTTATCTGTTGGTAGCAGGCTTAAGGGGAGGTATGTCAATATGTATGGAGCCCCTTCTCCCTTATGTTTAGCTCCATTAGTTTTGACATTTTAAGACAATCACCCCACTAGTTTGTTGATTTTAAAACCTTTCACCCAATGTTAGTTGATGTTAGGACCTTTCGTGCCATTTACACGTCAATTTTTAACCTGCTGAGCGATAGCAAGCCTGCAATTTAGGAAGAATCGGTCATTGGCTGGGACATTTTTCTACCGAAAACTGTATAAATGTATCTTGTAGGGGGCGTTTGGAGGTATTTATCTTAAGCTTGGTGGAGGTCTAGGGAAGAATCTAAAACAATTAATGTGCATTATAAATGCATAGAAATTTGAACCTATACAACCAAACCTCTTCTTAAAGGTGGGTGTGCATGCTATTATTGTCCTCCACAATCATTGCTGGCAGTGTGCACTATAGCTTTTGGTGCAATATTTTCGGCTACAATGGCTTAATTATTTATATAATGGCCAAAATAGGATATGGGTGACACTTTTCTGGATTCGGAGTTTAAGTGCTCTGATGACGTATGCCCAGCAACACAACAAGCTCTTCTGACAGGTGGAAATGGAGGATAGTGACAGTAGTTCCGATTCGTTTGCCAATACTGAGGGTGATTACCGTGATTATGGCGAAGAACCTCAAGTGATGAATATTGGTGGTGTCCAGGCTTATATGTATGAACCTGTAGGACGAGATCCAGCAGCAGGAGAGGAGGGAGAAGCAGCTGTGATTACCGCCCGCCTTGTTTACACTACACGGAGCCGCGGCGGACGCTAGCGATCATGTCCCCGTCTATTTTGACTGCATTTGGATACAATAATGAAAGCCCGCCCCTCACGCCTCCATGACTTATTGTCATCATCATATACATTGCCAACAGGGTGCACATAACAGAAAAAATCGCCGTAAAAATAGACGGGAACTTAACCTCGGCGATCGACTTATGTAAACATGATGACCATACGCCTGGTCACTACATATCCTTCCCACCAATGTTTGTGCCACTCACAGTTTTTTTTTTTTTTTTTTTTTGTTAGCCTAGTTGCTAGTAGTTGAATTTCAGCCAATAAATTGCTTTAGCCTAGGTTAGGCCTATATCTATCGACGCTGACTGTATAATTTGGGCTAGGCTTAAGTTAGCCCATATTATCCACTCTCCTGACTCCTGAAATTGGCAAGGACGTATGGGTGGGAGGGTGGTTTGGGGGATGGTGGGGGGCAGGTAGAAGGGTAATTGACTCTTGTTACAAATATGGAGCCAGTGGGTGGTGGGAGGAAGTTGGGGTTGTGGTGGGGGGAAGACAGAAGGGTAGGGGACTTGTCCCACAAATATGGAACCAATTGGTGCAGTCCTTTCGCCGCCACATATTTTCCTTGTTTTCCTTTGTGATGGCCTGATGCGGCGACCCATGGTCGGCGAGTGGATTGGGGGAGGGGGTTGGGGTGGTGGTAGCAAGAAGCCAGAAGGGTAAGGTACATGTGGTAGAAATATGAAAGCTATAGGTGCAGTCGTTTCGCTGCTACGATTTTATTTCGGCGAGTCCGTATATATACGGACCTGGCACTGGGCGTGACAAGACCACAGTCTGAATAGGCAATCAGCGGGTGCATCTAGCCATACCCATACTCCACCGCACTTTATTGTCAAAGCATTCATCACGAAAATGTCCATTGCATATGAAGCTTGTTTTGGGCTTTGCCTCCCACACTCTGGTTCTTTGTATAAACTTCACCCATTTGTTACAATGGTTTGGATCACTTGGAAACTTGTGTAGTGCTAGTGTGTTCTTTGTATAAACTTCACCCATTTGTTACAATGGTACGGATCACTTGGAAACTTGTGTAGTGCTATGTTTGGTCCAGGGATGTTGCTACACCCTTAAACAGCACACCTATTCACCATTGTTGCTATACTTGCTGATGTTTACTTCCCAAATGTTGGCCGGGGCCTACGTCACATCCTCACGTGAGTACTAGTTGCAAGGGGTTGCAATTCAATATCTATTTTTGATTTGTTCTCTAATATTGAAGATTAGTTTTGACAAAGGAGTAGTCAGGTTGATTACTGGAGATCTAAACATCTCTTTAAATACATTATAAATTAATTTTAATTTTGCATGCCCCACCACCTTTAAGGTTAGAAAGAAGTAGTGGGTTGGGTACCGGGATTTGTGGCCTATCGTTATAATAGATAGGGGAACATGTACAGAGTGGCAGCCTCATTGTAAACAACATCACAATAGTTCTCTATCACAACAGTACATGGTTCACTCATGGTATAAGAGGTTTATACTTCAGGTTTTTACTTCAGATAACGTATTAGGGAAAGGGTAGTATTTGATACACTGGCAGACTGTGTGGCCAATACCAAGTACACAAACCCTACCTCATCACTTATGGTTTGTGTGTCTCCGTGTGTGTTTGTCTGTCTGTATGTGTGGGTGGTTGCATTTTTGTCTGAGTGGGTAAGTCTGTATTTATGTATGGGTATCTGTGTGTGTGTTGGGGTGTGTGTGTGTGTTGGTCTCTCTCTCTCTCTCTCTCTCTCTCTCTCTCTCTCTCTCTCTCTCTCTCTCTCTCTCTCTCTCTCTCTCTCTCTCAAGTAAAAACTGCAAGGTCTGTGTGGTTTGAGTATATATGTAACTATGTGTGTGTGTGTGTGTGTGTGTGTGAAAATTACGTTATGCTTGAATCCACTGTATCTTCTATTTTGTACATTTATTTATATAAGTAAATGCAATTCACATAATGTTATTGTTATTTTGCACATAAGTCTGTATGAAGGTAAACCAAACGAAAACCAGTTGTAACCTAAAATATATAACTCACCCCTGTAATGTAATTTATATTGGTATAGCAAACTCCGATCACGGATTGATTACATGCTAAGCCCTTTTACCACCATTACGTAATTTGCATCGTATTCTGGTTAACATCAGACGATTTTGTTTTGTCAATATCCTACCGCTACGATACAAACAAGTATATACAACATAATTAAACCTTCTTTTTAACATAGGTCCTTCAAAATATGCATTACATCATATAAGTTTACCTAGACTCAATGATACAAAGGCGCCACAGTACTGAATGGGTTAATCACATTGAAAACAGACAATATTAATTAGGCCATTCGCTTATCAGGCCAGACATGCCAATATTAGGCAATGTACACCACATACATTTGTGTGAGCCATATATAAACCATCGACTGCAACAAAACTGGCACACATATTTTGAAATATTTATAAGGACTGCCACATGTGTTTGTAATATTTCATTAATCGATTTTAGGCGTAGAGTTGGTTGTTGGATAGAACATAATAATGTTAAATATACGCATTCATTTCAGAACAAATTATTAATAGAAAATACGAATGCGTAAAAGCACGTAAAACAGTGTTACAATGGTTAAGCAATGATGTACTACTCACCGGTTGTGTGTACCGATTACCTTACAGTCTAAGTATTGGATATTCAACACACGGATTCGTCAGTGTAGAAAATGACCACCCAAGAGTACATTATACTCCCTATGTGTTATACCGTCTAGTGGTATGATGTACAACAAGCAAGTTTTTTGGAATTACCATGGTACAATATAGGTATATTCCAACAAGCCATGATACGACAACGTGTGCTTGTCGCTAAACAATGAATGTTTTTTGTAGCCACTAATATTTATTATAAGGTTGGGTGAGGGCTGGTTCTATCCAGAGTGAGGTTTGGCATTCTCTACCCGACCTTAGCTGTGTATGTCTGTTTCTTTCACTGTCCTATATTTCCTTCTAGGGGCAGGTGGCTGGGAATCCTCCTCCCCTTATAGACTTTACCTACTAGACGAGACAGAGGAAGGAGAGATGGAACGAGAAAGTGGTCCCGGCCCCTAAGAATTGGAACTTTAAATGTTTTTTTAGTTCGGTCTCTGTCTCAAGTTGGCTACCCTTAGCCATGGGGTATGTGGCTGTACATACAAACATACATACATAATGTGCATACATACAGTAATCAAGTGATTGTCTACGGAACAGTTGTTATATACAGTATATTGCAACACACTAAAGGAAATGTTGATTTATATCAAATCCTGCTGCTTCTTTCCCCCTATGCTGTCACTTTTCAAATTGCAATTCTGTTATTGCGCAGGGAACGTAACATATATAATTGTCGTGTCAGCCATGTTATAATGCTTCAAAAAATGGATTTGCTCAGATATACAGTATTAATATCTGTCTTATCCAGAATTATATTATACGAGAAGGGTTGGGTGTGAAGGGGGATCAGCCGGGTTGGGCCAATCAGCGCTCTGCAGACCTCCATAATCCTGCGTTAATCTCTAACCGTTTTGGTAAGATGATCCTCAGGGTATTAGAGTGTGAAGCCTATAATTGGGCTTTGTAATGAATTGGGGTTGTGTGGGACAGGGATCTGCCTTGCTTGGGCCAATCGGCTTTCTGCAGACTCCCATTTTCTTATGTTCTTATGTTCTTATGTATTATTTGGGTAGCAACTGTTGTCATATTTGTGTTATTATAGTCTTCATGACTGTAATATATATGAATTAGAGGGTGTATGGTTTATAGATTTAACGACGTTCTTTCTGCTATTCAAAAGCTGAGCTGTGAAACTCTCGTCCAAAATGAGTCTTTCCCTCTTCCTATGACTTAAATTGCTTCTAACTCCGTGTGTCCAGGCATTTTGGCTCGAACGTCCCTTGGTCTTGGCCCTGTCACTCTTTCCACTCTGGGGGAGGCACTCGATACAGGCAGTCCTGCCGTTTGTCTCCCTCACTCACATAGAAAATATTGCGTATATATAGAATTATATATATATATATATATATATATATATATATACACTGCATATACTGTATATACACGGTGTCCCAGGAGGAAAGGGCATACATTTGGGAAATGATAAAACAAAATATTCTAAGCCTAAAATGTTCCATAAGAAATATTCCAATTCTGCCCGGAATCAAGCCAAATCTGTTCTTCGACTTGCCAAACACTCTTTCATCAATAATAAATGCACTGAACTATCCAACTCTAGCTCTTCCCAAGCTTTCTGGCATCTAGCCAAAAAACCTCTCCAACAATTTCTCTTCCTCGTCTTTCCCTCCCCTTTCCCACTCTGATGGCACAACCATCACTTCTTCCTCTGACAAAGCTAAACTCTTCGCTCAAACTTTTGCTAGAAACTCCACCTTGGATGATTCCGGTGCTATTCCTCCCTCTCCGCCCTCCTCTCTCTTACTTATGCCTAATATCCTAATCTCTTCTAAAGATGTACTTTCTACCCTCTCTGGGCTTAACACTAATAAGGCGTACGGTCCGGACGGTGTTCCTCCTGTTGTTCTCAAAAACTGTGCTTCCGTGCTGACTCCCTGCCTAGGCAAACTCTTTCGTCTCTGTCTATCCTCTAACGTCTTCCCTTCATGCTGGAAGTTTGCTCACATTCAACCTGTCCCAAAGAAGGGTGACCGCTCTCAACCCTCCAACTATCGTCCAATTGCTCTCATCTCTTGTCTTTCTAAAGTTTTGAACCTATTCTTGCTTCCAAATTTCTTAAGCATTTCTCTTCTCATAATCTGCTCTCAGATCGCCAGTATGGCTTCCTTAAGGGTCGCTCTACTGGTGATCTTCTTTCATATCTTTCTAACTCTTGGTCATCCTCTTTCGGGACTTCGGTGAGACTTTTTCTATTGCACTAGACATATCGAAAGCCTTCGATAGAGTCTGGCATAAATCTTTAATTTCTAAACTACCCTCCTTCGGTTTCTATCCCTCCATCTGTGCCTTTGTCTCTAATTTCCTTTCCGGCCGTTCCATAGCCGCGGTTGTGGACGGCCATTGTTCACTTCCTCACTCTATAAACTCCGGTGTTCCTCAGGGCTCTGTCCTATCTCCTATTCTCTTTCTAATTTTTATAAATGATCTCCTTAACTGTACCTTAATTCCCATCCATTCATACGCAGACGACTCAACCTTGCACTACTCCATTAGTTTTTCAGAACGCCCCAGCCAGCAATCCCTCAACGACAAACGTAATGAAGCCATAGAACTCTTAAATTCTGATCTAAATACTATTTCCAATTGGGGCAGAGAAAACCTTGTTAACTTTAATGCTTCCAAAACCCAATTTCTCCATCTATCTACCCGTCAGGATCTCCCAGCGGACTATCCCTTATTCTTCAACAATACAAAAATAAACCCTTCATCTTCTCTCAATATTCTTGGTGTCTCTTTTTCTTCTGCTCTCATTTGGAAGGACCATATTACCAGTCTTGCTAAGGCAGCATCCCAGAAGCTGGGTGTGCTCAACCGCCTTAGGGGGTTCTTTTCCCCTGCACAGCTTCTTGCTCTGTACAGGGGCATAGTGCGCCCTTGTATTGAGTATTGTTCACATGTGTGGGGAGGTTGAAAGGACAAAGTTGAAAGGAAGGCCTTTCGTATCATTAAATCCCGTCCACTCACCAACTCTCTGCAATCTCTCTCTCTCCGCCGCAATGTTGCATCTCTCTCGCTATTCTATCGCTACTATAATAATCAGTGTTCCTCAGAGCTATCCCAGTGCATACCACCTCCTTTACGTAGGGCACGTGGTACCCGTCTTGCAACTCAATCCCACCCCTACTCTGTGCAACTCTCCAACCCAAGAGTGAAACGTTACTCTCAAACTTTCTTCTACTCAACAGCTGAGCTCTGGAACTCTCTCCCAGAATCAGTCTTTCCCTCTTCCTATGACTTAAATTGCTTCAAACTCCGTGTGTCCAGGCATTTTGGCTCGAACGTCCCTTGATTTTGGCCCTGTCACTCTTTCAACTATGGGGGAGGCACTCGCTATAGGCAGTTATGCCTTTTGCCTCCCTCAATCACATAGAAAAAAAAAAAAAAAAGGAGATATTGCATGTTGAAAATGGCATTTTCTTAAATATTTCCCCATACGGGTGGCCTAGCTGTCCTAGTACCAACCACACCTCCATCTAACTTCAGGTATTTTACCACTTTATTGTAAAAATATTATTATTCTGTAAGTGTAAGTTGCAAAATAATTATAGATATAATAGCTCACTTTGGACCAGTTGGAAACTATCTGAAATGGAAGAGTCCATTACAGTGAGGCGGGGGAGGACACTATATAAAACCTTCAATATATTTTTTAATTAATGGTTGAAATTTGGACTTTTTGTTATAGAACATTTTAGGCTTAGAATCTCCTGTTTTATCATTTCCCAAAAGTTGTGCTCTTTCCTCCTTGGACACCCTGTATATATATATATATATTATAATTATACCGGTATATATATATATATATATATATATATATATATATATATATACCGGTATATATATGTATATACTGTATGTACAATATATGTAAGGTGGAGGAAATAGGGTTACATTTGTTATCAACTCTCCTTTGTAGATACTGCCACCATCCTGGGATTACCCCGGGATTAATTATATAACTCTAATTAATATTACGATCAAGTAAGTGAAACTTGAGAATAATTCATAATAGTTTAATGAAAGATATTTAAGACTTAATCAGAAGTACACTAGAATATTGATTGTATAAGTATTCGTAATAGTAAGATTAATTCAAGTATGGGATAGTCTGGTTATCACACACAGAGCTGATCTCTGACCTCTCGATGAACGAGCTGGGGTCCCCGTCTGTTCTGCCCCCCGAGCTCTGGAAATCCTCCTTATATTATCTCGGGTTACGCCCCTCTTTATGACGTAAAACCACTCATTTCCATTCTACGTGTACATCACAACCAATCCTAGTACCTGTCTATAATGACGTATTCGGGTGTGGTTTCACCCAGTGACACGCCCTTGGTAAACTTAAATAGAAAGATCTTCCATAGTAACCAGGCCATGATGTGAGTTGAGTGGTATGCTGACCAGCTATATTACGTCTGCACAAACTCCAGACTTTAGGCGCCATACCAATCGGCTCCATCAAGTACAGTTGATGTAAAAAATACAATGTTTAATAATATGAGTAGTTATATTAAGGTTATTATAGTGAGATATACTTTAAATAGGTACTCTAGTGTTTAAGTAATTCACGGAGTAATAGTTGGATATATTGGAGTACCTAATATATATATATATATATATATATATATATATATATAATATATATATATATATATATACATATATATAAACACTATATATAGTTATTATTGTATATCATCATATGTATTAAAATATATTTGTGATTGTGTATTAGGCATTGGACATTTGTTGTTTTTTATTGAGTATATAATATGCATTAGGTGAACGCGACTTAAAAAGAGCATTTAATATATAGAGTAATACGTGCAATTAAATGGGATGTATTTCGAAAATATATTGTTGAGATACATTTTGATTAAAATAGCGCTAGATTTCATATTTTATGATATATTTTGACAACGCAAAGGCATAGCATATGTGTTCACTTGTAAAAGGTTTGTGCCAGAGTACATTTGATCTTTTGTTTGGGTTCAGATGATAATGTGTTTTAGAATATAAAAACAAATGTTAGTGGATAAATGTATAACAAACACAACACATTCAATAACTTAGCAATTAATAGTATAGATAGTGGTACAGAACATTTCACTACCATGGTGCGGGATAATAATGGAAACGTCCAGACTTTATTTCCCAGTAGACATTGAAACATAGTACGCACTTGCATCCTACGGATCTGACTTTACTTTAATATTATATCTCCATCCATTTAGTAATATTGTTTATTTGCTTCGTGTTTTGTACTTATCCTAATTAGTTATGACGTTCAATGTGTGTATCACTAATAAATGGTGTGTGTGTGTCTGTGAGTGATGCTGCTCACGTACAGTTGCGGCCAACAAGTCCCTGTCTACCCTTTTGTCCGTCTCTCTGAGGAATATGTAGATCTGTCAGCACCGCCTCGGACTATCACACTAATTAGGTGTAAAGACCGATATGACTATAGATAACCCGTTACCCTTCCTCCTTCCCTATTCTCTCCTTACCCTCCATTCTTTCATCCTTTCCCTTTTCCCTTTCTCACTTTCAAACCTTTTAATCCACTGGCGATCGCAAAACAATTTTGTTCAAATTGGGAAAAACCTCGGCGTGTGTGTTGAAGACAGAGAGCAAACGTGAGATGGTAATGTTTAGTGAATGAAATACTGTATGGCCGAACACAAAATATCATATACAGTATATATATATATATATATATATATATATATATATATAAGCAATTTGTTTACTTGATACGATACGGACACAGGTCTCAAATCTGTTAGTTTGAGTGTTGCAAGGAGCATAATTATATTTCAGTACTTAACGTTAATATTCTAGGGCTGAATCTAGAGTTTTGTTTCATAGACAGGAACATTGTGTTTTATCTAAACTAATATTATTTTGATGGGTGTTTGATATCCGTGTAGCCTAACACTGTTATGCTAGCTAACTCCGCCCCCTACCTTAACTATTTGCATATCTATGAGCGAGAGAGAGAGACCTAAAATAGTATCGTTTATTTTGTTTTATAGCGCTCGCATAGAAGTGTTTTTCGTGGTCAATGTCTCATCACCTAGCATTAAGAAGGTGTTTTTGATCCTGCTATATCAGAAGACTACCTTTAACATTATTCTAGATAGCCTACACACAGTTGATTTCATTCAGCTTGAGGAACAGCGTGGATTAAATACTTTACAATAAAACTACCGTCAATTACCGTCTTATTATGTAAGATCCTTGACGATATGATACTGAGAGTTTACAAATCAGTTACTTTGAGTGTTTCAAGGGGAATTATGTCAGTACTGACACATTTGTATTTCTAAGTCTGTATCTAAATGTTTGTTTTGATAGATATGATGTTTCAATATCATATAAACTGTCTTTATTGTTGGTGTCTTTCTGTCCGTGTAGCATGACACCTTTATGCTAACTAACTCCTCTCCTTGCCTTGACTATTTGTATGTTTATATTTCCAAGAGAGAGAGAGAGAGCGAGAACGAGAAAGAGAGAGAGAGAGAGAGAGAGAGAGAGAGAGAGAGAGAGAGAGAGAGAGAGAGAGAGAGACCATCCCCCCCCCCTCTCCCCCCAGTCGCGCTTACATTAAGATCCAACCCTCAGCCTCGTTTGAAGATTCTCCCAGCAACATTGAATACAAATATTCTATATAAGGATTAAAGAATACATTATTCATATTACCTTCATTATTACAATGTATAATTTTATTGCATATGATCTAACCTAACATAACATAACCAACATAACCTTAGCCTTACCTAAAAAGTATCCAAATAACCATTATTATTACTGTGGATATTGCATAGCCTAACTTAACCTATGATAACATAACATAACACAAAGTTAGGTAAGGTTAGGTTATATCCAGTGAATCATATGTTTAGAGCAGTTGTGTTGAAGGTCCGCCACCCCAGGCTAGATCATGTGATGCCCCCCCCCCCCCCCCCCCCCGTTTTGGGGGAGGAAGATAAATATAATGAAGGAGGACGATAAAGATAATGAATGAGGAAGATAAAGATCATGAAGGAGGAAGAATAAGATAATGAAGGAGTAAGATAAAGATCATGAAGGAGGAAGATAAAGATTATGAAGGAGGAAGATAAAGATCATGAAGGAGGAAGATAAAGATCATGAAGGAGGAAGATAAAGATAATGAAGGAGGAAGATAAAGATAATGAAGGAGGAAGATACAGATCATGAAGGAGGAAGATAAAGATAATGAAGGAGGAAGATACAGATAATGAAGGAGGAAGATAAAGATAATGAAGGAGGAAGATAAAGATAATGAAGGAGGAAGATAAAGATAATGAAGGAGGAAGATACAGATAATGAAGGAGGAAGATAAGATACAGATAATGAAGGAGGAAGATAAAGATAATGAAGGAGGAAGATAAAGATAATGAAGGAGGAAGATACAGATAATGAAGGAGGAAGATAAAGATAATGAAGGAGGATGCATATTTAATAAATCTTACTCCAAAAGTGTATCATCTCTTTAAAAGTACCACACAAACGTTTGACCAACTTTATTGAACACTTTACATGATATATATGATTTCACTTGTATTACTTTCAGAAAAACACAGATCAGCATATAATAAACAACAACTGTAGTGTTGGGGAGATAACCAGACAATTCAAGATAATGACCCTGAGAGAGAAAATTGTGTTAGAGTGAAAGATGAGATATTTCCCTGACAATGGTGAGGTGTCAAGGAGGTTGGGGGAAGGCTGTAACACTAGTAGGACAACTGTGAGAGTTACAAGGAGTTACACTTAGTAGTTCATACCTAAAAGACTCTCCAGTTCATTTAGTCCATTCTATTCCTTCATCCTCTCGCTCACTATGGTTGTTGTTGTTGTTGTTGTTGTTCCCCAAGCTGCCTGGCCGAACAGTCCCAAGGCCCCGAGCAAGGCCAAGGCCACAACCGAGCGCCCCCACAGAACCCTCCCCGCCGACCACAATAAAGCCTGGGTGACCGAAGCCACTCCATGGCGGGGAGCTATGGTTATCTAAGACGGTAACATAATGGAACATTTATATATATTTTTGTTTTTCACTTTTGTTATCGCATACCGGTAAACAAGGTTTAATATCGAAAAAATAGCATGATTCTTGCAAAGAGTAATTGGAAACTGCATTAAGTGATATATAACTTATAGTGAAGTACAGTCACCAAAGACATTGTATTATCGGTGTGACAGATTAGCTTGGTAATAACAATATGAATGGCATAATGATCAATTCACTATTACTCTATTCAGAAATAGAAACAATGATTGCACACAGACAATTATTAATACATTAAAATAACATGAGATACGTATTGATGGCATATTAATTGACGTGATGGTAAAGAGCAGTATTTTGTTGATTGTTTATATAACCCAGGTAGAAAAGAGGATGGGAGAATTGAAGGAGAGAGGAGAGATAATAGATGGACGGAAGAGAGATAACAGAAGGAGGGAGGAAAGAAAAATTAAGGACAAAGGAGATAAAACAGACAAATTAAGGACCGAATGGGTGGAAGGACAGGATATCGGACGAAAGAGAGAAAATAAAAGAAGGAAAGAGATGCAAGAAAGAATCTAGAAAGAGGGATGGGAGATAATGAAAGATAGAGACATAAAACAAATACGAGAAGAAAGAAGGAATACATTGCTCCTTCCTTTCAGACTCCCATTAACGGTGTGATCCGATACAGAAATACACTGCACGTGATACTACCACCAAAACACTAATTTTCTCTGGTTATGAGAGAGAGAGAGAGAGTTAAGTCTCTTCTTGATGTCAGCTCCATAACCATTGGCATACATTCTAAAGAGGAAAACATGCATGGATGAGCCGGAAAGAAAAAACACGTAAAAGAACGACAAATAATGAGTACCGGGTATACAACCCGAAATACTAAAATTGGAGGGTTAGAGGAGCTATACAATAATATAATAAAGCCATTAATGTATTGTATGTAATACATAATGTATTGTATGTAATACATAATGTATTGTATGTTATACATAATGTATTGTATGTAATACATAATGTATTGTATGTAATACATAATGTATTGTATGTAATACATAATGTATTTAAGTGTTTTATTTGTTTTGTATATATATATATATATATATATATATATACCGGTACATATATTGTTTCCTTTACCTCTATCAAGTTCTAAGAAACACTCCCAAGACAGCCCTTCGATAAAAAAAAGATGTATATTTTTCGGTAGAAAATTGTACCTGCCAAAGGCCGGTTTCTTCCAATTTACAGGCTTGTTATTGCTCGCCATAAACAAACAATAATGTAAATGGCATAAAAGGTCTTACTATCGGTATTTGTGTCCTATGTCGTGGCATGCCAACTTGTTTACATTTAAGGCCAAACTTCATAGTAGCTAGTATAAGATCTGTGTCGTCTGCGTTTTTTAGTAGCTCTATGTAATGAATCGTATGCCCTCCCACCACCCCTCCCTCTCTCTCTCTCTCTCTCTTTCTCTCTCTCTCTCTCTCTCTCTCTCTCTCTCTCTCTCTCTCTCTCTCCCTCTTTGATATGCTAGCTATCCCATCTTAGTAGTTTCCCTCGTTCCCCTCCAGCACTTACCTGTCGACCTTCCTCATAATCATCGCTCACCAACACATGAGAGGTGAGGAGAGGGAAGTGTGTGTGTGTGGTTGCTAATGACCTCTCAGCATTGATCAAGTCTACGGTATATACACAGCCTCCATCACAGTAATCACCATATATTATATCCTCCACTATTATATATTGCTTCCATCAAATACTTTAAAACACAACAATGATGACATAATCTACGGTACAAAACTGCTATTTGAAATACCTAAGATGCAGTCAAATAAGGAAACGAGTAAAACATTTTTTTTAATGACATTTTCATGTAGACTAGTGACATTTACTTCCCCTATGTCATTTTATTTCAGTCAAGGGTTCAAGGCTGACTTGTAAAGCAAGGTGAGACATGAGGAGTAAGGTTGAGAAAGGACAAATATAACTTGCAGGAGACGACAGCTGCTTAAATAATGGACTAGAATTATTATAGGTCTATATTAATGATTAGAGGACAACAATATTAAAGCGTCTTAATTGTTCAATTTTATTCTCGTTTTCCTGTATGGATAACAAAGGAATAAATACAACTTTTTAATTTTGGAATAGGTGAATTGTATATACTAAGATGCTTACTTACGATCAACATAGATAGAAATGTTCTGTTAAACATCGCGTCACAATTTTAACTTTCGAAACAATAAACGGAATTAAACAAAAATGTAAGGCAAAGCCCGATAAAAAAAGTCTCCTGCATTACCATCCAAATAATCACCTAATAATCATCCACATTATTCTCCAGATCAAAATATACATTTTGCCCACATATTACAGAAAGAGACGTTAATCCATTTAGTGAGACAGTGTATTATGATTGCCACAGAGGGCACTTTACTGAGACTCTGTAACCTCTTGTGGATGTTTATGACTTACTGGGAGCAAAGTTATGAGTCCTGTGTGTTTGTGTGTGTGTGTGTGTGTGTGTGTGTTTGTGTGTGTGTGTGTGGGTGTGTGTGTGTGTGGGTGTGTGTGTGTGTGATTTGAAATTCAGTATTATAATAAAGTTAAAACACCGCACTTTATAACAATAGTTCATTGGATATTTCAATAGTTTATTAAAGACAGAGCCATCTGGTCACATATACCTCTGGGGTCTCCAGTAGCCAGATAGATTACTTCTTGGTTAACAGGATAGACTGGAAACTGGTTCGGGATGTAAAGGTCGTCCAGAGCGAAGAATGTATCCCCCAGCTTAAGCTACTTGTGTGCGACATGAGCTTATACATAGATTCTAAGAGCAAAAAGGTATACATGCCCAAAAGGAAAGTGTGGCCGCTGAAGAACAAGGAAGTTAGGGATAGGTTTCATAGTGAACTGGAGGACATTAACCTGACAAGCGCGATATAGACCTAGGGGCTAGGGTAGTTATTTGTGCATTTCTAGCCCTGGATTCTGACAGAATTCGTTATATTTACAATATAAAGCATTATTTGTTTTCGGTATGCTTTTATTTTACATATATGATGTATATATGAACCTTCAAGAGTGCTAAAATAAGTGGGAAAAGCATTTGGGTGGTGAAAAACGAAGATATTGGCCACCCGGTCATAATCTCAGGCGAGAGAGAGAGCCACAGGCAGCCTCCCCTCTCGCTGTCTGTGAGTCAACTGACACTAGCCGGGCGGTGTGTGCTGGTGACTGGGTGTTGCATAACCCTCTTTTATCCAACCCACCTCTGCTACATTGTGGGGGGAGAGAAAAAACCGATAAATGATGATAATAAGAGGAAAAATAGGTGATAATTGAGGAGGGGGGAATAAGGTGGGGAAGGAGGGGAGGGGGAGGGGTGAGAAACACATGGATGAGTACTAGAGGGGAATTATCTCACCTAGAGACAAAATCCTTTGTTTTGATAGGCCCTTTTTTTTTTTGGAAGGCTTTTTTTATGGTCTTGCTTCCGTGAGGCCTATTGCGTTCCCTATAGGAAGCCGTGAGGCCTATCGCGCTTGCCGGGTTAATAGAAATAAGGAAGCTAGGCCTAGCGTTGTAAATAGTCAATAGAATTTTCTTAAGCATAGCCTTCTCGCTGCCACTGACAAAGTCTGTGAGAAAACAAAGGGTCACCCCAGGAATAAGATCTCCTTGTGGTGGAATGATGAGGTAGAACATGCTGTGAAAGAGAAAGGGAGATGCTACAAAGCATGGGAGAAGGGAGGCAGCAAGGAGAAATACCAGGCAGCTAAACGAACTGCCAAAAGAGTTATTTACAATGCTAGAAAAAACATTAAGGACCTGGTCCTCGAACAAGTGTGTAACAGACAATCCCAATGGGATCTTCAACCTAGCTAGGCGAGTTAAAAATTACAGTAGAGATATTATAGGTGAACTGTGTGTTCGAACCGGTAATGGAAAGATTGTGTATGCAGAAAATGAAATCAGAGAAGCATGGACATCACACTATGAATGATTGCTAAATGTAGAGTTTGAATGGGATAAGGAACAGCTTAGTATCGAAAACCCAATATATGGACCCCCTCCTATGATAGCACCAGCTGTAGTGAGCGACGCAAGCAATATAATGAAGGACGGTAAAGCTCCAGGGTGCTCTGACGTTGTCGCTGAGATTATAAAAGTCTCAGGGGAGACTGGTGTCAGCTTAGTCACCGAGTTGATAAACACCATTATTAAAGATGAGAAAATCCCAGAGGATTGGCACAAAAGTGTAATAGTAAATAGGCCTCTATACGAAGGAAAAGGGGATGCGCTAGATAGAAGTAATTATAGGGGCCTGAAAATGCTTGAACAAATCATGAAGGTCTGTGAGAGAGTCTTTGAGGGTTTGATCATGCAAAGCATCTCCATTGATGATATGCAGTTTGGTTTCATGCCAGGATGTGGTACAACCGATGCTATCTTCATAGTCAGGCAGATACAGGAAAGATACTTACTAAAAGGCAGGGATCTTTACTTTGTGTTTGTAGACCTGGAGAAGGCCTTTGACAGGATGCCTAGAGATGTTGTGCAGTGGGCTATGAGGAAACTTGATGTAGAAGAGGGGCTGGTGCGTGTGATAATGAAGATGTATGAGGATTCGCGAACTGTGGTGAGGGTGAAAGGTGCACTGAGTGATGAGTTCACAGTCCGTGTTGGTGTTCATCAGGGTTCAGTGTTAAGCCCCCTCCTCTTTATTATGGTCCTGGAGGCACTGTCTAGAGTTTTTAGAGGCAGACTCCTGTTGAAACTGTTTTATGCAGACGATATAGTCCTATTAGCTGACAATATGCAAGATGCTGAGGCCAAATATAGAAGATGGAGAGAGAGCATGGCGAGGAATGGTTTAAGAGTCAATATTAACAAAACCAAGGTTATGCATTGTAGATTGAGACGAGGCAATGAGGAAAAGAGCGGTGCATACCCATGTGCAGTGTGTGGAAAGGGTGTGGGCGCTAACTCAATTCGATGTAGCATCTGTCGATGTTGGGTGCATCATGGGAGTAAGCACTGTAGTAGAATAAAAGGAGCCCTGCCGAAAGATAAGCCAGAAATAGAGAAATTTGAGTGCGTAATGTGCAAAGGCGAGCTTGTGTTAAGTGATGATCCTATGGCTGTGAATTTTGGAAATGAGTCATTGGAGCTGGTGGACAAGTTTTGTTACTTAGGAGATACCATCTCTGCCTGTGGTGGGGCCGAGGCTGTGGTGTCGCTAGAATTAGATGTGGCTGGGGGAAGTTCAGAGAACTGCTGCCAATTCTGCCCATGAAAAGAATGCCTCTCCCCCTGAAAGGAAAGGTTATACGTGTTAGAAGTGCAATGGCAAATGCCTCAGAAACATGGGCCGTTAAAGTAGAGAATGTCAACAGAATGGAACGATATGAGATGAGAATGGTGAGATGGATGAGTGGGGCCAGGCTGCAGGATAGAATAAAAAATGATGAGCGGAGATGTTTTGGTATAAAGAGTATTAGCGAGGTGATGCGTACAAGTAGACTGGGATGGAATGGACATGTGGAGAGAATGGATAAACAACATTGGGTGAAAAAATGCAGGGTCTGTGATTGTTGAGGGAGCTGCACCAAGGGGTGGACCGAGGAAGACCTGGGATCGGACTATACGTGCCGATCTCAAATCCAAAAACTTGACAAGTGAAGAAGCTCTTAATAGGGTTGCCTGGTTGTCCATTAGGACAAGAGACAAACTGCACATATGTGCGGAGGACTAAGTCTTAAAATGTCAGGTATGTATGTATGTAATAGACGTTAATAGATTAGTGGCAGGAGCTGCAAGCCGTCATATTTAATTGAACGTACCTTGCTTTTACCTCTGTCAATCTAAGATTATTTTGGGGACATTCGTTACAGGCAGCTTTCTCTGTTATATCCTTCATACACATAGACAAAAACGTGGAAGTTACTTATCTTGGAACTCACTTGAGGGAGAGCATAGAGGGTAAAGGAGAGAATATGAAAGGGAAAAAGAGAAGAAGTAAGGAAAATATTTGTGTTACTCCCTTCAAAACAAAACAAAAAGTTCGTGGCTTACATAAAGCAATTATAAACCACTAGCTTCAACGAGACAGAGCAACACAACAATAACCATTCCAACATTATTTGTCTAGCCTACCAATCTGTTACTTAACCTATTGTGTCATTTGTGATCACCAGTCTACCTTTCGTTACGAAACTGATCATCCTCCCGCGATCCCACCCAGCCCACCATCTGTGACAACACTGTTATCACCTGCATTTCCAACTTCACCCAACTGGGTCACGAGTCTATGATACCTATCCTTCACTGCTGCCCAGACCTTGGGGACTAAACTGCAAGGCTACTTCAACACATAAACATTGCTGTATACCTAAGATTATACACCGGATTACCTGTTTCGGTGTGAGTTCCTAACCTTATTACAAACTCCATTATTATAAGTATTGTATCGACCACTGTATAAACTAATATACAGGCTTTAGCCTAACTGTGTCATACTGCTAACATAATTTTGTTTTTATTTTCAGGCATAAAATTGTGTTCTAGTGCTAACATATTCTTTTTGTGATCAACATATTCTTTTTGTGATTTACAGGCATTAATTGTACCATATTGCTAACCAATATGTTTTGTTACTGTACTGTATACTGCTTTCCAGTTTTCTCACTAGGCTAAATTAACCCTCTCCCACTTTTTTTCCCCAGTAAATTTTGTAACAAATTACTAGTCCATTTACAATTTTTAGGCTTTAACTGTGTCATACTGCTAACATCAATTTTTGTTATATTTTCAGGCATAAATTGTGTTCTATTGCCAACATATTTTTTTGTGATTTACAGCCATAATATTCTGTTTGTGATTTACAGGCATTAATTGTACCATATTGCTAACAAATATTTTCTGTTACTGTACTGTATACTGTTTTCCAGTTTTCTCACTAGGCTACATTAACTCTCTCCCACTTTTTTTTCCAGTAAATTTTGTCACAAATTTCTAGTCCATATGTGATTTTCAGGCTTTAACTGTGTCATACTGCTAACATAAATTTGTGTTTTATTTTCAGGCATAAATTGTGTTCTATTGCGAACATATTTTTTTGTGATTTACAGGCATATTAATTTGATCATATTGCTAACAAAATTTTGTGTTACTTTCAGGAATTAATTGTATCACATTGCTAACATACATTTTTGTGATTTTCAGGCTTTAATTGTACCATTTTGCTAACATAAATTTGTGTGAATTTCAGGCATATTGTGATTATATCGTCATGGCGCCGCAACGAGCATGCACGAGTTGTTCCGGTAAATTTGGCCCTACCATGTTTGTTGATACTGATGTCCAAATTTGTAGATTTTGCCAGCTCCGAGAGAAGATTGCGGATGAATTGAATGCAGCTCACCGCAAGATCGATGCCCTGACTACGAAGCTTGAATCCCTTCAAGAATTTGCCACACTCAACGTAGGAGTGCCCTCGGCCCAAGAAACCATTACGATATCAACCGCCATTCCAGTGGATACAGTACCGGTACCAGTACCCACACCAGCAGCTACCTTAGATGTTGCAGAAAATAATAATGACTCTACTCTCACTCCCCCCCAGGACAATTTTCAGTTAGTGAGAAACAATGTGCATCCCAGTACCAGTACCAGGAAGGTCATCCCGACAACATGCCAAAACCGCTTCAAAATTCTGGCTATTGACGAGGAAGAGGAAACGGAAGAAGTTCGGCTTGTGGGCGACTCCATGATCCGTGGCCAACTAACCGAGTTCTGCGCCAGAGCACCCAGGACCAGAAAGCGATTCTGTATCCCAGGTGGCGGCGTGGACGACATTGTTGCGGCTGTGGAAGAGGTTTCCAGACTCGCCCCCGCAAGCACTACGTACGTCATCCACGTTGGATCTAACGATGTCCAACGGACGCTGTCAGAGGAACTACTATGCAAGTTCCGGCGGCTGATCAGGTCCTTCAAGGAAAAATCTAATAGAATCTTAATTTCAGGAATTGTTCCCCGGATTGATGTAGAAAACCGATTCTACAACATAGCTACCAGTACAAATCGCCGACTAGCCAAACTCTGCAGGGAGGAGGACATCGGCTTTGTCGACACGTGGGATCATTTTTACTATGATAAATCTTTGTTTTCAGGAGATGGTGTACATCTCAATGAAGTAGGAGCTGCACGTCTTGGTCGTCTGCTGAACGATGCAGTCAAGGATTTCCGTTCAAAAAACGGGGTCAACCGGGTGTATCCGGGGGGTAGTGTAAGTCAAATACGAACTGAAAATTCAGACAATGCACGATCAGTAACATCCAACTCTAATACTCTTAAGGTGTTTTATGTAAATGCTCGTAGCATACTCAATAAATTTTCAGATCTAGAGGAAATCGTGTTTACAGAACATTATGATATAATCGGCATTACAGAATCTTGGTTAAATACGGAAGACAGAGACTTTTTAGCCGAATATACGCTTCCTGGTTATACAATGTTTGAGAAAAGTCGGATCAATAGAAAAGGAGGAGGAGTTCTGTTTTTTATAAAGGAAAGTCTTAATCCCGTCTTAATGTCAAAACCTCAAATTGCGAATATAGACATATCTTACGTACTATTAAATAATAAACGAGGAACTAAAATAACACTAGCTTTATTATACAGACCCCCATCTCAATCATTGCAAACTGACAGTGAAATTTATGAACAAATTGCAGAAATAACTAACATACAAGATATCGTAATTCTTGGCGATTTCAACTTACCCGTGACTAAATGGGGCGATATTCTTACTTCACACTCTGGACACGACCTCTATGCTAACTTGCAAGAGAGTTCACTTTTTCAATTTGTACAATCTCCGACCCGTGGTAATAATGTGCTTGACCTTGTACTCGCAACAAAAGAAGAATTAATAGAGAATTTGAATGTTGGTGATGAATTCAGTAACAGCGACCATCGTACGATAACTTTCACTTTAAAGTTTACTAGTATCAAATCAAATAGCAGCATTGAGAAAGTCCCTAATTTCAAGAAAGCAAATGTTCATAAACTTAAATCAAAGCTTAAAGAAACTGACTGGAGCTTTCTGACTAACAATAACGACATAAATACATCTTGGGAGTGTTCACAACCACTTACCTTAAGGCAGTGCAAGACTGCATACCATCGAAAATACGGCGTCCAGGCCATAATGATAAGCCCAAATGGTGGATTAAAGATATTTCAGACTGTCTGCTTGCTAAAAAAATTGCTAATGGTAGATTAAAATCCTCACAAAATGACGAAGAACGGGTGAAATTTGTAGAGCTACGACGCAAAGCCAAAAAGTTAATTAAGCAAAGTAAAAAGACCCTGGAGTTACATGTTGCGAATCAAAGTAAAACAAACCCGAAAGAATTCTATAGTTATATCAGAAAGAAAAAAGTAGTTACTTCAACTGTTGGACCGTTAGTCGATGAAAATGGAGAATACACCAAAGACGAAGTACAAATGAGTAATGCCCTCAATACCTTCTTTGCATCAGTTTTTACAACCGAAGACCTCAGTGATATCCCTACACCATCGCCGATTCAGATTGATAATTCAGATGTTCTAAGCAATATCACCATTACAGAGAGAGAAGTATTGAATTGTTTAGATAAACTCAAGGTAAATAAAACACCTGGATCTGATACAATCTCGCCTAGAGTTCTAAAGGAAGCTAAGGATGAGCTCTCCAAACCACTGACAATGCTATTCAATGAATCCTTGCAGTCTGGGACTATGCCTGATCAGTGGAAGCTAGCCAACGTAACACCGATATTCAAATAAGGCAGCAAATCCCTACCCAGTAATTATCGTCCAACTAGCTTAACCTCAATTGTATGTAAAATGCTAGAAACGGTCATAAGAGACAGACTCGTAAATCACTTAGAGGCAAATAACTTACTTAAAGATACTCAACACTGCTTTCGTAAAAAACGTTCCTGTTTAACAAACCTCTTAGACTTCTTCCACGATATCCTCAACCTCTACGATGAGAGTAAAGCTGTAGATATTATATACCTTGATTTTCAAAAGGCCTTTGACAAAGTTCCCCACAAACGTTTACTGCTAAAACTAAAAGCGCATGGAATACAAGGACGGTGTGTTGAAATGGATAGAAAATTGGCTCAACGACAGAAAGCAAAGAGTAGTCATAAACGGTAAGGCATCTAAATGGACCAATGTAAGTAGCGGGGTACCCCAGGGATCGGTACTAGGACCAATTCTCTTTCTAATTTACATCAACGACATAGATGAGGGTCTCACCTGTACAATCTCAAAATTTGCTGACGATACAAAAATTGCAAATAGCGTACTCTCAAAAGAACAAGTTGACGATATGCAACACAATCTAGATAAATTGTCATGTTGGGCCCAAATTTGGCAAATGAGTTTCAATGCGGATAAATGTAAAGTACTACATATTGGATACCTAAATGAGAAAGCAAACTATTCGATGAATGGCACTCAGCTTAAGAATGTAAACAGAGAAACCGATCTGGGAGTAACAATATCGAGTAACCTAAAACCGAGTCAACAATGTTCAGAAGTTGTTAAGAAGGCAAACAAAATAATTGGCTTTATAGGCAGGTCATTTGAGCATAAATCCAAAGAAGTTATCCTAACCCTTTACAATTCCTTAGTCCGCCCTCTTCTGGAATACTGGTTCAATTCTGGTGCCCTTATTACCAAAAAAGATATAAACAAGCTAGAACGAGTTCAACGTAGAGTTACCAAAATGATACCTAGCCTAAAGAACAAACCATACGAAGAGCGTCTTAGAGAATTAAATATATTTCCTTTAACCGAGCGCAGATTAAGAGGTGACTTAATTCAAGTGTTCAAAATCATCAAAGGCATCGACAATATGAACTGTAGTAAGTACTTTACTATCGACCAATCTAATTACACACGGGGAAACGGTTGCAAAATTATTGGGAAATCTTTTAACTCACACGAATCTAACAATTTCTTCTTCAATCGAGTTGTCAACTTGTGGAATGGGCTTACCCGAGACGTTATAGACTGCAGCACCGTTGATTAATTTAAACTCCGCTTAGACAAATATCTCGCATCAAACCCGCGACTGACTGCGTTTGTAAATGAATAACTTTATTTTATCCCCCCTCAGTTACTAACCCATCTGTCCCCTACTAACTTCCTAATCCTGCCACGGACATTAGTTCTAAGGCAGTAGTTCCCTTTCCAATGTTCCCTTACCCACTCTAAACCACTGTTTGGACACTTGATCCTTAGTGTTTTGGAGGACAAGCAGCCTAGAAGGGTTACTAGACCTGTTGTTGCTTGATTTCCTTTGTACTCCTTTGTACTCCTATTACTTTTATCCATATTAGACTCATAAATTATCTTCATAGTTGGTACCACTAAAATGCCAAACCCAACCCCACATCCCGGTGAGTTCGGTGCATAGTGTGCAATATAGTAGTATTTTCAACATGTCGCTGAGTAAATATGCAAATGGTGAAAAATTACAAAATTAAAACAGTATATATACCGATATATATATATATATAATTATATAGTATAAACTATTTGACACCAACGGATTTCAAACACATAAGATTTTTGAAGCATATGTGCAAACAAATAACTCGCATAGACCTACCCTTACTCACACACGCCGTGTCCATACACACAGAGATAGATAGATAGAGATATTTTTATTGACCACAGCTGACAATATTAACATAAAATACAAAATTAGCATAGCACAAAAAACAACGAAACAAGATTGGTTACTGTTGTTATTGTCAACAAAACTGTAGTCCATACAATTTTCTTTTAAAGTTTGGTTTAAAATTGGAAAACATTTACATTGGTGCGGTACTATAATAGGCCTATTATTGTTTTTGTTTTTCTTTTTTCTTTTTTCTATTTTAAATCATGTATACACACCCACACCCCACCCACCCACCCAAACACACACACACACACACACACACACACACACAGTAGGGGTCTGCCACGTTACGGCTTCCATCAAAAGATTGTATCACCACAATAGATTGGGAAATACCTCAGCAGGGGGAAATATAAATATTGAATGTAGGGAGTTACGTGGAGGACAAAAGGAGAGCAGTGAAGGAAGATGAGGATAAAGGAAGGAAGGAGAGAAGGACACGAATAAGAGGTGGAAGATTAGATTATACATTGATAGAAGGAGGTTTGAGAGAATGATGGAGAAGGTATAGAGACGAAAGAAAGAAGTTAAATGAGAGAGAAAAATGCAGAGAATATAGAGACATGGAGTAAGGGAAGAAATCAAGAGAAGAAATACAAGAGAGAAGAAGACAGGAAAGGAAGATAAAAGGAGATACAGGACACAAGGAGAAAAGCAAGGACAGGGAAAATAGAAACATGACACATATGATGGAAATTTAGAATTATATAGAGATAAAGGATATTGGAAAATCAATAGGGAAATTCTGAATCCTCTAAATCAAACATGAAGAGTCAACTAATCGAAGTACTGGAACACAATTAACGTAAACCGATTTGAGTGTCATGAGTTGTAGATACAGAGAAGATTAAGGGGAAATTTATATTAATTTGTATATGTATATATTTATTATTTTTGTATTTTATTTCTATTTTTTTTTAAGGCTTCCTACCTAGTCCTCTATCAAACTTTAAAAAATCGTATATAACTTATACAGCTCATCCACGTCACTAATGAGTTTTCGTCAACCAATGAAGCTATATCAGAAACATTGTCCTTATAATGCTTCTCCTCAAATGGTGTTATTATCCAACCATCAATAAGCCATGATAAAGGTCACAGTAGAGGCCAGTGACCAATATAGTGCTCCTCCTCAAATGGTGTTATTATCCAACCATCAACAAGCCAGGATAAAGGTCACAGTAGAGGCCAGTGACCAATATAGTGCTCCTCCTCAAATGGTGTTATTATCCAACCATCAACTAACCAAGATAAAGGTCACAGTAGAGGCCAGTGACCAATATAGTGCTCCTGCTCAAATGGTGTTATTATCCAACCATCAACAAGCCAGGATAAAGGTCACAGTAGAGGCCAGTGACCAATATAGTGCTCCTCCTCAAATAGTGTTATTATCCAACTATCAACAAGCCAGGATAAAGGTCACAGTAGAGGCCAGTGACCTATATATAGTGCTCCTCCTCCAATGGTGTTATTTTCCAACCATCAACAAGCCAGGATAAAGGTCACAATAGATGCCAGTGACCAAAATAGTGCTATCCAACCATCAACAAGCCAGGATAAAGGTCATAGTAGAGGCCAGTGGCCAATATAGTTCTCCTCCTCAATGTTTTTTTTTTTCTATGTGAGTGAGGGAGACAAAAGGCAAAACTGCCTGTATCAAGTGCCTCCCCCAGAGTTGAAAGAGTGACAGGGCCAAAATGGCTGGGCACACAGAGTTGAAGCAATTTGAATCTTAGGAAGAGGGAAAGACTGATTCTGGGAGAGAGTTCCAGAGCTCAGCAGTTGAATAGAAGAAAGTCTGAGAATACCGTTTCACTCTTGGGTTGGAGAGTTGCACAGAGTAGGGGTGGGATTGTGTTGCAAGACAGGTACTATGTACCCTATGTAGAGAAGGTGGTATACACTGGGAAAGCTCTGAGGCACATTGATTATTATAGTAACGATAGAATAGCGAGAGAGATGTAACATTGCAGCGAAGAGAGATATTGCAGAGAGTTGGTGAGTGGGCGGGAGTTAATTATACGAAAGGTATTCATTTCTACTTTGAGGCAACACAGGATAAAGGTCACAGTAGAGGCCAGTGACCAATATAGTGCTCCTCCTCAAATGGTGTTGTTATCCAACCATCAACAAGCCAGGATAAAGGTCACAGTAGAGGCCAGTGACCAATGTAGTGCTCCTCCTCAAATGGTGTTATTATCCAACCATCATTGGTCTATAGCCATCATTGTGTAAGGGGATGGTTAATATACCAAGCGTACAGATATTTATTCACGCTCTGTCACTCTCACACACTCTCTTTCTCTCATAACCAGGGAAAAAATATCTGTACTCTTGGTATATGAACCATCCCCTTACACAATAATGGCTATATACCAATAACCCCCCTAGCAGTGAAGGAGGTGACAGGGGGAAGTGGTCCCAGTAAATGTTGGACAATCTCCCTGTGACTAGTGCTTCTTTCAGATTTGAAAGAGTGACAGGGCCAAAATCAAAGAATGTTCGAGCCAAAATGTCTGGACACACAGATATTGAAACAATTTAAGTCATCGCATGAGCGAAAGATGGATTCAGGGAGAGAGTTCCAGAGCTCTGCTGTTGAATAGAAGAAAGATTGGGAGTATCGTTTCACTCTTTAGTTGGAGAGTTGGACAGAGTAGGGGTGGGATTGTGTTGCAAGATGGTTACTACATACCCTACGTAGAGGAGGTGGTATACACTGAGAGAGCTCTGAAGAACACTAACTATTGTAGTAGCGATAGAATAGCGAGAGAGATGCAACATTGCGGCGAAGAGAGAGAGATTACAGAGAGTCGGTGAGTGGACGGAAATTAATGATACAAAATGCTTTCCTTTCTATTTTGTCTAGAAGTGCTGCGTGAGAGGATCCTCCTCTGTTGCACTAGACATATCGAATTCATTCGATAGAGTCTGGCACAAATCTGTAATTTCCAAACTGCCCTCCTTCGGTTTCTGTCCCTCCATCAGTGCCTATGTCTCTAATTTCCTTTCCAGCCGTTCCATCGCTGCGGTTATGGACGGCCATCGCTCATTTCCTCATCCTATCAACTCCGGTGTTCCTCAGGGTTCTGTCCTATCTCCTATTCTCTTTCTAATTTTCAAAAATGATCTTCTCAACTGTACATCCAGTCCCATCCATTCATATGCAGACAACTCTACTTTACACCACTCAATTAGTTTTCCAGAATGCCCCAGCCAGCAATCCCTCAAAACTAAACGTAATGAAGCCATAAAATGCTTATCTTCTGATCTAGCTACTATTTCCAATTGGGGCAGAGTAAACCTTGTTGCATTTAATGCTTCCAAAACTCAATTTATCCATCTTACTACCCGTCAGGAACCTCCAGAGGACTATCCCTTATTCTTCAACAATACAAAAATCAATCCCTCATCTTCCCTCAATGTTCTCTGTGTCTCTTTTTCTTCTGCTCTCACTTGGAAAGACCATATTACCAGTCTCGCTAAGGCAGCCTCCCAGAAGCTGGGTGTGCTCAACTGCCTCAAGGGGTTCCTTACCCCTGCACAGCCTCTTGCTCTGTACAGGGGCACAGTGCGTCCTTGTATTGAGTACTGTTCACATGTATGGGGTGGATCCTCTCACACTGCACTCCTAGATAAAGTAGAAACGAAAGCCTTTTGTATCATTAACTCCCGTCCGCTCACCAACTCTCTGCAATCTCTCTCTCTTCGCCGCAATGTTGCATCTCTCTTGCTATTCTATCACTACTACAATAATCAGTGTTCCTCAGATCTTTCCCAGTGTATACCACCTCCTCTACGTAGAGTACGTAGTACCCGCCTTGCAACACAATCCCACCCCTACTCTGTGCAACTCTCTAACCCAAGAGTGAAACATTATTCTCAGACTTTCTTCTATTCAACTGCTGAGATCTGGAACTCTCTCCCAGAATCAGCCTTTTCCTCTTCCTATGACTTAAATTGCTTCAAACTCTGTGTGTCCAGGCATGTTAGCTCGAACGTCCCTTGATTTCGGCCCTGTCACTCTGAAATCTGAGGGAGGCACTTGCTGCAGGCAGTTATACCTTTTGTCTCCCTCATTCACATAGAAAATTACAAAAAAAAACCAAAAAAACACATGTGAACAATACTCAATACATGGATGCACTGTTCCCCTGTACAGAGCAAGGAGCTGTGCAGGGAAAGATCCTTGAGGCGGTTGAGCATACCCAGCTTCTGGGAGCAAGAGTGGTTGCCTTAGCAAGAGTGGTGATATGGTCCTTCCACGAGAGACCTGGAGAAAAAGAGACACCGAGAATATTGAGAGAAGATGAATGGTTCACCCGCTTAGTCCCAGCTAGTTATTAATAAATGTACCACCAGGGACCAGCCGTTTTTTATTTTTTTTTTTCCCAGAAACAATAGCGAATGGGTCAGGAATGAATGAAAAAAAAAAAAAAAAACAATCAAATAGGTCCAAATTGGTCCTACGAAGCCCCCGAAAACGGATTTTACAAGAGTAAATTTTTTAAGGCAATAACACCCAAAATTCCGGTTTTTGCGTGCTCATACGCACGCGATTGGCCTTTGAGAATTTTCAACCATCGGCATGGTTGCGTGGGATACTTACACAGTTCCCATACAAATCTGAGCCCTCTAGGAGCCATAGGACCGAAGTAATTGGGACCGGAGTAACACTGACGCAACTGGTGCGTCGCTGGGGTTTAGCGTTACATACATTGCTGACGCAAACGCTGCATCGCTGGGGCTCAGTGGGTTAATTAGTGTATTGTGGAAATATAAGGGATAGTCCTCTTCGAGTTCACAGTGGGTAAATAGATGAAAAAAATGGGTTTTGGAAGCGTTACAGATAACAAGGTTTCTCTGTCCCAATTCGAAATAGTAGTTAGATCAAAAGATAAGTGTTGTATGGCTTCATTACGTTTGTTTTTGAGGGTTTGCTTGTCGGGGAATTCTGAAAAACTAGTTGAGTAGTGTAAGGTAGAGTCTTATGCATATGAATGGATAGGACTGGAGGTACAGTTAACAAGATAATCTATGAAAGTTAGAATGATAATTGGAGATAACACAGATCCCTTAGGAACACTGGAGTTGATAGGATGAGGAAGTGAACGATGACCGTCCACAAGCGCAGCTATGGAATGGCTGGAAAGGAAATGAGAGACAAAGGCACAGATGGAGGGATAGACACCGAAGGAGGGAGTTTAGAAATTAGATATTTGTGCCAGACTCTGTCGAAGGCCTTCGATATGTCTAGCGCAATAGAAAAGGTCTCACCGAAGTCCCGAAAGGAGGATGACCAAGAGTTAGTAAGATATGAAAAAAAATCACAAGAGATGAGAGCAATTGGATGATAGTTGAATGGTTGAGAGCGGTGACCCTTCTTTGGGACAGGTTTAATGAGAGCAAACTTCCAAAAAGAAGGGAAGATGTTAGAAGAGAAACAGAGACTGAAGAGTTTGCCTAGGCAGAGAGTCAGCACTGAAGCAAAGTTATTTAGTACAACAGGAGGAACATCGTCCGTACCGTACGCCTTTTTAATATTAAGGTCAGAGAGGGTAGAAAGTACATCTTTAGAAGAGATTAGGCTTTTAGGCATAAGTAGGAGAGAGGGGGTTGGAGAGGGAGGAACAGCACCAGAATCATCCATGGTGGAGTTTCTAGCGAAAGCTTTAGCGAAGTGTTCAGCTTTGTCAGGGGTTTGCTATCTCTACTAGATGAATCCTGACCACCTCACTGGAATCATCTCGTCTTGTCTCTCTCTCTTTCTCTCTCTCTCTCAGTTATATACTGTACCTAGTTCTCCTGCAGAACTGTATTTGATTTGCCGGCCACGTCCCTCTTAACTTCAGATTACACTAAATTATAATTTATAGCAATACGTCATAAACTCAATATTCCGTACAGATGACACTTTCTCATATTAAGGCAAGTGTTGCAGTTATCTCTTAACCAATTTGAAATGTAGAATATTAACGGTTTATGATGTTCATATAATTATTGGATGCAATGCCATATGAATGCAATTGATACAACCTACCCCAATGTATTTGTCTTATGATAGTATATACATTTTCTTCCCTTGTATTTTCCCCAAATCCAGTGTTTCCTTCCCGCTTCCTTCTCCTTCTTTTTCTCCCACCAATTAAACTGTTCGTTAACTCACTGCGTCAGTTTTAAGCCTTTAAGAAAACCAAGACCAGACTTCATTCTGTCGTCTGCCTGCTGACTTTAAACCTTCCACTGCAAACCTCCCCTCCCCCCTTTTAAGAAGCTTCCCTTCATGTCTTTTATTGCTCTCTTTCTCTCTCTCTCTCTCGTTCTCTCTTCTTTTCTCATATATATAAACTGTATATAATTATATATATACATAATTATGTAGATGAAGAGTAGGACAAGAGCCACACCAGTATACATGTTGAGAATGATTTATATGCAAATTTTCGGACGTATCACACATCCATCATCAGTCTATATTTCAACATACGATCCTAAAAAGAAAGTAACCTAGTATAAATATATGTTAAGTACAAAGCTTGTGCAGATCTCTTAACTTTTTCCAAAAGTAATAATACATAATATACACACACAAAAGAAAAACTGCATCCTTTTAACCAATAAACATGATTTAAGTATATAGCTTGGGAGGATCTCTTTATTTTTTTTATTTTTTTTTTTTTTTTTAAATAGGACTTTAGAGGCTATCGACCCTACTGGATCATTAAGCCCAAGAAAAGTCAGGAATTATGCAAGACCGGAGCCTCCGAGCCTTCCTCAGATTTATACACCCAGATATACTGGGTATATAAACCCCACCCGAGGACCCCAGCCTCTTCCTAGAACGCAACCAGGACTGGAGCCTCTGCCGAGGACACCCCAGTCCCTTGATCTCTTTACTTATATCCAACCATATAATAACAAATATTACTGCACACTTGACAGTGGCTACGAAAATATTTTGCAAAAACCCTAATAATTTTTGCGAAAATGATTGGAAAATGTTTTCATTAAAAGTAAAAATATGTTTACATTATTATATTGACCAACACACCAAAAAAGAAAAATAGTTATTAGATATATATAGACAATTCAAAGGCAAGCCATATAAGATTATATATTCTGCACTTAACCAAACGAATAAGGACATTCAAAATTGTATGTGAACAAAAAAGATAACTATTTATATATTAATTTAACCTATGAATATAACTTTGAAAAGGTATATGCAGTACATACACACAGGTAGCTTACTATGATGTTGAGACACTGCTGTGAAGGAGGTGACTGACGTAAAAATACACAGTTAACTCCTAGTTTTAATACACACAAAATATGAGCTGCCAGCTATGAACTTACAAAAGTTACCGAAATGAACAAACTAAACAAAAAGAAAAAAACACCTAGACCTCAAGAAACTTAGTTCAACAAAAAACACTCACGGAAAGCAATACAATGAATAACAAAAAACTGAAGCTTCATAGAAATAAAGCTATGTATTTAATTCTGGTTTGAATTTACTTATATAGTATTTTTCAGCAATAAAGGTATCATTCTTGTTCCTAAATTTAGATATAATTTAAAAAATGTGTTCACTGAATCTATGGTCTGAGTCACGAGAATGGTTTCTAATAGCAGAATTTGTTTGTTTATTTAGATAGTTGCCCGTTCTGATACTCTTCCCAATATGTTCGAATATTCTGGATCGGAAAGCTCTAGAAGAGCAACCGACATACCTCATAGGACAGTGAGGACAATCAAATTGATATACAATATTCGAACATATAGAATCCGGAATAGTATCCTTGAGCTTGAAAAAATATTTAATTTTTACTTCATTTGTGAAAATTATACGAAAATGTATTGCAGGGAAATTAATGCGAAAAATTCAATTTAGTTGTTTTCTTAGTTCAAAGCTAGGTTTACCGTAAAATGTCAGTTTTATATATTTGTTTAATTTAGGAACATCATAAACTATATCTCTACTGCTGAGTTTTGATGCAAGGAAAGACTTTACAATTTGGTGAAACAGATTCTAACAATAATTATTATTAACAAAGAACTTTTCTAATGTTTTGAATTCTAAATCTAAGATAAAATAGTTTGAGCAAATACCGTATGCTCTGTTTAAGAGAGTGTTTATTTAATTAACCTTATATATAGTCTCACAATGACTGAAGCAATTTATTCCTAAGTTTGAGTGAGTTGGTTTTCTGTAAACTTCCGTTGTGATCCCATTACTAGTTTTGTTCAACAATACGTCTAAAAATGGTAGGCAATAATCCTTTTCAATTTCATGAGTGAATTTAATATTAGGATGTTTGATGTTTAAGTATTCTAAAACAAATATTGACATCTTCAAACTTTCTAAAAATTAAAAAGGAATCATCGACATACCTCTTATAATAAATTAGCATAAAGTCATCGGGGCATTGGTCCAATCATAAACACTCCTTGTTGCACATAAAGGCACCTGCAAAAACTGGGCCCACCATCGACTTGGTTATACATCCTATTATTGAACATAAACACAGATTCTGAAGTAGTAAATCTAAGTAACTCTCCCACCATGGACTTATCTATGCCCAAAAATTCACCTGGATCGTAATTGGGTGTTATCTTTGGGACTTGATTTTTGTATACCAAATGTTAAACCTAAGGAAGTCAATCACCATGTAGCTACAGAAAAGCTGTGTAATAATTTAGTTGATAGTTATAACGCAAGTCTTTGTCATAATGTCACTGGTTTTCAATCCGTAAATAAAAAGGCTAAAGATTTATGTAATATCAACTTTGAACAAGCCAAAAAGTACCGTATTCATTCTTCTATCATCTGTGAAGAGGATTTAGATATAATCAAGAGATTGGGTAAGGATGACTCTATTATTGTGTGTAGGCCTGACAAAGGAAGGGGGGTAGTAATCATGAATAAGGTAGATTATTTGTCTAAGATGGATGATATATTAAAAGACCGAACTAAATTCAGAGAGGTAAGAGGGGATTTCCATACCATAATATTTAGATTAGAAGATAAACTGAATAGATTACTAAGAACTATTAAAGATAGCATTTGCATTAACATTTATGATAGCTTATTTGCATACCGGAACTTTCCCAGGTTTACTTTATGGATTTCCAAAGGTTCACAAGGATGGTACACCCCTTAGGCCAATAATTTCGGCAATCAATACGGCTGGTTATAGTTTATCTAAATTTCTAATTCAACTTATAAATCCCCTTACAAAAAATCATTTCACAATAGACAATTCCTCAAACTTTGTAAAAGAGATTCAATCCCTGGACTTACCAAGTACTTATGTAATGGCGAGTTTTGATGTACAATCCCTGTTTACCAATGTCCCCTTTCTAGAAACAACATATCATTCTCGACAATTACGATCCAGGTGATTTTTTTGGCATAGATAAGTCCATGGTGGGAAAGTTACTTAGATTTGCTACTGCAGAATCTGTTTTTATGTTCAATAATAGGATGTATAATCAAGTAGATGGTATAGCGATGGAATCTTGCTTGGGCCCAGTTTATGCAGGTGCCTTTATGCAACAAGGAGTGTTTATGACTGGACCAATGCCCCGATGACTTTATGCTAGATAATTGCCAACCAATTTAAGACGTATTGTTGAACAAAACTAGTAATGGGATCACAACGGAAGTTTACAGAAAACCAACTCACTCAAACTTAGGAATAAATTGCTTCAGTCATTGTGAGACTATATATAAGGTTAATTCAAAAAAACTCTCTTAAACAGAGCATACAGTATTTGTTCAAACTATTTTATCTTAGAGTTAGTATTCAAAACATTAGAAGTTCTTTGTTAATAATAATTATTGTTCGAATCTGTTTCACAAAATTGTAAAGTCTTTCCTTGCATCAAAATTTAGCAGTAGATATAGTTTATGATATTCCTAAATTAAACAAATATATAAAACTGCCATTTTACGGTAAACCTAGCTTTGAATTAAGAAAACAACTAAATAGAATTTTTCGCATTAATTTCCCTGCAATAAATGTTCTTATAATTTTCACATATGAAGTAAACAATTTTTTTTTTTTCAAGCTCAAGGATACTATTCCCGATTCTATATGTTCGAATATTGTATATCAATTTGATTGTCCTCACTGTCCTGAGAGGTATGTCGGTTGCTCTTCTAGAGCTTTCCGATCCAGAATATTCGAACTTATGGGGAAGAGTATCAGAAACTATCTAAATAAACAAAACATTTCTGCTATTAGAAACCATTCTCGTGACTCAGACCATAGATTCAGTGATTTTTGTTTTTAATTATATCTAAATTTAGGAACAAGAATGATACCTTTATTGCTGAAATATACTATATAAGTAAATTCAAACCAGAATTAAATACATAGCTTCATTTTTAGGAAGCTTCAGTTTGTTGTTATTCACTGTATTGTTTTCCGTGAGTTTTTGTTGTTGAACAAAGTTTCTTGAGGTCTAGGTGTTTTTTTATGTTTTATTTTAGTTTGTTCATTTAGGTAACTTTTGTAAATTCATAGCTGGCAGCTCATATGTTGCGTGTATGTAAACTAGGAGTTAACTTTGTATTGTTACGTCAGTCGCCACCTACACAGCAGTTTCTCAACATCATAGTAAGCTACATGTGTGTATGTACTTCATATACCTTTTCAAAGTTATATTCATAGGTTAAATTAATATATAAATAGTGTTAATTCCCCGCCCACTGATCCGCGGAAACATGACAATCCCAATTATCCTCCCCCGCAGCTTGACTGTCCCTTCCTCCTTCTCCACCACGATCGCTGCAGATCAACACCGGGACAGTGAGAGGCTCGGAGGGGCGCCTCACATACTCTTTCATCAGATTTACATGGCAAAGTTGGTTCTTTTTCTTACGATCAGGAGTAGCTACTAAATAGTCGAGATCAGAAACCTTCCTTACAACCCGATACGGACCAGAATACTTGGCAGACAAGGGGTGCCCCACCAGAGGCAGTAGTATCAGTACCTCCTGATCTACTTCAAACTCCCTCGGCTTCACCTTCTGGTCGTATCTGTCCTTCATCTGAGCTTGTGAACTCTTAAGGTTCCGACCTGCTACCTCCAAGCTCTTTAGCATTCTCTCACGGCTTTCAACTACATACTTTAGAAGCGAGCATGGCTTTGTGACTCCCTCCCAGATCTCCTTGACTATGTGGAGGGGCCCCCTGACCCTGTGTCCAAAAACCAACTCGTTCGGGCTAAATCCCAAGCTCTCCCCAAGTACTTCTCTCGCAGCAAATAAAACGTATGGGAGACCTAGATCCCAGTCCTTCCCATTTTCCATGCAATAACACCGCAACATACTCTTGAGAGTCGAGTGCCACCTTTCCAAAACTCCCTGACTCTCGGGATGGTAGGCAGATGACACCACAGACACTATCCCATGTTGCTGCATGGTCTGCTTAAACAGAGCAGAAGTAAAATTGGATCCCTGATCAGACTGGATCTCCTGAGAGAAATAGACAAGTAGGTTTTTGACAACAGTTTTAGCCATCCCGTTGCGCATGGGGTAAGCATCTGGATACCGTGTTGCTACATCCATTACAGTTAGTAAAAATTTATTGCCGGCACTAGTGGGGGGCAATGGGCCAACCATATCGATAACTACTTTGTTGAAGGGCGGCCCAATGACAGGGATGGGTTGTAACGGGGCTCTCGGGATGACCTGATTGGGTTTCCCAACAACTTGACAAGTGTGACACTGTGACACCCATGACACGACACTCGCCTTTAACCCAGGCCACCAGAAAAGCTTGCTCAGAGCTGCCTCCGTCTTACGTGCCCCCAGGTGCCCTGCCAAAGGCACATCATGAGCTAATCTCAATAAGCTCTCACGGCACACCCTCGGTACTACTAACTGGTCCACTAATCCTGACCTGCCATCCCACTTTTTCTTGGGATCCTGATGTCTCCGATACAAGATCCCCTCGGACAAGAAAAAATCACCAGGCTGCGCATCCCCATCGCTCTCCGTGTTCGACAGCACCATTACCACACGCCCTGACTTCAGGATCTTCCAGCTGCAAGGAGCATATATCAGCAGGTGCGAGATTATCCAAGTTCATCTTAAATAATTTATTTCCACCTCCAATGTCCCGCTGAGCCATCCTTTCCTCACGCTGCGCATAACGATGCTGTCGCAGAGTCTCTTCCTGCCCTGCACCTGCACTAGCGGTGACAGGCCCCGGGGCCTCTCCAGACTCTAACATAGGTGCCAATAATGAGTCACCAAGAAACACTGCCGGCTCAAAACTCTCCAATTGACCAACACTTCCCGTTTTCTTGTGACCTTTCCTCCGCGGTATGATAGACTGAGGTGGTGGCTGCAAGGCTCCGGATGTCTGAGAACGCGTCACAACACACGCCATGGTTTGTACGCTACACTTCTCAACCCACTCCTGTTCCTCCCTACTAACATCGGCCGCCTTCTCGGCAACGACCAAGGGTGAAACCTTAGAAGCAGGCACCGCAAAGTCGTTGCCGAGGAGGAGGTCGACGCCCCCAACAGGCAAGTTCTCTACGCTTCCTACATCCAGCTCCTTCGCCACACCACCCACCTCCAGCTCCATCCGCACCAGCGGGTAGGACTTCATAGCATTGATCCCCTGAACTACCACCACCCGAGCAGCGTTAATCGGCCTACCAGTAAAGTTCTTTAACAAGGTCTGAGAAGCCCCTGTATCACGCAATAGCTTAACTCCTCGCCTTTCGCCAGGCCACCTCACAAAACCATGCCCTCTATGACCCCCAAAGACGTCGCGGACAGGGTTCGAGCCTTCCGGGCTCTTGAACACAGGCTGTGTCCCAACCTCTGACGAACTACCCTTGACAAACTCAGAAGATATAGGCGACACCCCTATGCTGCGGGCCAATAAACACAACCTAGTTTGGTGGCTTGTTCGGACAAGCATTTGCAAAGTGACCCTCCTTGTGACATGCAAAACACTCTTTACTCTATGTTTTCCCTTGGGAGTGGGAGGTACCATTAGACTTCTTATACGGGACGGTATTTGGTTTATGTTCAGTTTTATTTTCAGTGCTAGATGGTTTTGTGTATTTATGTGTATCAAAATTCTTGGGAGGGGGAGGGGTACGATCCTTTGCACCCGACTCACTCCTAGCTGCTGCTCCGCACCCTCGAATTAATGACAGTCGGAGGTCAGCCATTTCTGCTGCCTCCTGGAGAGTTCTAGGATTTTTTTCCTTTATATTTAATGTTAAGTCCCCGCCTGTGCACTTAAAGAACTGCTCCAAGAGAACCAGCTTACTCAACTCCTCAAAAGTAGCTGCCCTCTCAGAACGCAGCCAATGTCGTAGTGCATCAGACAAGTCCCGGGCGTGTTCTAAGAAGGTACTATCCTTGCCCTTAGTAACACCCCGAAACTTCAAGCGGTAAGTTTCTGGTTGTAACTCATACAGCCTTCTTTAGCTCATCATAAACTACACAGGACTCTAAAGGTTTTATCATACGCTTTTAGCCCCTTTCCTAGGAGTCTTGATGAAACTAATGCTGCCCACTTTTCCTGAGGCCACTGGTGTTCCTGACACTTCTTCTCAAATCGCATAAAAAACTCAGCCACACCTAATTCATCGAACACAGGAACTAGTTTAAGCAGGTGCGACAATGATTGGTCCCGATGTCTGTTACCTCCCCCAATATTTCGCCCTGTTACCTCCACTCGAGATCTCTCCAGCTCCCTGTCAGCCCGATACCTAGTAGACTCTGCCTGCAGTTCAGCCTCTCGTATAGCTGTTCTCTCTGCAACCTCAGCCTGAGCTCTAGTAACCTCAGCCTGCACACTAACCTGTCTTTCGGCGGCCTCAACCTTGGCCATCTCAAGCCGAAACAACAAATCTGGAGTCAACCCTTGAGGAGGGGAAGGTGCATTTAATGGGGAGGGTCCCTGTGATTGAATTCCACGCTGCCATTGACCATCAACTTGGGGGTATGTACTAAATTCAGGCACCCTGACGTTTGATACGGGGGTAGAGTGGAGGGGGGGCTGGGGACCGGGGCCCCCAGTCGCCTCTCCACCCAGGTCTCTCCCTTCTAAACCCAATATCAAAGTCCTCAGCTGATCTTTCCTCATGCCACTTAAACCCTGGTGACCCTGAAGACCTGCCACACACTTAAAGCCATACTTATTCAGCTTCAACACCCTGGCAGCGGTAAGGGGCACCTCTAAAAATCTTCTAGCACCCTCCTCGCTATCGACTAGCCAATCCACAGGTCTTTCTCCCTCCGAGCCCGTATCGTGACCTGACCCATCACTGTGTTCTGATGTATTAGACATGTTTGTGTACTGCAGTAATGATCACGGTTATAGAATGTGCCTTATCTCCTATGCAAGTATGTATATACTAATGTTATTTAAAGTCTTTGAATGTGTTATATTGGTTGTTCCAAAAAATAAACTCTATGTCCACTGTATTCCTTTAATCATAAGGAATCTCAAAACAAATGACCACTATATTCCTCTGTTCAGTAAATCCTACGCAAGGTCGCCATTTGTTACGTCCTGGGATATATAAACACTGGGCTCTTTCTATTGGACTAGGTATGCGGCAACAAGCAACAACGGAAAACGCTAGATCCAACCCTTATCTATAAACCCAGGCAACAAACCACCCTAAACCGTCAAGAGTCCTGCCTGGACAACAAGGTATCCTATGACTCGGTTACAGGGTGCACGCACTATAGACTGCTGATAGTCAAGCAGGCTATATAAAAGATCACACAATTAAGTTGACTTAAAGGAAAAGATAGATAACGGAATTAAATTGCAGAAACAATTTAATAACAAACTAGAAGAAAGTACATTTAACGTTACGTTAATTAATACAACTAATCACCCCTGCGTGAAAGAAGGTGAAAGCAAACAGTCCTCAAAACATCGTACAGGTAGACAAGATGCGGGTTTCTAAACTGCATGTGGCTACTGTAGGATCTGATGCTTAGCAAAGAAAGTACGTTACGGATTTAGAGAACTCTTAACTCATAAACAGGAATAAATACTAGTGATAGAACATACAGTGTATAATGGCATAGGTAATATTAAATAAAGGCAGCAACTCGCAACATAACCACATACAGGTGTGCTTCTCACTCTTAGTCAGGCAAGCCTGCTCGGACAGAGTCTCTAAGCCACACCCTGACTCACAATGCTCACAAAAACGGTAAACTGTGGCACAATAACAAGCATACAGAGATGATAAACCCCTAGCTGTTAATCTGCCAGGTGGCAGAGGTCTAGCCGGAAGGATATAGGCTTCAGATACCCGGGCTGAGCCACCTGCTCTAGCCTAGGGACGTTCCCAAGTCTGTGCGCCAAATTACTCCAATTGAAAGGGTGCTCTCTTGAGAGACTCAGATCGCAAGTATCGGACTCTCTCCTGGCGACCCTAAAACAAAAGCAAGACGTGCTAGCGCAGTGCTGAGTGGACTAGGCAAGGGCCCTCACACAACACAACACTAGACACACAGGGACACAGACAAGAAAATGCCCCCAGACTCCCACGAGTATCCTAGTAAAGTCGTGCGGGTCCACAGGACTCGCACCAGCAGACTTTACTTAAAGGATCGCAAAAAGCCTCCCCTCTGGTCTAGCCCCTGCTAACCTGACACAAGAACACACTAGCAAGCATGAAACCACCAAATATGAGACAACAAAAAAGCTTCCTAGGTCTCATTAACAATTACGTCTCTGCATAAGGCCCAAAATCCTATCTAGTTATCTGAGAGCTCGTCGTTAATACAATAATAGATATAAGGTCTATCAAGGGGATGGGATAATTAAATAGATTGGTGAAGTAGTGGAAGGAAGGTATACAAAGTAAGAGAGAAAATTTCTAAGTGGGGTTGAGAGGGATAGATATCAAGGGGGTCCGAAGGGTACGACAGTGAGGTGAGCTCTGAGTCTTGAATCTGTCTGGACCCCGCCCTAGGCATGCAGAATACATCCCATGCTTGGCAACACTCAACACAGTTGCCGGGTCAAAATCCTCTACCCCGTGCGTGAGTTGATACTAAGCCTAACGTTGCAATCGAATGCATGTGGCAACGCTTCAGGCTCGTCCCAAGCTGGCAAGCGAAGCAACGTCCCAAGCCGGTCTCTCTCTCCCGCTCGTCTCCTCCCGCCCTCACTAGACTTACATCTTATATATTATAATGAAACAAATGATGGTTGCGCCCATTGAAACGTCGGAACCATTTGCAAACCTCCTTTACCAACTTCCTGAAAATACCAGAAAAACTATACGAAAAATTGAGAGTATCAATAAAAAACTCAATAATGCAAACTGTGCCTATTATTTTAATCTCACCTGCTTGAAAGAAAATATATATATTTATATATGTATATATATATATATATATATGTATGACACCTTGTATATATATATATATAATTATGTATATATATATATATATATATACTGTATATATACCCACACACACATACACACATTTTTGTTACCATTCATTATATTTTGTTTGACACCTTGTATATGTATATATATATATATATATATATATATATATATATATATATATATATATATATTTATATATTACTTTATTTGTGTGTACAATAGAATTATTTCTGAATTTATTACTTGATGATAACCTGGCTTTCTTGTTTTGTTTTTTCAGTGTCAACCCAGGAGCCATTTCCCTTCTCGTTGGAAAGGGTTGTGGCCCTATCAGGTAAGTAAAGTTGACAACCTTCATGCTGACATGTCTTCTATGAACATTATACAATTATTCGCAAGGAAAATTATATAAAAGTGTTGTATATTGTGGCAAAGATAAACAACTGTATAAACATTCTCATTTATTTACAAAACAATAGCAGTGCATGGAAACAATTGCGCATAGCTCGCGAACCAATAACGCTATATTATTTTTGTTTTCACCATTAGAAAGAGCATAATTTTCCGATGACGGTGATATAAACAGTTATATACGTATCCGAGCAAATAAACCAATGCCGAGGTGGGGAACAGCTCGGAACCCGGCTAGCATCGGAGGAAAAGAGACGGGTGAAGCGTAAATATTCGCATTTTGGCTCTTCATTTCAAATATTCATAGCGCAAAAAGTATTTGTCCTAGGAACTTCTAGTTAGTTTTATACTCATCAGCATTATTTGCCGTATTCATACAGCTTAAATTTAAAACCATACACTTCGTAGCAACGAAATAAATCGAAAATGTTATAAACCATATATATATTTGTTTTTCGGTCACTGTATGGAAACAATTGCGCATAGCTCGCGAACCAATTACGCTATATTATTTTTGTTTTCACCATTTGAAAGAGCACAATTTTTCGATTGTTGTGATATATGCAGTTATATACGTATCCGAGCAAATAACGCAACCACACAGGTGGGGAACAGCTCGGAACCCGGCTAGCATCGCCGGAACAGAGATTGGTGAAGCGTAAATAATTGCATTTTGGCTCTTCATTTCAAATATTCATAGCGCAAACTGTATTTGTCCTAGGAATTTATAGTTTGTTTTATACTAATCAGCATTATTTGCCGTATTCATACAGCCTAAATTTAAAACCATACACTTCGTAGCAACAAAATAAATTGAAAATGTTATAAACCATATCAATCAAAATCATATATATTTTTTTTTCGGTCACTGCTTGAGAACTATTGAAGATAAACAATTTCTGTTTTCAGATTTGGAAAGAGGAGAAAAAATACTATTATTTGAGCAAAAAAAAAAAAATATGGTCATCACCCACAATTTAGAGCTAGGACGGTGTGAAGACAATTGCATGGGAAATAATTGTATTCCGGACTCATTTACACTTTCATATTTCGATTTATTTAAATTTTGTTTTGTTTCATCATGTACTATAAATATTCCTCTTTCCATTGACATATGATACATCACAATAAACAGCATTCTGGTGGATGAAAATACAGAAAAACACAAGGCTTTGAAAACTCGCCCAGCCTGATATTTCATGGCAAATTAGAGAAGGCCTTACCATAAGTTACATATTTAAGTTACCGAATGCGAGAGGGTTAATGTCCTTATTCGTTTGGTAAAGTGTAGAATATAATTATAATCTTATGTGGCTTGCCTTTGAATTGTACAGTATATACAGTATATCTAATAGATGTTTTTCTTTTTTGGTGTGTTCGGCAACATAATAACGTAAACATAATTTTACTTTTAATGACAAAATGTTCCAATAATTTTCGCAAAAATCATTAGTTTTTTGCATAATATTTCCGTAGCCACTGTCAAGTGTGCAGTAATATTCTTTATTATATGGTTGAATATAAGTAAAGCGATCTTCCCAAGCTTTATACTTATAAACTATTTATTGGTTAAAAGGATGAAGTTTTTCTTTTCTGTGTGTATATTATGTATTATTACTTATTGGAAAAAGTTAAGAGATCCTCACAAGCTTTGTACTTAACATATATTTATACTAGGTTACTTTCTTTTTAGGATTGTATGTTGAAATATAGCCTGATGATGGATGTGTGATACGTCCGAAAATTTGCAAATAAATAATTCTCAACATGTATACTGTAGTGGCTCTTGTCCTACTCTTCATCTACAAAATTATATATCCTGGAAATGTACCTACCACTGACATAATATATATATATAGGGTGTTTTAGCAAAGCCTACATTAAATTGGAGGATACACTCTTTGGGTAATTATACATCATAATGCATCAATGGTAAAATGGCAAATTCTCCATAGTTGGCCAGTTACAATACATTTAATGTATTGTATTAATGAAGGTGGAAGCTGATGTGAAACCTCCATAGGTTTTTTATGATAAATAATCACAATAGTCATTATTATCTGCTTAGAGGCACATTTAACACCTTACGAGCGCCCTAGGCGGTAATTTATATGTACCGCCCAGCGGGGTGTTTTTACCCTAAATAGGGTTGTTTATGTGATCATTTTCATGCCTAAATAAGACCCAGAGCGTAAAACCAGTATCTATCCCTGAAAGGGGATAAACAGAGCTTTCCAATGACACCCCAACCATCTTTGTACGACCACTGGTTTTCTTGCAACGATCACGCAACACGAGTGCAAAAACCATGTAATTATGCACTTTCCCTACATAATTCCCTGTGTAGCGAGTGTGAGGGGGGATGGAAGGGTGGTTTTCACATCAGTTGGCCCACCGCGGTGGTGGGCGGCGGTCATAGCCTTACTATTCTCCTCACAACGCTCAGCTCTCTCTCTCTGCAACATTACGTGCTGAAAATGGCACCCGACATAAGTTGTGAACCGCCACTTAGTCCAAATTTATTTCACACGACATAAGTTGCGCACCGCCAAAGAAGGGTTAATCATTTCCTGTTGCTTATTAAAAATTAAAACAATTGTAGATATTTGTGAATATAGGTGTAAAAAACGTATGTGGGTCTCACTTCAAATTTCACCCTCATTACTACAATACAGTAAATGTATTGTAACTAGCAAACTGTGCAGAATGTGACATTTTAACATAGAACCATTAAGATTTAGAATTACCCAAGGAGTTCATCCTTCAAATTAATGTAGGCTTTTCTGAAACACCCTGTATAGTTTTTTGGAAAAGAACAGCACAACAGTGTTGAGGATATCACATACCGTACAGTCAAACTAATTCGATGATGAAATAAACTATGAAAGGTGCAGGTGGTTGGCGTCATAATTGTGGTGACGTTGTCCTTGACATCCATAAAATGGCATGAATAAAACCCTTACTTTTAACCCACTGGATACCAGCGACGCATCACGTGCGTCGGCATTGTATGTAGCGCTAAACCCCAGCGCCGCATATGGTGCATCGCGGTTAATTAATCCAGTCCTATGGGACCTAGAGGGCTCAGAATTGTATGGGAACTGTGTAAGTATCCCACGCAACAATACTGATGATTGAAAACCCTCAAAGTCCAGCCGCATACACGTGAGCATTCCTACCCATTTCCCCTCTTGTAATTCCGACTTTCGGGCGCCCCGTAGGACCCCTGAATGACCTAGGGGACCGTTTTTTTGTGGTTTTCCCTTTTTTCTAACCCATTCCTGGTGTTTTTTGGAAACATAAATTGTACAACCTGCTGGTCCTGGGGTGTACATTTATTATTAATTAGCTGGTGCTCAGTGGGTTAATGAACGGTCCATTTATCTCTGAAAACAATGCAAAGAAAAACTCTTGGTATAATATTCAAAGGTTTTGCTGTTACCAGCAGATATTTATATTTGTAAATTTGATAGACAGCAGCCTAACTCGTCTTCTACAATGAGAAGCAAATATCCAGATAAGAAGAACAGGATATTAAAAAGTTAACTACAATTACCTTTATTTCCTCATTTGACTTCTGAGTATATATTGGAACCATAAAGTTACTGATATTAACAACACACTTCCCAAGCTAAGTATAATCTAATGGTAGCCAGAATGTTGAATGAGTTAAACCAGTGATTCAGTATCCAACCTTACCTTCCAAAATAGGGAGATGAAGACCTAGAAACGGGAACATTACTTTAAATTATTTTTTTACCATTGAATTATCTCTATGCTCAATCTGGATTAGAGTAGACTTATGTTACTCAAGTATAAAAAGGACATCTCATAATTACAGTTTTTTAAACTACTCTACTACATGCTAATATTACATTAATATCTTGTGTTTTAACTAACAAAAGACACGTTATACTACAAAAGGCCCGTATATTGTATGAGATAAGAAAATAATACATGGATAATTGCCAGGATTAACCATACTATCTTCCAGACGATAAACCATAGCTTAATGCAGGAGGAGAGGAAGGAGGTGGACGATGGGGAGAAAAAGGTTGTTTCACAATATTTATGAGACAGGATAATGGAAGAGAGAGAGAGAGAGAGTTCCAAGGAATAGTTAGTATCTCCGACACCTTGCGGTCCATTCCGAGGAAGTACTCAAAGTGGAAGGAGAGAGAGACTGTTTAGTGCACTACACTCTTTACCGAGTGTGCAAAATATCTACTCTCTTCTTGAACTGCTCTACTGAAGAACTAATTTCAACTTCGGAGGGAAGCTTGTTCCAGGTAGAACAAATCTTATATGTGAAAAAGTTTCCACACATACTAGTGCTGAACCTTTTCAACTCTAATTTGAAACCATGGTTTTGTGTTGTATTCATATTGAGGCTAAACATTTTGCTATAATCCAAATTGTCAAACCAATTAAGTATTTTAAAAACTTGAGCTGACCTCATAGTGTGCATGTCTCCACCAGGAAGAGATCAAGAGATCTCAGCCAGTCCTCATAGCTCATATTTATGAGCAATGGAATAAGCTTTGTAGCCCTAGCTTGTACTCTTTGCAGTTGCTCTATCTCTTTTCTGATTGCTGGAGACCAGAATTGAACAGCATACTCCAGAAGAGGCCGTATTAAAGCATTGTAAAGTGTGAGGACTATTTCCTTATTTCTATACTTAAATTGTCTCTTAACCCGGGAATGGCGCTGAGACTCTTAACCCTTGTCTAGCGGGGGGTTTTTGGATTTTTTTTTTTTTGTTTTTTTTCTATATTCCAACTTACTTCCTCTCGGGCATAGGCTGAGAGCCTTAACATTCACCGCTTTACAATGAACAGTGAAGCCTGTGAGGTCTTGTTCCAGTCTAGGGAGTGAGACATGTGAAGCACATAGAGTACAACGAGCACCTGCCATCTTGCCTTCACATGAGGCACGGTGCTCACTCATGGCCCGAAACGACCCCATCTCTGAAGCCACTTCGTTCCCGTGCTTCACTGTCTTACCCCCTACACTCGGACTCTCACACTTACACACACACAACGCCACCTGTTGAGCAGATAACTCACCAGGCATTGCACCCCTATAGCATTTTTTGAATATGGGAATATTCATACAGTGCTATTTAATCAGGGAACAATGAGGGTATTTTATTGATGTTTCAGTGGGCTTGTGGTAATGCACTGATACCAGGTACAGCACAAATTCCATCCCAATAAATATCTTCCCATTGATACATCGGGATTTGAACCCGGGACCTTTGGATTACCAGGCCAGTGGCAAGACCACTCTACCACACCTCCCCTATTTGGGCATATTCAGTCCCTCCTGAATGATAAATCAAGTATCTGCATGAAAAGAAATGTATTTAGCAAAAAACTAGGAGCTAAAAGCTTCAAAATGAGACCAGAACGAGCACCGTAGCACTCGTGGTTCTCATACAGTGGTAGCAGTAACCTGGGAGTTTAGCGTATAGCGGCATATTTATCTCAGCTATGCTCACTACTGGCTACACTGCCGGCCTCTCGAGAACACAGGGAACATGAGTTAATGGGCGGCGGTAAGCCCTGGGAGTCGGCTGTCTGGCCCGCTGCGCTCCCGGCCATTTGCACTCGATTTTAACCCTTTAAAAGCCTTAATAATGCTCCTAACTTGCTGCAAATTGGAGGCGGACTTAAGTCTGCCCCCGATCTTTAAGGGTTAAGAGGTATTACTGGCAAAGGAGTTTGAGACTCTTAAGTTCCAAGGCCTAAAAAATGCCTTTTAAAAGACCCCCGTGGCAGTCAAAACAAAGGAATATATGATTAAGTGAGATAATTCCCCACCATACCTTCTATCACTCCTCCACATGTGTTCAAACCCCCCCCGCCCCCTTCAATTATGACTTATTTTCCTCTTATTTCCTTGTTTATCTGTTTATTTTCTGCGCCAATATCCCCCACACACTGTGATGCTGGTGCTGTTTCAAGGTCGAAAGGGAGGCATATAGAGATCATGGCAAGAGAGAGACTTCACTTACAGGGCGTCAGTGTCGATCAATAAGTGAGAGAGGGAGGGTGTGTGCTGCGCCGGCTCTGCTCTCATGAATGAACCGGTCGACAATATTTTGTCTTTTTCACCCCATTAATACTATTCCCACTTATTTTATTGCTGTTGCATGTTTATATGTTCATATTAAATGTAAAATTGGCGCATATGAATAAGTAATAACGATATTTATCAAATAATAACAATTTTAGCCGGGAATGTATCAAAATATTCTCACCTAGCGGGTACTTTCAAATACCATAGGTTCGCCGTTTTAAGGTTAATATAGCCCAATCATTTCTGAGCTTTATTCTCTACTTCAATGCACTGCTTGGAAAACTTTAGGTCACTGCTAATCAGAACACCCAAATCCTTTTTCAAGTCAATCACTTCCAGAGGCATTCCCAATAATTAATAGCCTGAATCGGGGTTTGCTTGTCTGATATGCATCACTTAGCCAAATAGTTCTGGTTGAACAAAGCCTTCTTTTTGTTAATTCTTTTAGCATAACTTCATAATATATTTCTAGAATATACTGTATCTGAAGACAAAGTGAGTTAATTAAGAACTATGGAGCGAAAGTAAGAACAACATCAGTCAACACTCATAATGTACACCCGCTTGGATGTATTATATTATCTCTCCTTCCAACACACACTTGGAATGTAGACACACTATTGTGACTCCGAAAAATAATATGTTTTGGCTTTTTGCAATAACGAATAAAACAAAATACGAATTTCCCAAAGTCACAGTGGAAAGTTATACATTACGAAATTACTTTGTCTTCTTGGGACTTGCAACAAGCTCCAAAGCTTTCCTACAGGCTTTTCATTTTATACAGAGTCCCACAACGGGTTAGCATTATAAAAGTGGCGAATTTTGGCAAACACGCACCCAGTGAGATAGGCAGAAGGAGATAAATAAAATGAGAGAGAAACCTACCCACTCCCTCTTATCTCCCCACTCCCTCTCTGACCTCTAAACTCCCTCTATCACCACACCACTCCCTTTATCACCACACCACTCCCTTTATCACCACCCCACTCCCCTATCACCACACCACTCCCTATATCACCACCCCACTCCCTCTATCACCACACCACTCCCTATATCACCACCCACTCCCTCTATCACCTCCCGACTCCTTCTATCACCACTTCACTCCCTCTATCACCACTGCACTCCTTCTCTCACCTCCTCACTCCCTCTATCACCACCCAACTCCCTCTATCACCACCCCACTCCCTCTATAATCACCCCACTCCCTCTATCACCACACCACTCCCTTTATCACCACCCCCACTCCCTATCACACCCACTCCCTCTATCACCTCCGATTCTATCACCACTTCACTCCCTCTATCACCACTGCACTCCTTTTCTCACCTCCTCACTCCCCTATCACCACCCCACTCCCTCTATCACCACCCCACTCCCTACTATAACCTCCCCACTCCCTCTATCAGCACCCCTCTCCCTATATCCCACCCCCTCCCTCTATCACCTTCCCACTTCCTCTATACCACTGCACTCCTTCTCTCACCTCTCACTCCCTAGCACCTCCCCTCCTCTATCACCACGCCACTCCCTCTACCACCTCCACACTCCCTCTATCACCTTCCCACTACCTTATTTACCAACCTACTACCTCTACCACCTCCCACTCCCTCTATCACCTCCCCACTCCCTCTATCACCTTCCCACTTCCTTATTTACCAACCTACTCCCTCTATCACCTCCACACTACCTCTATCACCTCCCTACTCCCTCTATCACCACCTCATTCCCTATCAACTCCCCACTCCCTCCCTAACCACCACCCCCTGACGTGGCAGTTCACCAAGCTTATTATATATTATTAGTACCTCCCTGGGCCTCATATCTTCACCAAGGTTAGGACATCTTTTCATAATGGAGTGGAAATTCAGGTGGCAAATATTGATCGTAATAAGAGTGATGAAGAGCGCCAGAGTGATGTTATTAAGTTAAGGGGGTCACCTGCTTCTATTTCTCTCCTTTTCTCTCTTTTGTGTCCATTCGGCCCCATTCAGCCTACTGTTTTAATACATTTATCACCATCCAGGTGTCGATTTCTTCCAGGCGAGCAACAAATGTACAAATTTATCCTGCTGTCAAAAACATTAACACAAATATGCTGGCTCGCTACCGCTCGCCAGAAATAGGCACCTGCATGGGGGTAAACGTCTTAAACTGAATAGGGCTGAACGGATGCAACCCACAGAGAGAGGGAGAGAGAGGGGAAAAACGAGGTGGGCCCCCTTAAAACGTCCGAATAATAGACTGTGAAAGTTATGGGGAGAGAGAGAGAAGCATTTATTTAACTTCAATAATGTTGCGGTTGAGATTACTTGTGTTTGTTTCGTATTAATCTATCAAACAAACCCTGACTCTCATAATGGCCTTGTGCATCACAGCCCTCACCCTGATTAACATACCCCGGTCAAATGTACCTGGAAAAACAAATCTTTACCCAACAAGTATAATCATAAATGCTCATAATTGGTCGGCAGCTGTGTGTGGAGTAGGCCTTGAGGATAAAATAATAATTAATAACTTCTTATGTCAAAATGTATTGAAAAACATTAGGATCAACTATGTTAATTTCCAGGGAGTATACCCTGCAGTCTGGTAGAGTTGGTACTCTGGGCAATGGAGGAAACATTACACAGTGATAGAGGTGGAAGCAATATACACATTGTATTGAGAGAGGAACTCTGACATGGGAGGCTTTTATTCTGCCGAGTCATTGGTTCAGTCCCGTGGATGAGTTGAGAGTTTTGCAGTTACTAAGTAAAATATATTTCAATATATCTTGTCTATTGTATATTTGTATATCAGTGTATTTTTATATGTAATAGTTTTGTACTTGGTATATGTATCCAACTAACCACACAATTATTATGAGTTACGTAAGGGTCGTGATGCAGAAAGGACTTTATCTCCTGAGGAATTGAACTATGATCAACGGTTATTAACATTACCACATTACTGATATTGGGATACGGTATGTATGGTGCAGATGGCTGGCGCTGGGATAACACTAAGTATACGTCCGGTGATTATTTATGTATTGTATTACATTTAGTGACTTAGTATTGCCAGGATTTACAGCTTATCATGCAATAATTGTTCAAATGTACACATAAGAGAAGCAGGCCGTGTTATGAATACATTAATGTACACATAAGAGAAGCAGGCCGTGTTATGAATACATTAATGTACACATAAGAGAAGCAGGCCGTGTTATGAATACATTAATGTACATATAAGAGAAGCAGGCCGTGTTATGAATACATTAATGTACACATAAGAGAAGCAGGCCGTGTTATGAATACATTAATGTACACATAAGAGAAGCAGGCCGTGTTATGAATACATTAATGTACATATAAGAGAAGCAGGCCGTGTTATGAATACATTAATGTACATAAGAGAAGCAGGCCGTGTTATGAATACATTAATGTACACATAAGAGAAGCAGGCCGTGTTATGAATACATTAATGTACACATAAGAGAAGCAGGCCGTGTTATGAATACATTAATGTACACATAAGAGAAGCAGGCCGTGTTATGAATACATTAATGTACACATAAGAGAAGCAGGCCGTGTTATGAATACATTAATCATAATAAAGGCCCATCTTCACATGGTTTTACTCTTTCCATCGTGTTGTTGTCTTCTGTTCAAAGTTCTTTATATGTTCATACACCATAACTCCCATCATACCTCAAGCCTTGAATTCCCCTCGTGTTGTGGTAAGTGTGGTTTATTATCAACAGTTTTGGTAGTGCCAACAAACTTTGATTTCCGTTTTTGTCATTTCGTAAAATTATAACTATAAATAGTAATAATCCTTAAAAATGGCTAATAATCAACAATTTCATTCAGAGCATAATATTATCCACCCTATAGGTGTGTGTGTTTGTGTGTGGGGACGTTTTTTTTGTTTATAGAATAAACACATAATAGTATTATGTAAGACCGGGATTAAGAGCATGGAAGGAAGACAATTATAAACATGGATTTTAGAAAATGGAATATCTCTCAGGAAGAACAACACATGTTGGCATATATACCAGACAACGATACGAGGGAGATGTGACTCGTAAACTCATACTTATGGTCTTGAAACCAAAAATAATGCTTCAGTATTTTTGTAAGCCATCCTTCTGCACGACTGTGAAATGTTACAGTTGTGTTTCATATTCATCTTGATAAAAACTAACCTCAGAAAGTTGACAGAATAAATATAAACACCATATTAGGAGAGCATTTTGATTGACAACGTTTCTCATTAATTTTAGCTTCATCAGTACATAGTTTCATTGGCCTGATGAAACTATTACAGGAAACTTTGTCAATAAAGTGCTCCTCCTCATATGGTGTTTATACATATTCATCTTACGGTCCAAGACATTTAGATGCAGGTTAGACTCTTCCTTTTCTAGATTTACCTGTGGTCATATGTACAATCACTCAGAAAAGCTCGCGGACCTCACTTATTTTGAATTATGGAATTACTATAAATCTCTGGAAGCAAATAAATGAATATAATGTTCTATAATTATACTGTTTATTGAAACATGAAATATCATACTACCACTCTTGCTAAAATAGCTTCCCAAAAGTTAAGTGTGCTCAACCGTATCCATGAGTTCTTCACCCCTGCACAGCTTCTTGATCTATATCGAGGCACATTGCGCCCCTGTATTGAGTATTGTTCGCATGTGTGGGGAGGCTCCACTCATACTGCACTTCTCGAACGAGTAAAATCAAAAGCAATTTGCCTCATCAACTTACACCCTCCTACTAGTTCACGACAATCTCCTTCTACACGCCGCAATGTTGCATCTCTTTCACTCTTCTATCGCTATTACAACAATCAGTGTTCTTCAGAGCTCTCTCAGTGCATACCCCTTCCCTTGAGGTGAGTGTGAGGCACCCGCCTTGCAACACAATCCCACTCCGGTTCTGTTCAGCTCTCAAACCCAAGAATTGGCCAATTTTATGATCAACAAATTAACTCTGGAACTCTCTACCTCAATCAATATTTCCTTCACCCTATGACTTAAACTGCTTTAAACTTCGTGTCTCAAGGCATTTTGACCCTGACGTCACTTGAATTTGGCTCTTTATCACTCTTTTGGCTCTGAGGGAGACACTCGTTACAGGCAACCTGCCTTTTGTCTCCTATATACACATAGCACAAACAAATCCAAACAGAAATCCAGATAGCTATAATTGCACAAAAAAACACTGTGGGTCAACGATATTTTATAAGCGAATATACAGTGTTGTGTCTACACAGAAACACACACAGCAACACATACACACAACCAACCAATATTGTCCTCACCATGTAGTACACAGGTGTCAATATTGGTTTCCCAGCTACAGATTTAGACTTGAGAATTGTCAATTTATCTCTATAAATACGCTGTCTAGTTTATTTATTGGGGGGGGGGGGGTTCTGGACCCTCTTGTCCCTCATGTTTAGCCGTATAACTATTCATATTTTCAAGACGCATGCCCAATTAGTTTGCCAATGTTCGTGGCATTTAGGTGTCAATCTATTCCTGGCGAGCGATAACGAGCCTGTAATTTTGGAGGAACCGACCTCTCTTTGGCCGAGACATCTATGATTTTTCTACTGAACAATGTACGCATTTATCTTGAAGGCGGGCTTTGGGGGTATTTTTAAGCTTTTTAAAGGTCTAGTGAGGAAACTAAAAAAAAAAAACATACACATAAATACAAATCTGCCCTTAACACTGGTCTCTACAGGATGGATGATAACGTCTGGCATTAGTGGGAGAAAACTGATACCCGGTACTACGTGTTTCTGATAGCTTAGGTGAGATGGTGTTAGTTGCTAAATTCTTCTTTAGCTTACCACACCAAGAGCAATTATGTATTAACCTTGATACTCTAGTCGTGCTTTGATGTTCTTAGGCTGTCACTTTTGTGAGACAATTCTACCACGTTTTTCAGATTCCAGTTCTAGATATTTTCTCGCCTACAATTATATTTTACATAGTTTTCACTTCTCTCTTATCTCTCTTATCTCAACGTCTATGCACGTGTAGTCTATAGTCTGATTTTCTCATGAATGCATTCCCAGTCACCCTTACAACTCTGGCATTCCAGAAAGCACCCTCGATTCCAATGTCTATGAAGCCCTTCCACCCTTAATACACCTAGCAGATTACTATACTTCGCTGTACCCTGGACACCACGATTCCTCCCATGATCCGTCTTCTCCATCACCTCCACACAACTCACTTCCATATTACAATCACACTGTCATTCCTTTTCTTAATCCCTACAATACGATAGCATTATACAATTTGACATTAACATTACTCGATTTTACTCAGTTTGACACGAGGTATAGTGTCACAAATTCAAAACTCGCAATTCTAAACATGACTATACTCCCGCATTTCATTGGTTCAATAATGCTATACTTATACGCACTTCCCCGATCCCCACTACCTCCCTTTCCTATCAGTCCTTTACTACTCTCACAGTGATATTCAAAAGCCGCCAATTAATGCATTACCCAGCTTTAGGCCGGAACATTTTACAATTGAAAACACTTACAAATCAGTTTGAAAGGGGCACTGGGAGGTGTTCTCATAGTGGTTGAGGTCTACGGTGCTCCAGTGGCCGTTGTTGTCATCACCCAAGGACAAACATAACTTCCACATAACAACATGGTGTTGACACAACAGTCTCCCATACAAACACTAAACATGAAATATAACAACGACCCTGTAACAAATTATAGTTGACGGTGTTTTGGGGCTCGTGGAATGTTTTGTTTATTGTTGTTGTTCTGTTTGATGTTGTCATAATTTCGTTGAACTGGAGTTTTGTCATTATGTCGCTTGTGTTATTTATACTGTCCATTTTATTTTTGTTGTATTAACACATTATTGGTCAAGATATGTGTTATGTCGGGTTATAAGGTTTATAACTTGTGATTATAGTCTGTATAACGATCCAATTATGGACTGATAGACCTTGATAAAGCTTGATAGGGTCACACCTAGCACGTTCTTAATGACATATAATAGGTATTCAATTAGGATAATACAGAACTCAATAACAACACAGGTATAGGTACTGTCGCCATCAATAATTTCCTGGACACCCAACTTACAAGGAGTCATGATTTGTTTTGGTAACACTGTTGCCCCCCCCCCCCCCCCTTCTTCCCCATCCAACCCCTCTGTATGGTTTCTCATCCCTCTCCCCCTCATTCTCCCACGTCGTCTCCTACTGTAAGCTCCGCCCCCTCGCTTCGTCCACCAACACATCCCTCACATTACTATCTCCGAAATATTAATTAATTATAACTGCTATGAGTTTTAGAAGCTTCTTTAAGGGGAGAATACACATTACTCTCTGTTTCGGGATTTTATCCATTCGGCCCCATTCAGCCAAGTGTTTTAAGAAGTCTATCTAGGTGTAAACAAATTGTTGACGAGCAATACCGAGCTAGCATTGTATGAAGTAATTGTTGACGAGCAATACCGAGCTAGCATTGTATGAAGTAATTGTTGACGAGCAATACCGAGCTAGCATTGTATGAAGTAATTGTTGACGAGCAATACCGAGCTAGCATTGTATGAAGTAATTGTTGACGAGCAATACCGAGCTAGCATTGTATGAAGTAATTGTTGACGAGCAATACCGAGCTAGCATTGTATGAAGTAATTGTTGACGAGCAATACCGAGCTAGCATTGTATGAAGTAATTGTTGACGAGCAATACCGAGCTAGCATTGTATGAAGTAATTGTTGACGAGCAATACCGAGCTAGCATTGTATGAAGTAATTGTTGACGAGCAATACCGAGCTAGCATGTATGAAGTAATTGTTGACGAGCAATACCGAGCTAGCATTGTATGAAGTAATTGTTGACGAGCAATACCGAGCTAGCATTGTATGAAGTAATTGTTGACGAGCAATACCGAGCTAGCATTGTATGAAGTAATTCGGCTTCGTTTGACATGCTTTACAAATATAGCCAGCTGTCTAAAAATATTCAAAGCTTCATGTTCTTATATTCACTAATTTGTGTTCACTGACGTCTGCCTCAGATACTACACTGATCGTGGAAAATACATAAAAACACATTTGGTCAACAAATCTCACTATATGGCCAAGGGAATGCAATATTGGTATATTAAATCTGTTAACGAATACGAAACATTATACATGTCTACGTTTTAATAGTGTAAATATGATCCTAAAATATATAACGTAATCATGGTGCTGAATAATTACAATTATCAGTTGTGTGTGAGAGAGATAGAGAGAGAGAGAGAGGGAGAGAGAGAGAGAGAGAGAGAGAGTCAGCATAATGGTGTGGATGTGCTGTGTGGAGTCCGGTGGTGGTGGACAGGGAGGGGCTTACAGTTGCCCGACGAGGGAGAAAGAGGGGGAGGGACATGACTACACAGAGTGGCTGGATGGGGAGGGGGGGGGGGGGGGGGGAGGGAGGGGCAACACTGTTACCAAAGCAAATCACCAGTCATCGTCAGATGGGTGTCCAGGAAACTATTGACGGCGACAGTACATAGATGGGTTTAATTCAAAGAGATGTCTAGCTGGAGGAGCCGTAGAGTTTCTTTATGTAATGAGTAAATATTGGTAAGGTACAAATATAGTTTGGTATACTTAGATGGTTTCTGATTCAATATAAATTATTAACCCGGGAACTGCAGAGAGACTCTTAAGAGTTCCCCCGGCGGACTGCGGGAAGACTCTTAAGAGTCAGAGAAAAAAAAAATCAACTTTTGACATCGAAAAAAAAAATATATATTTGTATTTGTTTATTTTTTTTTTGGCCCCTGGGCCCCTGGGCCATGCAAAATCTTAGTCCTCTACCTCCCCTCCTTCCCCACTTTCCTCCTCTCCTTCAGTTATCACCTATTTTCCCTGTTATTCCCTTATTCTGAGGTATATTTTCGTGCTAACATTAGCGAGTTGCAAGCAGGGCGTTGTCATCACTGATGGCAAGCGAGTGCAAGAGAGAGAGAGAGAGAGTATCGATCGACTGTGTCTCAGTGGCCTTGGGGGAAATTGGCGGGAAAGCAGCTTGCCTCACCCATACATTTTACAACTCGCGGGCTATATCTCCGATTTTGACCATCCAAACGCTGTTTTCACTTGTTTTATTGTTGTTTCAGGTTAATACCTTTATAATCAACCCATAATAGGCGCATATGGATAAGTATTAATGCTATTAATGGTACAATGAATATTTTAGTGACGGAAACACCTCAAATACATGTGCACAGGGAGAGGTGTCTAATTACCCCCATGCGCACTTGTTAGGTTAACAACAATGCACAGACAATATAATGCTTGTGAATTGATACTCGTAATCAGAGAAGGGTATAAACAACTTGTGGTTAATTATAAGGTAACAACATATAGCAACTAAAATATACAAAACATATTATAGTATCAACCCTCAACAAAATAATCAATGGGGGTCGAGTGTTTTCCGTGAAAGAAGTAATGAAGTAAATCAATAATGAATAATCTCAAGAGGAGAGCTGGGGAGAATTGAGTGTGAAATAAACACGCCGGTATGCGGAAGGAGTCACACGATAAAAAGGGGGTGCGCCAGGTGGGCAGGCGCGTATCCTAAAGTGACCTTCCGACTTAAGGTAAACAGGTCAGGTCACTAGCGGGACTGCAGTGTTGAAAATTTATGTTGTAGTTAATGCATCTATGAACTGAGTTTCAATATTAGTTCAAAATAGCTGGTGGCAGAAGAATGAACGATTTAATTTACACAAGATTAGGCGCGCAGAGTAATAACCTATGAGTTATTATTTTATATATTATATTCACATTAAGCGATCGTATGTAATAATAACAAATCGAGCATAGGAATTCAGATGTAAACGTAATGAATCTGGAGTCAGGAATATGCTGAATAAATCAATACAAAGCAATATAGAGACCGACTAAGTTGAATAAACAAAGTTAATCAAGAATGGCTCTAGGAACATAACAATAGAATTAATGAGGTATTAATAAATGAGGAGAACTGGGCGCATACGACGAAGTTATGCTAAATAATACTTATAGCAGTATTAATAGGAGTTCGGAACGAGTTAAAAGAGACTTTAAATTACATACACTAATATACGAAGTGTAAGAAGAATTATGTTGAATTAAGCAATAGAAACTATGCAATGCTGGAATTCCTGAGCATGAAGGATCAAAATTACTTCCATCGGTAATCAAATGAACGGTAATACGAGTTCATAAACTAATTACAAAAGTGGTTATAGGACTGAGCTTAAAATGGGAAGGTCGGGAAGTTAATTAATTCTCACAGGAATAAGTACATTCGTTATGTAAATGAGCATAGGTTCTAGGTAATAATGTTTGCAGAAGGGAATCAATTCACGAAATACACTGTGACTTCAACTCACAAAACACATCACAGTATACATATATATGGAAAATCTGCTCTTTCAAATGCTTGGCCTCTCTCTCAGCGCTCATAATAGCCTCAAAATGGCGCCTGTCATATGATGGGTGCCACAGGATAGGCTAATTTGTTCTCGCCCATCATATGACGGTCGCGTGAATTAAGGTTAACAATATTAGAAATTAACAAACGTAACAAAACCAATTGATTTCTAGCATATCCTACCGTGCTGGTGTGTTTCATGTCTTCCAAGATCACATGACATTACCTTCAGAAATATGTATCAAATAATTATGTGCGTTTAGGCCAACATGAGTTTGGAGAAATGGCTTGTTAAACACAATCAATCTATGCATATTCTGAAGTTGAGAAGTTCAAATATATATTTCTCACATTACTTTATTTGTAATTTTAAGGTACTGATATATCTATTTGTTAGCACTGAATTTACCACTTAAACTGCAAGAAATCCTCCCTGACTTCAAGCAAATCTTCCAAAACGAACATAGAGCAGTAATTTACCAAACAAATTATTTAGCATAGCCAATGAATGCCAACAAACAGATTTACAATGAAACTAAACCAATTAGTTAGGATGGAGAATACTAATGACATAATGTTTCTAAATAGCAGCTGATTAGTAATATGGCTCTCCTCTCTTTCCACTGACCATACTGGGGAATAAGCCTACATCTTTTCCATCCTAAATGACATTAGAACAGATAGTCCACAACTCAGCCGTATCCCGGATCGCTTCAGAGATCAGCCCAACATCCTAGACATATTTTTAACCTCTAACCCTTCTGTTTATACTATAAATCTTTTCTCTCCTTTGGGCTCCTCCGACCATAAACTTATCTCTGTCACCTGTCCTATCTCTACGGTACGGCCACCCAATCCTCCTAGCCGGCGGCACTTGTGGCACTTTGGCGCTGCCGACTGGAAGGCTCTTCAGCAGTACTTCTTTGATTTCCCATGGAATGACTTTTACTTCCGTTGCCGGGGACCCTCGGAGAGTGCTGAATGCATTACCGAGATAATCCTCTCGTGCAAGAAGGCATACATTCTATTTTCTTTCACTCAGTCTAATGTAAACAAATCTTGGTTTACTCACGCCTGTTCTACTGCTGTCCACAATAAGGAGGTATTATTCAAACGGTACCAACGCTTTCAAACTCAAGAATTTCATACTTCCTATGTTTCTGCCCGGAATCAAGCTAAATCTGTTCTTCCCCTCGCCAAACATTCTTTCATCAATAATTAATGCATTGAACTATCCAACTCTAGCTCTTTCCCAAGCCTTCTGGCATCTATATTCCATTCAATCGACCCGTGCATCTGGCTCCTAACTAGTGTTTGCATCGAGGCTCTTGATTGGCTATCATATCAGTACACGAGCTCACTGGCCAAAATGAGCGGCAGAGCTGATAACTTTTTATTATCTTTATTATTCCTTATTTATTCATAAACTATATGCGTTTAAGCAATTTTGATGATTAATTAATCAAATTTTGTCTTATCCGAATCTAAAGAGCTATTAAATATCACATGAAACCCAATAATAACTTATATATCATAAAGTAAACACGAGCAAAACAATAAAATTATAAACGGGAGAGCAAGCGAGAGAAGAGACTGACTGACGGGCTAATGGAGATTAGCCAATCACAGGCCATGATTTACTTACCAGTATCACACATTTAAAATAGGCAGGGACGGAATATCTTCCTAGGCTTGTGTTTAATTTATTATATCTACAATTGTATGTGTTGCATTTGGTATTATATAGCTCTTAATGCTCTGATATCACCTATCACATTATCATTATCAATACTAAAATGTATCTAGTTTAAGTAATATATATGGAATAATAAATAACAGTATATTTCATTCATACGATAATGTGATAATCTACAGTGATATTCGAACCTTAAGAGCTATAAAATACCATATGGAACACATACAATTGTAGATATAATAAAGTAAACACAAGCAAAGGAAGATATTCCGTCCCTGCCTATTTTAAATGTGTGATACCGGTAAGTAAATCATGGCCTGTAATTAGCTAATCTGCATTAGCCCGTCAGTCAGTCTCCTCTCTCGCTTACTCTCCCGTTTATAATTTTATTGTTTTGCTTGTGTTTACTTTATGATATATAAGTTATTATTGGGTTTCATGTGATATTTAATAGCTCTTTAGATTCGGATAAGACTAAAATTAATCAATTAATCATTAAAATTACTTAAACGTATAAAGTTTAATGAATAAATAAGGAATAATAAAGATAATAAGAAGAAGTTATCAGCTCTGCCGCTCATTTTGGCCAGTGAGCTCGGGTACTGATATGATAGCCAATCAAGAGCCTCGATGCAAACACTAGTTAGGAGCCAGATGCACGGGTCGATTGAATGGAGTATAGCCAAAAACCTCCAACAGATTTTCTGCTTCGTCTTTCCCTCCTCTTTTCCACTCTGACGGCACCACCGTCACTTCTTCCTCTGACAGAGATGAACTCTTCACTAACACTTTCGCTAAAAATTCCACTTTGAATGATTCCGGTACTATTCCTCCCTCTCCACCCCTCTCTCTCCTACTTATGCCTAACATCATAATCTGTTCCAAGGATGTACTTACCACCCTCTCTGGGCTTAATACTAAGAAGGCGTACGGACCAGTGTTACTCCTATTGTACTAAATAACTGTGCTTCCGTCCTGACTCCCTGCCTATGCAAACTCTTCCGTTACTGTCTCTCCTCTAACTTCTTTCCTCCTTGCTGGAAGTTTGCTCTCATTCAACCTGTCCCAAAGAAGGGTGACCGCTTTCAACCCTCCAACTATCGTCCAATTGCCTCAAAATTTCTTAAGCATTTATCTTCCCATAACCTACTCTCAGACCACCAGACTGGCTTCCTTAAGGGCTAATCTACTGGTGATCTTCTTTCTTATCTTACTAACTCTTGGTCATCCTCCATTCGGGACTTCGGTGAGACTTTTTCAAAGGCCTTCGATAGAGTCTGGTACAAATCAGTTATTTCTAAACTACCCTCCTACGGTTTCTATCCCTCCATCTGTGCCTTTGTCTCTGAATTCTTTTCTGGCCATTCCATATTAATTGCGGTTGGGGATGGCCACCGTTCACTTCCTCAACCTATCAACTCCGGTGTTTCTCAGGGTTCTGTCCTATCTCCAATTATCTTCCTATTATTCATTAATGACCTTATCAACTGCACCTCCAGCCCCATACGCTCATTATGCTGACGACTCTACATTACACTATTCAACTAGCCTTCCACAATATTATTAACAGCAGGAACTCCAAAACTCACGTAAGGAGGCCATAAAACACCTATCTTCTAATATCTCTACTATCTTTAATTGGGGCAGAGAAAACCTTTTTACTTTCAATGCTTCCAAAACTCAATTTCTCCATCTGTCTACTTGTTGCCCCCTTCCAGAAAACTATTACCTACTCTTCAAAAACATACACATTAACCCTTCATCTTCTCTTAATATTCTAGGTGTCTCTTTTTCTTCTGATCTCTCTTGGAAAGATCATATTAACATTCTTGCTAAAACAGCTTCCTAAAAAGCAGGGTGTGCTCAACCACCTCCAGGAGTTCTTTACCCCTGTGCAGCTTCTTGCTCTGTACAGGTATACAGTGCGTCCATGTATTGAGTATTGTTGACACGTGTGGAGAGAATCCTCTCACACAACACTTCTAGACAAAGTTGTTGTTGTTGTTGTTGTTGTTGTTCCCCAAGCTGCCTGGCCGAACAGCCCCAAGGCCCCGAGCAATTCCAAGGCCATAACCGAGTGCCCCCACAGAACCCTCCCCGCCGACCACAATAAAGCCTGGGTGACCGAAGCCACTCCATGGCGGTGGGCTGAGGAGGGTGCGGAAACGCCCGGGAAACCAAAACCCCACCCAGGGCCCTGTGCCCCTCAGCAATTATGAAGAGAAAGTTGAGGGGCAAGGGAAAAATGTGACGCTTTGGCTTCCAATCTTGGTAGATTGGGAGGTCAATCCACGGAAGAGATGCCGTCACTTGAGATCTAGAAAATATACAAGTTAAAGGAAAAGTCAGAGTAAGCTATGGGTATGGCAGAGATCGCTCAGCTCTCACTCTGATAGACCAGCCCATCTCCACATGACTAGAACCCAATCCTCTCAGCATCAGCTAGGAAAGGCCCTAGAAAGCCGCCTTTGGCGGGGGGATAGCTCCCCTATTTCAACCCCTTTCGGGGTTGGGCACCCGCCCTAGACAAAGTAGAAAGAAACCCTTCCATCTCATTAACTTATGCCCACTCACCAATTCTCTGCAGTCTCTCTTTCCACCGCAATGGTGCATCTCTCTCACTCTTCTACTGCTATTACAATAATAAGTGTTCCTCAGAGCTCTCTCAGTATACAGTATAAAATCCCCTCTTTGTAGAGCCCGTAGCACCCGTCTTGCAACAAAATATGACGATGCCTTTGTGTTTTCTGTTTTGTTTTTGTTTTCCTTGTTCAAAATATTATTTAGACATACTACCTTAAGTATTTAACTGTGCTTTTGCATTTGCTTTTTGATTACCATGTCTTTGTGCATTTGTTTTGCCTTGTTGTTTTATTGTATACGAACTATTGTATACATTTATTCCATTTTATTATTGCATTTCTATGATTGTATTTTGAATAGAAAAGTACTATACAACTCAATGCCTCTAGCCTACTAACCAATTAATTCATTTATAATTTTGTTTTGATCTTTACCTTATTCTTTGCTCTCATATACAGTACGTTTAACTTGCTGCCTTGCAGTGGTACGCAAGTATTTATATGGGGGCGTATTACATGTTATGTTTGGTAATTATTATAGGAATCATTAATACAACTCTCATATAATTATAAGACAATTTACTAGCAGTATATAAATATATATATTTGTCCCTACATTGTAAATACAATATAATTTGATGAGAGTTAGTAGAAAGTATGAGTTAACGTATGTTGCAGAGGTTTCACTTAATTTGTAGAGCAAACATGCTTCTCCGCATTTATATAAATACAGGAATTACTTGAGTACATTAAATAATTATTTGCACTATACCTTACATATTTGTTATTTTATTGGCACTGTTGGTCAGTGAGCGAGAGACGTTGTCAGTCAAGAATAACAATACTGTTGGTCAGTGAGCGAGAGACATTGTCAGTCAAGAATAACAATACTGTTGGTCAGTGAGCGAGAGACATTGTCAGTCAAGAATAACAATACTGTTGGTCAGTGAGCGAGAGACATTGTCAGTCAAGAATAACAATACTGTTGGTCAGTGAGCGAGAGACGTTGTCAGTCAAGAATAACAATACAAAAATGGCTGAATTGTCGACCTGTCTGAGTTTACCGATAACGAATCGTGCTGCTCCAATATTCCCGTCCATATATCACTGGAAATATATTGCCTCTATACTATTTGGACAGTGATTGATTTATATATTTCCTTACCCAGCATGCAACGAATATCATGCCATAGTTTCAACAGGGAACCTTATTTTGGTATATTACAATTGAATGGTCATAGCAAATATCAAACAAAAATAGTTGTAATCTTTAATATTGTATTTATATATATATGTCCTTACCCAACATGTAACGAATATCGTGTCATAGTTTCATTAGAATGCTTTGTTTTCTATTATAGTTGAATGGTCATAGTAAATACCAACCAATATTCGCGTTATGTCGTTTCCTGCAAGCTTTATTGAATACAAAGTGCAGACTAAACCTTCCCATTTGTAGTTACTGGGGAATATACTGCAAATTAACACTATAAAGTCAACAATATTTTTAGAGTTCCGTAATGGAGGTGCTATTGTTTCAGCTTACATGAATACATAACGCTTATGGCAATATGAAACCCCAGTTTTTATAATCCATAGCATTATTATTATTATTATTATTATTATTATTATTATTATTATTAGAAGTAGTAGTAGTAGTAGTAGTAGAAAATACCATTGAAAAAATACCATTGTAGTAGAAAAAGCATTGGTCTAGTTCGTCTTGTCCACATTTGTTTTCTTTTTTTATTTCCCTTTGTTCGATTTTTGTTTTTCCATAATATACAAATGAACAAGACACATAAAGAAACGAACTGATATGATCCTGAATTAGCTCGTCGATATTCTTGTAACACCGAGCACGGCTGTTTTATCGTATTATGGTTATTATTTGACGATTTTACTGAGAGTTACATGAAAAGGAATTATTGTTGTCTGTCTGAGTGTCTCATTACGAAAGGTGTGATAATTAATAGTTACAATCTGGGGTCTGTCATTCATCTGTCTTGGATATGGAAAGAGATGGTTTGGGTTTACATTAATACAGTACTGATATACGAAATTACAATTCATATGAGTGACATACTAATTGAAAATAGATGACAGAAATATTAGCAAGTAGGAGTTAATTTGATGAATAGGTATCCAATTATTCTGGAAATGTACATAGCATCATTAGGTGGAATTGTACTTATATGTGTTGCCTATATTAACATACTATCAATAATACTGTATATGTTTCACGTATATATTAATGTGCGTGCTTTAACACCGAACAATATGTGTTGATATTCGGGTACTCATGCATACATTACTGAATACATTATAGGTCTGCAATATAATGTAAACAAATAATTGAGCAAATGCTGCGAAACAGATAGACAACGCGAATTTCATCTTGCAAAATAGGTCAAAAGCTTTGGTGTAATGCTGAATGTGTTCGAGATTTATGCGCATCTTATTATATTATCTTCCCTATGTTTCTCTTCATAGCCTTTATTTCGTTTATATTATTTTTGTCCCTTAACAATTTCTTCCAAATCTAGCCACAATTATTCCCTCTCTGTTCCTAAAGTGTGATGTATTATTACTTAATGATTGTGGTCTCAGTCCTTCCCTCATTATTTCTTGTTCATCCTTGTCTTTTTCTCGTCTAAATGGCTTTGCCTGAAATCATTCTTCCCACTCGCCTCTCCGTGTACGTGTCATCCGTTCTTTCCATGTCCAAATTAATGTATCATCTTCTCTCCATTTAACTGGCCAACCAATTTACTCTTCCCCTCTTCGTCTTCATTATAGGGTTTATTTCTTGCCTCTTTATTTTTAGATCTCACTCCCATTAGTGTAAGACCAATAGCTATTATTTAGGTATATCTAGATATTGACTAGCATCGTTATGCATATGTCACGTTTATCAAGTAGTTATGTCAATATTTGACGGGAAATGTTAGGTCTGTGTACAAAGTCAACACAATTATATATTGTACTCTTAGTTGTAATTGCATTCTCTGTTAACAATGTAACTGAGACGTTGATACTATGGCTACTACTGTATACACTACCGTGAACTAAATATTGCTAATTTTAAGTAACTTTAGTTGAACATGCGATACCATTTACTGATAAACAATGTCGTAATAGTAAGAAAGCTAAATTTAACACACGTTTTACCTTTACCGAATAACATTTTAAGCCATAATGTTCATGAAACCCAAACTTAAGAACATTATTATATGATGGCAAATACAAATAGTAAATAGTATACATAATATTATTAAAAATAGAAAAGTAGCATTTTTAAGTCCAGGATCCGAGAAAGATATTGTTGGTAAAGGTGGAAGGATATTAATATATTGAGGGAAAACACGGAAGGTAAAAATGCATTGTCTTCTCGGAGAGGGTTGTGGAGGGCATTTCTATAGTTCATGCACATTTAATTTAGCGAGTCGTTCGAGGTTTTGCATACCTTAGGAGCCGTGGTGAGAAACTTAGGCTCAAGAAAGCAGGAACACCAGATTTCTTGATTATAAACACATTATTGTTAGGATATATATTTTTGTATTGTGGTCAAAAAGATAAAAACAGTATATACTCTATAAATTCTTAATTGATAAGCAATGTGTTCTTCATAATAAGGACAATACAATGATAGACAGCAAGGCTGTTATGTGTAAATTCATGGTATGTTACAGGTCCTCAAACTCGTAGATTAAACATGTAAACAGCAATAACCTGCGATTTAAGCGAGAACAACACAAATATAATAACATATGATCGAAATATGTGGAAACTATTGTTTTATTAGCACGTCATCTTCTTCACCACCTACTCGTACGACACTCCATAATGTCTTTCTCTCCACTACCTACTAATATCTACTATTATTCTGTCTACGCCTTCCTCTCCACCATATTAACCTCTCCATCACCTACAACTTTCCATCACTATATACTATTATGTACCATATACTATTCTCCTTGACTTCTTCCTTTACACCATAATACTATCGTCCTCTCACCTCCCTCCATCACCTCTCTCCACCACTAAGGTTGTTGGTGATGGTGGTGGTGAAGGACAGACAGTGGTGGAGCCTCTCACCACAACGATATCAATATACCTACTCTGACCCGACAAATTGCCTAATATAACCACCACTCAGAATCAGAGAATAGGAGACCATGGCACATATCAGAGAGAGAGAGAGAGAGAGAGAGAGAGAGAGAGAGAGAGAGAGAGAGAGAGATTCTAAAAGTGAAGAGAGTTCTGATTAATTGTATTGCCTGATTTGGTTGTCATAGGTCAGTGTACCAACTTAGCCGTTGACCTGGTAACTATACACGTTTTATGTGAGAAATTGAATGTGTATCTGATTGCATAATGAATAATCTTATAAATAATTGTAGGGTATAGTTATTAATAATGAGGTTTATATGCAAAATATTTTTATCGCACACACATATAAGTAAAATTCATTTTTACATATTAATATTTAATTATAAAAATATTTGTTTTCATACGAGAAAAACTGTCAAATATGATTAATGGTAATCTTTGTGCTGCTAACATTTTGGCCATATCAATGATTTCATCTATAGTAGCATATGGTGTGGCAACATGGTGCCAATGTAAGGTTTTTCATGAAGCCAGCGAACACTATAATTATAATAAAGCATATTTAATAATATAGTTTTGGGGAGCATTTTCATGTATAATATTTACCTCGGCGAAAACGGTTCAAATGTGTTTCAGATCATATTGAAAAATAATGTTGAACTCGACATACGATATGCCCAAAATTATATACCCCCCCTCCCCCCCACAACAAAATAAAAATAATAAATATATAAATAAATAATAAAATAAATAAATAAATAAATATAAATAAAATAAATAAATAAAATAATAATAAACAAGTAAATAAATATATATATATATATATATATATATATATATATATATATATATATATATATATATATATATATATATATATATATATATATATATATATATATATATATATATATTATATATATATATATATATATATATATATATATATATATATATATACAGTATATATATATATATATATATATATATATATATATATATATATATATATATACTATAATAATAATATTAATAATAATAATAATAATAATATAACAATAATAATAATACAAAAAACACACACACACACCTGTGAAGGGTTAAAAGACAAGCTAAACAATAATCCGTTAGTTAACACTACTTAAAACGGTACCACTGTAGTTGTAATTATCTAATGGTTGACTGTAATTGTCATCGATAAATAACATTTTGTAGCACATCTTCAATATTATAAAATGTCATTAAAATGTCTAAAGTTAATCAAGAAAGGACTTACACTGTTGGAATGCTGATTCAGGTTTATTAATTAATCACATGTATTTGTTTACATTAACGCTTTCAGATAACAAGCCTACCTTAGTAATACAACCAATTCAAATTACACAACCTGGTAACCTTAACACTCCTTAAATAATTCAGTACTACAGGTAAAGAGTGTTGACTGTGACCAGAAAAGCTAAACCTTACCTTCTTCCGGCACTAATTACTTGGCTCTGTGCTTTGTGTTCCTACCCAACCACTTAACATCCAGTTCTCAAAGCCTTGGAAATTTCATATTCTGCGTGTGGGTGTTTGAGAATGTGTTTGTCTGACTACTATAGTGACGTAAACTTACGTACTTACAAGGTTAAGGAATCTCAAGCCGGAATGCAGGCATGAGTGTAGTAAACTCAGGAGAAAAATATAAGGAGAATAGATGATATTACAATTTCGTGTATGAGCGTATACGTGTGAATGTATGTGCATGAGTAGGTTTGTGTGAACGTGTGTATCAGATGCCAACATTGTATTTCCTCGCAGAGAAACACAGAGTAGAAAATCGTTTTTCGGTGAGTTTGCCCAGAATAGTTTTCCAATATTACTTACTCGGGTATCTGCCCCATAAGAGCCTTTGATCTCAGCAGGGTCTTAGGAAACATCCTATCTGGTAATAAGGCTTCAAAGATATACCGTATATACCGAACTCTCAGGTTGTAATGATAAGCGTGCAATACTGACAATATCATGTAGGTATCAGTTACGGTGCTTTTAGTGAAGTGCGTGGAGTTAATTTTGTTGTTTCATTGACGACGACAAACACCTTTTGTATACATACCAACATATTATATCATTATGTCTCAGTAGTTAAAATGTATTTACAAAATAATTAGCTTGACAGTCTCTGTTTACTTAACAGGATAATTCAGCACTGGATAAAAGCAGAGAGGAAGTAATTTGGTAAGAATTATAACGCTAGTAAATAGCCAAATACAATAAAGAAAATCTCTTTAAATAATAAATACATCTCTTTGTGCCGAGTTACGGGTTGGAGACAGATGGGAAAGGTTAAATTTACGACACAACCAAATTGGCTTTCCTCTTGTTTCCCCCCCAGTGAAAACTGTGGGTGTAAAATATGGGATTGGAGGCCAGAAATCCTTGTTTGTTGTACTAGTTATATGAAAGAGAGATAGATTTACACTGAGTTACACAGACTGCACAGACCTTGTAGTCCCTACTAGACAGTCTGGACTTAATTCAAAACTATATTTTGCTACAAAGCGGAGGGAAGGATAGCAAATCAGAAGGCTCTCTCCCCACCCACCACTCCCTCCGACCATTGGTAGGCATGAAATTATAGTTGGGGAAACAAGTCCCACAGCAGAATGAGAACAATATTTATTGGGAAATTCATAGTAAAGAATGGATTAAAGAAATATTATATACTACTAATGCTTAACTTTTGTTTTGTTTACCTATATTATTCCAACCTCTTCAAAATGGATGTCTTGACTCCTTTTGAATGTGGAAATGGTTTTACATTGTACCACTTTCTCTGGCAGTTTGTTCCACTTGTTGACCACACTGTAGGTGAAGAAGTAATTTGTGCCATATAGATTCACCCTCCTGGTTTTTAATTTCATTCCATTTCCCCGAGTTAATGAACTATTATCAATTTTGAAAAGTGAATCTACATCCATTTTGTCAAAACCCTTTAATATTTTGAAAAACTTGTTTTTTTATTGTATCATATGATTTATTTCTTTTGGGCAGTATTAACTCTACGCTGCACCGACTCGAGTTTCTCAATGTCTTTGTTCAGATAATGAGACCAAAATTAATTGTGCACCATATTCAAGATAGGGCCTCACTATGCTTTTAAATATCTATCTATCTATCCATTGCCTGATGCCGTGAACAAAACGCCCTCATGCACCTCTGTCCCCAGTTAGTCGACGACCCTCCTCCCAACTAGCACCGCCTTAATCCATATACTTCTTCACTCCATCCTTCCACCTATCATTAGGTTTACTTCTCCCTCTCTGTCCATCCACCTCGCTCTTAAATAAATAATTATTAAATAGCATTTAAATAACGGAGATGTCAACCCTTTTAAGTATCTGGGCAGTGTGTTGAGTAAAGATGGGACTATGGATGAAGAAGTACGGGAGAGGGTACAACAGGGGAAGAGGGTTGTAGGAACGCTGAAAGCAGTAACAAGAAATAGGGTGGTCTGTATGAAAGTGAAGAAGTCCTTGCATGACAGTGTGGTAATCCTGACACTGACTTACGGAAGCGAAGCATGGACGTTGGTTGAGAAACTCAGACCAAGAGTGAGAGCAGTGGAAATGAATTACTTAAGAAGTGCGTGCGGAGTTACATGGAGGGATAGACAGACTAATGAGGAAGTAAGAAGGAGGGGTGGTGTGGAGGTAGATGTGCTGGAAACAGTGAAAAAGAACAACTTGAGATAGTTCGGCCATATAGAACGTATAGAAAGCGAAAGAATGACTAAGAGGGTGTACGAGAGCGAGGTGGAGGGACAGAGAGGGAGAGGTAGGCCGAAAGAGAGGTTGAAGGATGGAGTGAGGAAGTATATGAACGAAGGCGGTGCTGGTTGGGGGGAGGGGCGTCGACTGACTGGGGACAGAGGTGCATGGGGGTGGTTCGTTCATGGCCACCCCTTCGGGGATCACGGCGTCAGTCAATAGATAGATAGATAGGTAGATAATGTTCTCATTTGTATAAGTAAAATGTATTTGAATGTATCCCAATACTCGAATGGCATTGTTCCCAGCTGCTGCACATTATTCTGATGTCTTCAGGTTTTCAGATATAATCCTCCTCAGGCCTTTAACTAATGAACTTGTTTTGATTGGCTGGCCTTTCATCTTGTATTAATATTTCTGTATTTTATTACCTATTTGCAAGACCTGGCATCTGTCAATATTGAATGGCATCTGCTATTTTTCTGACCACTCAACTATAGTATTTAAAATAGATTGCAGTTTATGTCTTTCTTCTTCGGTTAATACTGAATTTCCTATCTCTGGGTCATCAGCGAACTTTGAGATAGGAAAAACATGTCAATAAAAACATGTCAATAAACATTTTAATCGCAAACAAACATCCACAAAAAAGGAATTCACCTCAACATTTCCAAATATATAATGATTTGTAAAATAATACCACAAATAATACCACAAATAATACCACAAATAATACCACAAATAATACCACAAATAATACCACAAATAATACCACAAATAATACCACAAATCATAATATATGGAAAGAGAGATGAATGTATATTTGTTTTTATAATTGAAGCTACTGATATTATAGCGATACCTGAAAACAAAAATATTCTACACAAATGCAAATATTTGTAATCATAAATTATGGATTTACTTCAGTTATGATACAATAACAAGGTGATGCTTAATATGATCTGACTCATTATTTAATATTGAATAAACTAGCAAGGAGAAAGTTGCCTGCTTTATACATGTGATATCTACGATTACATATTTTGTAATTGTAGCAAATATTGGTGAAATGATTAACAATAATATACAAAGATATAAATGAGTAACTTAGAATGAGCAGTTAGGTTAATAGCTTCAGTATTATATACACATTTGATTTGGATTAGTGTCTTCGCTCAGTAGCATTTTGTATGTATTTTTATTTAACCAGAATTTGTTAGAATCACAATGTATGTATAGTAAGTGTATATAGTTTATCTCAGGTTGTGATTGGAGTAATGCTTAATATTACCTGACCCCCAATGAATCAACATCTAACATTCAGTTCTTTCAAGATACGATGACGCATTTTTATTCTTAGTAATGGCTATTGTTGGACGATATATTTGAGATTTGGAAGTGTATATGGAAGTCGGAGGGTTAATTGAGATGGCCTTGACCTTTTTTATTCCAACAGATACTTCCTAAACTGAATACAATTGTCTAATGATTGACACAATAAACTGTCAAAATGCTCCATAATCTTCTAAGGGTTAACGAACCACAATTTGATATTTTTTTTATCTAGCCAAAAACGAACGTGCCAGCAGCCTACCGATCTTCATTTAAACCATCAAAGCCATTGAGAGAGGAATGAATACATGTTCGTTTGTCCAATTATTCCATAGAAATTACCGCCTCATCCAGCCATTAAAGTTCTCCCCTACAGTTTTATAATGTGGAATACCTGACATACCGCTTTTAGATCAAAAGTAATTCGGGCGTATTCCAAAAATGTGTGATTCAACTGCCAGGCGACTTAGATATATACAGATAAAAGAGGTCCTTTATTCAGATGGGGGCAATGATCAAAGGAAGAATTTAAAAGGTCAGTTCAGTAGTTCCCTGGATAATTTTGATCATTATCCTAAATTGAATTGTTTTATGTTTTATTGCAAACATGTTTACAAAACAAATTCATATCGCAAGGTATGTGAATGTTGAAATACATAACACAAAGCTATAATTCACGTACAATAAACTATTTATCACAGACATAAACAAACAAAATAATAATTGCAAAGAACTCAGTGAAAAAATACCCTGAATGTGCGTTTTATCCCAAATAATAATTCTGAAATTATACCGATGGCTCAAACTAGGATATGTTCTGCATAAGCTGCAAAGCCGCGGAAGGGGGAGTATTTTTAACGTTAATTATTGATTGAGTTCAGTTAAATAACATAAGTTAGCCCGAAATTATGTTCCTCAATTTAATATATTGGACATCAAATATATAGGGAAAACTTATCAACGCTATGTACAGTATATATCTATTACCGTATTGTATAATTATAGGTAATGCACTAAATTGCGATTATATGGTTAAGGGGAGATTTGTAATTATGTGTATTTATTTGTTCATTTACTTACTTATAAATTTATACCAGCCAGACACCAATACAGAATTTGTCTACCCTTGTTTACATTTGTTTTTCTTTTTCGGTTTCCTCTTCCTTGTTTGCCTCCCTCTTCCATCTGGTGTTGATTGTGTGTTTCTCCGCCCCTCCTCCTACCCACCATTCTGTTATGGGGCCAGGTTTGTGTTTTTCATTCTGGACCCTCTCCGGCTATTTTTCTTCCTACTTCTCCCCAGACATGCGTCTCGATCGTACCTTCCATTCTGCATGTTCTTATCCTCTTCTGACTACGTCTATCCTCTCAATACTCTTCGAAAAGTAGATACGAGGTGTAGTTGTAAAGACCTATCCTTTAATACCTTCACTGTCACTAACAAATATTGGTAGTTCTCGGGTCACACATCTGGTAGCAGGTGTTTGGCTTGTATTGCTCTCTCTTTACTCTCCAAGTTAGTGACTTCCGGAAAGATTGCTCGGAACTTAAACTTTCTTTAGTTTCACTGTATCTGATATTTACCTAGCTTCTGGGACTGGCTTTTGCATCGGCACTAACTTTGGGTATTTTACAAAAGACGAAAATATGTAGTCTGGATGGTGCGTGTGTACTTGAATCAGCCGTAAACATTGAGCTCCAGACAATTGAAGTGCAAGAGATTCTAGATAGTGACATTTCTAGGATCTTTTGTGAGTAGAAAGGGTAACATTTAACACACAGACACACATGACAGCTGTGCATATAATTTGATATTATTATTGTCGTCTATGATAATTAACCTTCAGTTTGGTTGCCATTACCAGTCTTGAGAACTCCGGAAATATTGCCCGAGTAAAGATGTGTATAAAAAGTTGCCAACAAAGCCATAATGTACATTTACCTTAGTCGTAGCGAGAGAGATAGTGAAATGGAGAAGGAAATATGAATATTTATTCCTTCACCTTTATATAAAGACACAGACATACATATATCTCAATTGGCTTTAATTAGACACTCAGCAAAATTTACTTTCTCTTGAAATAATTGTTCTTAGAAGATGAACATGGTAATTATACTTCACTATAACAACTTTAATTCAAAGTTGATTCAACCCCATTCCTCATGACAAATAGATACACACAACAAAATGGTCTGCCTTGTCTAATTTAAACAGCCGTCTTAACGTAAGCTCCATCCACTTCAACTGAGAAAAGTGGAGAGAAAAACGTAAGAGAAACAGAAAAGCGTTGCCCAACACAGCTTCTTTCAGAATATTCAGAGGTATTCGCACACACACACACACACACACACACACTCTCTCTCTCTTTTTCAGCAAGTAAGAAAACCTAACTTTCGTTTGCACTGATACGCTGAATGAAGTTATAATTAATGAATATGATACACTAGGCAGCCCAAAATAGAACTGTCCAAATTTTCGGTTGGCCAAGGAACTGAAAATGTAATTCTTATGGCTAGCACTTGGCTGTATGTACAGTATGTATGATTCATCATAACACCATCAGTACCACCTCAACACGATCATATAATCAAAACAATAATTACATTACAACATATTGCTATATTACCAGTACCACATTCGTGTAACCCTAAAATAGACACATCCATATATATTACATCTTACTATCGTACTATTTACTATGAAATCATGATTACATCTCTTGTATAATGTTAAAGTGAATTACTGACAGTGAATGATACCTTATGTGAGTAACTGTACACCTTGGATGTTATTCACCCCTTCAAATTCAAATAGGAAGGTGAAAGAGGTATTTTTGTTTCTGAAAACAACAAGTTAAATTACGGCCTATAAAGGATAATATATAAATTGTGTTCGTATGTGAGCGGTATTATAGATATACTTTCGCAATTATATATCAGTCTTCAAAGAATGTTGTCTACAGATAATACATTATATGAATATATATACTGTATATAATAATTATATATATATATATATATATATATATATATATATTTATATATATATTATATATATATTTATACATATAAACTGTATATATATATTTATATATATATATATGTTAGTAAAGCCAGGTAATACATTTTCTTTAATACATACGAGGTTGAAAGAAATGGCAATTTCTGCGTTGGAAATTTTATTATTCAAAGTTTCCAGGTCTCTGATGAGTTTTCGCTGGGTGGCAGGAAGTAGATGAATGAGATGAGCAAAATTCATGGTGGTACAGGGTTACATAAATGTACATGATGATACAGGATAGGCCTATACGACGTGTTTCACTGGACAACCAGCATTATCAAGTAAGGGTAGAATGATTTAAAAGGTAAACAGGAAGGGTATATATAGAGGGTGGAGGATCAGAGGAGGCGAAAATCAGGGGGCAAAAGTCTCCTATTGGTGGAGGGGTATTCTAGGAGCGCAAAAGAGGGAACCGCTTCACACAGGCGCACTGGATGCGGGATGGTGTTGGTCGGTTGGCGGGGTCAAAGCTGATTGGCTGCGTGTCGAGGGGCGTGGCCTAAGTTGCGTGGTACGTGTGGCGCCGGCAGAAGACGAAGCTGAAGGAGGTAGCGCGGGGGGCTGCGTCAAAGGCACCGTGGGGCGAGGGGGGGGCGTTAGGTCCTGTAGGGTAGTGCCTTTTGGCAGAAGGAAGGATCTGAAGGTCCATAGTTTGGTTGTTGATGTTAGGATGTAAGGCTTGGATATATAACGCTTCAAGTATAGGTAATCTCCTTGGGTCACTTTCTTTATCGAGTATGGTGGTGTGTTTCTCTAACTCAATGCGTGTGAGGTGGGGATGGTTTGGGGTGAGATAGTGGTCTTTGATGGCTCCAGCCTGAAGGTGAAGAGTTAACCGACGTGAAAGACGAGTCTGCGTCATGCCAATATAGGAATGAGGTCCACAGTCCTCATAATTACAGGTATGTTGGTAAGTGACGTGATCGTTGGTCATCGGGCTCTTTATCTTGGTGGAAGCTGGTTTGTTGCGGAGAACGAGGTTGGAGGTCTTGGGGGATTTGTAATAAATTATTAATTTGATTTTGTTTTCCGGGTTGGTTGGGTGGACATGCTTGGAGATTATTTCTTTTAAGACGGCCTCGTCATTTTTGTGTTCAGAGGACATGTAATTGCGGTAGAAGATCTTAATTTCATTGGGGGGGTCAATGTTGGGAGGGCTTTGGGTGTACCAGTTTTTCAAGATGGTGGTTGATGGTGGTGGAGATGTCGGAGTTGGAGTATCCATTATTAACTAAAACTTGGGATAGTCTTTCTAGTTCCTGGTGGGTGTCGGCCCAGGTAGAGCAGTGCGTGAGGGCTCTCCTTACATAGGCGGAGATGGAGGATAGAAGAAAATGGCAGGAGCATTCACTATCGCCATTGAGGCATTGTCCTGTGTTAGTTGGTTTAGTGTAGACGGTGGTTTTGAACCCATGGTCGTTCAGAGCTACGAGGATGTCAAGGAAGGGGAGTTGTCCATTGTTTGATTTTTCAAAGGTGAAGTTAAGTCCGGAGGAAGTCATGAAGCGACGCTGGAGTTCCTGTAGTTCGTGAAGGTCCTTGATTTGCACAAAGATGTCATCCACGTATCTACAGTAGACGGCGGGTCGTTGGGCAGCTAGGAGCTCTTCCTCGATGGTACCCATAAAAAAGTTCGCAAAAAGAACTCCTAGGGGGCTGCCCATCGCCACACCGTCTATCTGCTTGTACATGTTGCCCCGGGGGTAAAGGAAGGGGGCCTCCTTGGTACATAGCTCCAGTAGTGTTTTCAGGGCCTTCTCCGGGATGTCCAGTGTTGGTGTATCAGGGCAATGGTAAATTCGACGTAGAATCATGTCAATGGTCCTATCCATTGGCACGTTGGTGAACAGGCTTTCTACGTCGAGGGAGGCGATTGTGTGGTTGTTATTCCGGGGGGCGTCTCATAAATTTTCCAAGAAATCGTGGGCTGAGTTAAGGTTGTATTGGCTGGGCACGTAGGGGGTGAGGAGGTTGTTCAGGGCCTTGGCGATCTGGTAGGTGGCAGTGGGGATCTGGGAGATGATGGGGCGGAGGTGGTTCCCAGGTTTGTGTGTTTTGATGGTTCCGTACGCATAACCAGGGGTGTATTCTCCGACGAGTTTTTTAAGGTGGACCCCTCCTTGTTTGGCGTTGATGGCGGTGATGGTGGTGTTGGCAGTACGTTTGATTTCGTCGGTTGGGTTGCGGGTGATCTTTTTAAATTTGGTGTTGTCATTTAAGATGACGTCCATTTTTCTAATATATTCCTCCTTGTCATGAATCCTGAATATATACCCTTCCTGTTTACCTTTTATATCATTCTACCCTTACTTGATAATGCTGGTTGTCCAGTGAAACGCGTCGTATATCCTGTATCATCATGTACATTTATGTAACCCTGTACCACCATGAATTTTGCTCATCTCATTCATCTACTTCCTGCCACCCAGCGAAAACTCATCAGAGACCTGGAAACTTTGAATAATAAAATTTCCAACGCAGAAATTGCCATTTCTTTCAACCATATATATATATATTTATATATATATATATATATATATATATACAGTATTTGTATATATATATAGATATATATATATATATATATAGAGTATTTGTATATATATATAGATATATATATATATATATATTTTGATATACGGAGCCCTGAATGATTATTTAAGAGTTAGAATTCAGAGTTGAAGGAGTGCCAAACTACCCAGGCGGCGAAGCAGACCAGCGAGCGAACCAGCGAGGGGGAAACCAGCTCGTCCGCATACCAGCAAACAAGCCTTCACACCTGCGTCCGTCATAGGGGACCCTGCAAACTACTTCGATGACCCGACGCTATGACGGATGATCGACGCCAGGAGACTCCATTGGACCAAGCACCTGCTACGCAACTCGAGGAGCTGTGATTGGGGCGCGCACTATCCCCCGCCTCCTGATTCGTTCCTACACCATCATTGTTTAGTATATAAGACCCGAGTAGTGGGCATTCAAATCAGTCTCATTTGGAGTTGGGAAGGTGAACTTGCAGCTGGAGGAAGACGGGGTGAAGTATTATAATGGGATTGTGACTGTCAGTCAGATTATATAAGTGTGTGTTAAGTGTGTTCGGTGTAAACACTTACGTTATGTTGGTTAGTGAGATATGTGATTGGGAATTAACGTTAACGATACTATTATGTACTTAACTATTTTAGTTGACTGAATTGTGGACTAAAGCAACTCTTTAAGTAATTGGGTTATGATGAAAGTAATACTATTGTTTTTTATTAATACTTACGAGTTCTTTCATTTTCTTTTAATTAAGCTTACATTGCTTAACTGTGCTTGGTACGGTGATACTATTGTCTCTTATTAGTAATGTCGCCTTAGACTAACATGGCTGTTTTAATGTTACTTCTAGTGATTTCCTAAGCTGAAGAAAATTCTTTTAGCTTCAAAATATTATTTTGCTTTTCATATTATTTGAGTGAGACCTGAATCGAATCTATGAAGCGATCCTGTAACTTAATTTACTCATAATCAAACCTCAATGTTACGTGGTTAAGAAATACATCTAACTAATTATTAAATATATATCTAACTTTTTATGTGACTTTGATATTAATCCTGATGATAATAATAATATAATACTGTTAACGTATGACAAGAACCAAGAATAATTACATTAAATATAAATAAAAGGACATAATTATAAGAAAACTAGCTATTCATTTAAAAAAGGGTAAGAGACAGAAATATTCTTACCTTAATATTTATCTTTCAAGACTTTTTATAGAATTAATAGCCCTTCTTTAGATATAACTTATTCGGTTCATAACCATAGCCTACTAAGCTTCGGTTAAATAATAATTCTTTATAAATACTACATGACTTTAATTAGTTTCAGTATTTGTTCAAAATTAAAGAGTATCAGTCAATACAGGATACCAAGTCCTAAGATAAAAATGGAAAGGAAGCAACAACAGGAAATAATTTGATTATATTTTACTTTTGTTTTGCCTTCAGCTGACTGATACCTTAATATATATTTCTGTGCTATCTAGATTCATCAAGTTAACCACTTGAGGATCAAGATACGTAACAATATATATATATATATATACCGGTATATATATATATATATATAATTTTCGACTTTATTTCTAAAACATTATATATACAATACACTCCTCGGTATCTCAATTCACATGTTACTATAGTATTGTTAGTAGAATTATGCCAATACTATCAATGTGGTTTCCCAATATATAGCTGCAAATTGTGTTGTCCGCAAGTACTATCATACTATCGGGGGAAAATTATTAAATATCCATTGCATTATATTAGTTGTTAACATAGTTCAACCATTTCAAACCAGATCATTATAATATACTGAATACTCCTACTCAACTTTCGTCACCAGGATCTCTTGGTAAATAAATGTTTTTAATATATCCCCGCACCCCTAGATATCTAACTGTCCTGAACTGAAAAGGATCGCAGCCTTCACCATAACAAAACAATAATCAAGCTGAGCCTCTAATGGTATATTTTCTCTATTTTTCAGAGTTAAATGTATCCTTTGACCATATATTAATGAAGACACTTCGTCCTTGGAAAAAGAAGGAAGCCCATACAAAACTTGTCTTGCCAAGTTAGTCTTAAAATATTATAAAAATTCGGCCAATTATACTGTGAAGTAAGCAGTACAATTATAATATGTTAAGTATATAGGGGATTATAGGTAATAACACAACATATTAATTATTGGATAAGTGATAATAAGTATAAACGTACAGGTATATAAGTACAGATATATGATAAGGCTTGTAATAAAAGCCTTAGGAGCCAGGTGATATATGACTTGTGTGGTCTAATATATCTAGGGGATATAGGAGCTTGGTTATAGAGGATGAGTCTGAGTCTAGAGTCTAGAGGGAGTAAAGAGCTCTGACTCTCTCTGGCTGAGGTCTGTTGAAGTCTAACTGAAGATGCCTGAGTAAGAAGGCATCGACTGGGTTCAAGGATGCTGAAGCAACACAGCATCAACTCAGCATTCTGGTATGACGTAGGACCGGATAAATACCTTATACAGTTTACATTTACAGAGGAAATGGGTGTTGATTTAAGTGGAAGTAACAACAAATATATTATATGTTAAAGAGATAGATAAAGTTATAGGGAGTTCAATAAATGAAGAATGTTTAATAAGAATGTTGAGAGTTTAAAAGTTACAGGGATAAAGGCATATAAGCAGTGAGATATATCTATAGCAATATATATGCAGGGCTTATAATGTCATACTACATTCGCCGGGGGGGTAAAAGAATTGATCTCACCATGATCAACTATAGTAAAAAAAAAAAAAAAAGACTAGTCTGTTGACACATCACACCGTATCAAAATTGTCCATTAGACCTAGATCAAGGGTGTGAGCTACCAACAAATTAGAATAAAGGTTTATGTTAAATAATATAAATATATAGTTGAGTATAAGGAGAAGATTACAACTGCTATGTGTTATCCTGGCAAGGTCGCCATATAATATGTTAAGTATATAGGGGATTATAGGTAATAACACAACATATTAATTATTGGATAAGTGATAATAAGTATAAACGTACAGGTATATAAGTACAGATATATGATAAGGCTTGTAATAAAAGCCTTAGGAGCAAGGTGATATATGACTTGTGTGGTCTAATATATCTAGGGGATATAAGAGCTTGGTTATAGAGGATGAGTCTGAGTTTAGAGTCTAGAGGGAGTAAAGAGCTCTGACTCTCTCTGGCTGAGGTCTGTTGAAGTCTAACTGAAGATGCCTGAGTAAGAAGGCATCGACTGGGTTCAAGGATGCTGAAGCAACACAGCATCAACTCAGCATTCTGGTATGACGTAGGACCGGATAAATACCTTATACAGTTTACATTTACAGAGGAAATGGGTGTTGATTTAAGTGGAAGTAACAACAAATATATTATATGTTAAAGAGATAGATAAAGTTATAGGGAGTTCAATAAATGAAGAATGTTTAATAAGAATGTTGAGAGTTTAAAAGTTACAGGGATAAAGGCATATAAGCAGTGAGATATATGTATAGCAATATATATGCAGGGCTTATAATGTCATACTACACAATAAACATATTTCAGAAGTCTAAGTGTTGTGGTGCCGAAAACAAAATATAGAACGAAACATATGGGTGACTAAAAGTTACAAATAGGAACAAGTTGTCTGTTAAGGTTTTCCGATATTAAACCATAAGCTAATGAATATATTACTGTTCTTTTCTTCCCCTCCAATTCTCTCTTCCCCTTTAATCATATGCTTATCCCTGACTTACTGAATTGCTAAACGGTGTAAGAAAGAATAAATATGAAGTCGATATAAATTAGCGTTATAAAAAGGGACAACTGTGAAAGATAATAGAAAATATATAGGAACAAGTATATGAAAAGTAGAAGGCGACTAACTGATTAATAATAATAATGTAATGTATCAATAAAAGGCCACTACACATAAACACAGCGAAAATGCATTATAATAAATAATATTAAGAACAGAAAAGGCATATACACGTAATTGCGGACACACATATGCCAGGAAAAAACACAACAAGGAAAATAACAAGTGAAGAGATATAACAACTGAGAAACCTGAGAGATACTAACATAACTACCTACAGATAGCCATTGACGTTTCTAGGCAGAAGTTTCCTATGTATTATCACTGGAATTCGTGTTTTTTAAGAACCATTATATTAGATTATGAACATTGTCTTCAGGCTTTCGCAAGTTCACTTTGCTCAATATTAAGAACAGTAGGTCTTCCCTCAAGCTTGTTTGCAGAATTGAAATTGGAGTATTAATTACTGGCGGCAGAAGTGATGTGTTTTCGTTAGTGTTAATTGTAAAGTATTGTTGTGGAGTCTGCCTGGAAATATGTTCCACTCTGAAACTGCCACAACATTGATAACATTTCGAAAACATATATCTTGGGCAGGAACTATATATGTATGTGTGTGTGTGTGTGTGAGAGAGAGAGAGAGAGAGAGAGAGAGAGAGAGAGAGAGCTACATAGAGCTACATAGATACACAGACCACACAGACCTCAAGGTCCTTACTAGGCAGTCTGGCCTTACAAACTATAATATTTTTTTTTTTTTTTTTTTTTTTTTTCGTTTTTTTTTTTTTCCATTCATATCACCCCAGCCCTCTGCAGATAGAGGACTCTCGCTGGTAGGTTTTTAATTTCATTCCATTTCCGCGAGTTTGATTAGTATTGTTTAATGTGAATAGTGCATTTACATCGACTTTGTCGAAACCTTTTAGTATCTTAAAGCACTCAATAAGCTGACCCCTCAACCTCCTCTTTTTTAATGATTTGCCTTATTTGCAGCTCACCTGACATTTATCGACATTGAAGGGCATCTGCCATTTTTTCGACCACTCTGATATCTTGTTTAAATCAGATTGCAACGCATTTCTATCATCTTCGTTCAGGACTGTATTTCCTATTTTTGTATCGTCGGCGAATTTGGAAATGGTGTTGTTTACCCCTACATCGATATCGTTAATGTAAATGAGAAACAGGACCGGTCCAAGGACTGAACCCTGTGGAACTCCACTAGTGACAGGCTCCCACTCCGATTCCACTCCATTTATCACCACTCTCTGTCTTCTGTCCGTAAGCCAATTTTTTATCCAAGAATGAATTTCACCTTTGATACCTATCCTCTCCAGTTTTAGCCAATAGTTTTCGGTGAGGCACCTTGTCGAAAGCTTTTTGAAAGTCCAAGAAGATTATATCTAGTGATTTCGTCATGTCGTTATATGTGAATAGTTTGTTATAAAATTCAATCAAATTTGTTAGGCATGACTTATTTGATCTAAAGCCGTGTTGACTATTTGATTAGGTTGTTTGATTCGAGGTAATCTACAATCTTATCTCTTTTTCCATGATTTTTCCTACAATTGAAGTTAGGCTTATTGTATATCGGCGTAATGTTCGCATCTTTCCAATCACTCGGTACAATCCCTGTAGTAGTGATAAGTTAAATAGTTGTGTCAGGGGTTTTGCTATTTCGTCCTTGACATTCTTAATTATTTTCGGGTGGAGCATGTCGGGTCCCGGGGTCTTATTTACATTTAAATTACTCAATTTGCTTTGTACTTCGGTAACACTGATGGTGAAATCTCCTATCTCATGAGTTGAGGTGTTATTTTCAAGGGTATGATCGATAATTTCTTCTGTGAAAACTGAGCCAAAATATTTGTTGAGAGAGAGAGAGAGAGAGAGAGAGAGAGAGAGAGAGAGAGAGAGAAGATCAGACCGAGGGGTATGACAATGACGAAGTTGCTAGGGCGTGTTAACAGTTTAAGTAAAGTACGGTACACGTAAACATCCGGCTGGTGTGTTCTGAAGCTCCACTTGGCCAGGAATTCGCTGAACTTTCCGCAGAGAGGAAGGAAAAGTGGGAGGACGTGGAGGAAGATTAGGAAGAGGGGGAGGACGTGGAGGAAGATTAGGAAGAGAGGAAGGAAAGGTGGGAGGACGTGGAGGAAGATTAAGTCTAGAGTTAATGTTTTTTGCAGCATTAATTCTAATTTAATATTATTAGTAGGTTTAGGGATATTTCTTCGAGAGGCCTATAAACTTATTTTATTATATTTTATTGTATTATATTTACACTTGTCATCCTCCATTGCGTAATATTGTTTTATTTATTTCATTTGCGTTCAATATATATATATATATATATATATATATATATTATATATATATTATATATATATATATATAATATATAATATACATAATATATATATACATATATATATATATATATGTATGTATGTAATATATATACCGTATATATATATAATTATATATATATAAGTATATACAGTATATATATATATATATATATATATATATATATATATATATATAATTATATATATATATATATATCCATCTTCTTAGTTGCCGTAGTCTCTCTCCAGTGCTCAGGGTGATTTGTGTGGATTCATCCTGCTGGTGTTTTTTGGAGTAAGGGGTCGGGCGCAAGTTGGACTAGATAATAGTCCATCAGGCGCCTGGCACGGGGAGACGATTAATATGAAGGGTGTGCCTGGAAGTGTGGTGGGAGGGCTTGTGGCTTTGGCTCCGCTGCATGTCTGCCTGCCGAGATCGGAACCTCTCCGGGTGGTCAGGGGCCGGGGGAGTGCTGGAGCGACCTTGGTAACCCTGGTCTCTGGGTCTTCTCCTGAGTGACCTGGATGTGTGAGAGTTTGTGTTTTTTATCTGTGTTTATTTTTTGTTGTATGTTGTTTTTGTGTTTTCCCTGTTCTTGCTCTGTCTTGAGTCGGCTACCCCCAAAATGGGGATTGGGCCTGAGCATATAGATAGATAGATAGATAGGTGTTTCTGCACCCTGGTTGGATGCTTCGGCATCTTTTAGTAATAATAATAATAATAATAATAATAATAATAAAAGTAAAAAGGCCATCCACCAATCAGCATGCCCCCTTTTACCTTCTCTCTTCATCAGCTGAGTTTGACACTTCGGGCTCACGTCATAAACATGCCACGCCTTCCCGGCCGACCAATCAGAAGCCTCCATTTTCGGAACGCACGGCTACGTGTACCGCCACACCTTTCAACTCGCTCTCGCTCTCTTCACCGGCCCTATACTCCCGTAAGCCAGTAAAAGACATTTGCAACACCAGCTTCCAGGAACATAATATGAAGAGAAAAGAGTGGAGGCGAGGCGAGAGAGAATTCAAGACGCGCGGGTGGCCGAGCGGCCGGCTCACCCAATCACAGCGCCGGAGAGCGGGAGGCGTGACTATATTAAGGGGGTGGGGTAGGCTGCAGCGGTCATTCACCTCTCGGAATCCACTGGGTGTGCTTCTTGCAACCCACTTCCTCTCTCTCGCTTGGGCACCAAAGGGAACTCGGAACCACTTATTCCAGCTACCCAGCCCTCACCAAATGATCCAGTAAAGACCACCTGAGGCCTAGCATCGCTCTCACCTACTAGGCGGATACACCTTCCGTATCCGGCCGCCTGTCGTCACATCGCTGGCTTGCATACTTACAGACAAGCGATTCAAGAGGGACGACAGATAGTAGACGGGAGCGAGAATTTCCAGAAGAGCTATTGGCCAGCTCTGAGGTGGTGAAAATGTTCCAGTACACACCTAGCAGAATACCATATATATATATATATATATATTTTTAAAGGACCCATATTGGGCCCGAACCAGACCTAAGGAAAGAAAGAAAATGCATGACTAACCCAGTGGTTCCATAAATACTTGATATGTTCTTATAGGACAAACTAAAGAGAAAAGATACTAGACTTTTGTTGATAAATAAAATTATGATATGTTAAGAGGGAAATAGTTATTCTTGTTAGAGAAGGCTCCATGCCGATAAGTTATAGCTAGTATAGGATCTGTTAGGACAGCACATAGATATTAATAGTAAAGTACAAGTGAATAATTCTTGAGGATAGACATGCAACTATAAGGCTCAGAGGAAAAAATAATAGTTGCCATTAGACGAGCTTTAGTTTGAGAAATAGGTAGGAAGGACACTAGTCGGTATGATCAGCGAAATCTTTGGTTATAAAGGAAACATTATCTGTTATCATCATTAAAGGAATATTCGGTCTGTGTTAAGCGTTACGGGTGTTATGTCCAGGATAATATTGTAATCATAAGAATCTATGTAAAGGGATAAAAGCGGAGAACCTTGTCCATGTAGCGTTATTGAGGTGCTGCTTAAATTAGGTTAAGAATTATTATTGACCAGGTGATATATGTGAATATAAATTGTTTGTAATAGGATTACGTATATATATAATCCAAGAGTATTTAGATAAGGCAATCGAGGTAACTTGTAACAACGCCCTGGTCATTTAGAAGAAATGTACTGTATGAAGTAACAAGGATATTAGATAATCAAAGAGTATTTAGAAGGGCAATTGAGGTAAAATTGTAACTACGCCCTTGTCATATGAGTAAATGTATTGTATATGGTTAAGAGGATATGTTAATTGAAAGGTCATATGTAGTAACGCCTTGGTCTCTGGAGTAGACATAGTAGGCCCGGTAAAAGTATATAATTTCGAACTTTAGTTTAGAAATATAACTCTTGTTTAGATAAGTGAATAAAGGCATGATTCATTGATGCCCTGGTCTCTGGAGTAGACACAGCAGGGCTCGGTAAAAAACATATTATTTTAGAAACTAATAACGTGCCTTTGAATCGAAGCTGACTTAAGTCAATACCTGAATATCGGGAATCCAAATATGGAGTAATGGGAGTTCTTGGGTTCCAAAGTACAACCTATGTTGGGTCGACGTAATATTCAATCTGTGTCTTGAAATCATCTCGGCCCGAACAGAGAAACAGTTATTAGTGTAGTAGCAAGTTTGTTAAATAAAGTATACGAACTTCTAAATGAGTCGATTTATCCCCCACTCTAGTAGTATAGTCGAGATAAGATAATAAGTACTACAAATATAATAATAACTAAGTCGTCTAAATGTAGCTGACATAAAACAAAAACGTCACCGATGAAGAAATAGTTAAGCATATACACTTTTCCACAAACTAATTTGTCAATGAAGATGACAATCTTGAAATCAACTATTAACTAAAGAGTGCTGATAAAGGTTGAGTAAACACTTCTAATGCAATTGTTTAATCATATACACTTTTCCACAAACTAGTTTTTCTGGAGTGTAGAGGACGGGGTACAACTATGACTTTGATGTTGTTCATGCTTGCAACGCAATTATTGCCTTAAGTAGTCATGGAGAAAATTGTAAATGGGTCTGGTAATTACAAGGCAGAGTTATCAATGATGTTTATGGTCCAAGAGGAATTCTTATAGATGGTATTAAGGTGGTCCAGTAACGGTGATAATAATGATACTATGCACTGTTCTAAATACAAGTAGGCCAGACATCGTGAACCAACATTTCTGTAACTCAAGTAGAGAAGGGCTACAGCAAATGGGCTATACATTTCCACATATATTCCTTGGCTAACCCTTCCTAAATGGTTAAATATTAATTGATTACTCTAGTCTGTTGTGAGTTACAGAGGCTATTGCTCAGGAGTTTTGGCCTCCTTATTTGGAACAGAGTATAGTGGAGGTATCAACAGATTTAACGATATCCAGGTGGTAGTTGTGATAATGGAAGTGTTGGAATAATGTTAGTGATTGTCATGGTGGTGGAGGTGTTTGTATACAGAAGGTCTCTAGAACAAAACACATAATTAATCAACAATTCTGCATTCTATCATTTATGCGGCTTTTGCATTATGCGTATTCACATTTATGCGTGTATGCACTTTATACGCTCATTTTCGTTTGCTATTTATTTCGCATGATTGTATGCTTATGCATTTATGCATGTTTGCGTTTCTGCAGTTATGCATTCGTCGTTCTTGAGTTCATGTTTTTGGTTATTCCTACATTTTAGGTCTTTTTGCGCTTTTCCATTAATTTGATTTTGCATTTTTATGTGGTATTGTTTCTTTGTGTATGCATTTTTGCGTTCATGCCATTCTGTGTTTATACAAATTACTATAGCAGAACACCATCCACATATCCAATACAAATAACCTTCACTTCTAAACATTTTGGATATGTCGAATTCTTGCCCTGCTCTCTACTATAGATCATTTATAAGTGTAATAAAATCACCTGGTTGTAGCTAGAATTAATACATTATTGAGAAGGAAAGCCAAGTTGTCCACATATGTTGGCAGATCCATAAAAGACCTTGGGCTTAATGGACCCAAGCTGCTGTACCAATATTTGTATGTATTATAACAACTGTATATTTTTGAAAGCAACAATAAAGATTGAATCCTTATAACCATGTCCTTTCCTATAATGCATATCCACACTCTCATCAGTAATTAATATTATATCCACACTCCTAATAATATTAAAACAACTATATAATGCACATAGTAAAGTATGAACATGGTGGAGTACTTATTTTATTATTCAGCATACTTTAAAATGTATTGCCCGGGAATCTTTAAGAAGTTGGACAAAATTTGATAAAAGGAGGAGGAAGTAATTTGGTAGGAGGGGTTAGTAAAGCCAGAGTTTAAAGGTTTCCACTCAACTTTACTTAATGACTTTGATGGTTTGAATGAACAAGTGGAGGAGGTGGGTGGTTGATTGACTTGGGAAAAGGGAGGTTTGCTGAACACCCTTCTCCCTCATGTTTAGCCCAGGTTTGCTGAACACCCTTCTCCCTCATGTTTAGCCCAGGTTTGCTGAACACCCTTCTCCCTCATGTTTAGCCACATTAGTTTGACGATTTTAAAACCTTTTGCCCCATTTCTTTGTCAATATTAATATCTCTGGGGCATTTAGGTGTCGATGTTATCCTGGCAAGCGTTAGTGATCTTGTAATATAGTAAGAATCGGCCTTCGGCTAGCACATTTCTCTACCGGAAAACATACACATACACAAAGACATTGGGGTCTTAGTTTGTTGTATTTTTTCTTTTTTTTTTTAGATTGGTCTAGATCTTAGTTATTGTGGGTTTTTTCGGTAACGCTTAATAGAGGTCTGGCGAGCAAACTAAGAAAAGGAATATACTGTATTTAATAATAATAAATAATAATAATAATAATAATATGAATAATAATAATAATAATATGAATTTATACAGTCTATACTCAGGCACATACCCAATAGCTGGGGGTGGCTGACTCGAGGGAGAGACCGAACAGAAATATTTAAAGTTCTAATTCTTAGGGTCTGGGACCGCTTTTGCGTTCCCTCGACCCTCTCTGTCTCGTCAAGTAGGTGAATTTTACAAGGGGAGGATGATTGATTCCTAGCCTCCCGCAGCCAATAATAATATAAACCTAGAAATTCAAAATGTTTAAGAGAGAGGAGAGAAATTATCCTAAGAATACTGGTACAGAGCTATTGAACAAACAAATGTGAATGAGGCAGAGATTGAAAAGCCTGTCACGATGTTAGGAACAGTCAAAAAATCTCTCGATGTTTTCTTTGGTATATTGAGGGTTGAACCTTAATGACTTGGCTGTTGACATAAGACTCTCGATAACCTGATAGTTTTATTGTTTGTCTTCTAGTAATGAGATATGTCTACGATGATAATGAGAGAGAGAGAGAGAGAGAGAGAGAGAGAGAGAGAGAGAGAGAGAGAGAGAGAGAGAGAGAGAGAGAGAGAGAGAGAGTGGTACACAGATACTCAGACCACACACACTTTGCGGTCGTAACTAGGTGATCCGGTTTCAATACTACTAGACAGGGACAGTTCATAGTGGAAGAATAGGACAGTAAAGTAGAAGGCTCTCTCCCCACCCTCCGGCTGGAAAGCCGTACCGGAAAATAGGATGAAGTGTAACCTTATGGGTCAGGAAATGCCCACAAGGAAAGTTTTTGTATAGTATAGGAACAAATTCGTTTGAAAGGGAAATTACACATCTCTACTGATAAATTCATCTTATTCCAATCTTCATCAGATGATCGTCCAGTCTTTTCTTAAATGTATCAATTGAATTACTGTCAACCACCTCCTTTGGTAAAGTATTCCACGCTTTAACCACATTGTATGTGAAGAAATGTTGTGTCACATCTTTCATTTCATTACCTCGGGTTGCAGTATTATTATTAATCGAGAACAGTTCACTGATATCTACTCTGTCAAATGTGTTAAATATCTTAAAACACCCAATAACTTGGCCTCGTAACCTCCTTTTCTTTAGCGATTTTTTTTTTTTTTTTTAATCTATCATAGTATGACTTGTTTTCAGAGGTGGAATTAGTTTAGTTGTTCTACGCTGCACATATTCGAGTTTTATTATGTCTTTCTTGAGATACGGGTACCATAATTAAACACCATATTCAAGATGAGGTCTAACAATGCTTTTGAATAGCGGCAAAATAATGTTTTCGTTTTTAAAGGTAACATTTCTGTTGATAAATCCCAAGGCGCTGTTAGCTTTATTTGCCGATGCCGCACATTGCTCTGAGAATTTTAGGTTTTCTGATATTATAACCCCGAGATCTTTAACCTTAGAGTCTGCTATTATTGGTTGGCCTTTTATTTGACAATCATACTTTTTGGTTATTTGAACCAACATGCAACATTTGACATTTATCTACATTAAAAGGCATTTACCACCTCTCTGACCAATCCACTATTTTGCTTAAGTCGGACTGTAGGCTATTTCTGTTTTTCTCACTCAAGACTATGTTCCCTATATTTGTGTTGTCAGCAAATTTGGAGATAAAGTTATTCAGACCTACATCAATATCAATGATATATATGATAAATAAAACCGGACTAAGGACCAATCCTTGAGGCACACCGCTGGTAACAGGCACCCAATCTGATTCTATACCATTAATAACAAATATTTGTTTTCTGTTTGCAAGCCAGCTTTTAATCCATTGATAATTATATACTACTTTATATTCTGAGCATTTCAAATTTGTCTCATAATATATTGTGAGGTACCTTGTCATGCGCCTTTTGAAAATGTAGGTCATTAAGAGTAAACTATTTATTATAATTGTTATGCAACGTTATAATTTACTGTGCTGTATGGTAATTCCGTTTTCCACCTTAGGAAAGAACAGGAATTACAACTATCTCACTGGTACACAACGCACTTCAATATTATAAGTTACACAACAATTATTATCAATGGACACAGAATACATAATCAAGATTCACAAGTGTTATTCCTTAACAGCTAGGGTACAATCATAGATTAGATAAACTTATAATAAAGATAGTCTCATATATAGGGATGAGCTTTGCGATCAAGCATAGGCCTATAATTATATAGATTGATGAATATAAGTGATCCTAGAATAATGGAGTTCAAGGAATACACAAAGTCAGATTATAAATAGTGCATATGAATAATACAATGTTACTATAATGACCACAAAAAATAATACACAAATATGTTAATCTCAAAACAATAAACAGTATCCTGATAGAAAATGGCATACGCGAGGTAGCTTCCCACTGAGGGTAAATAATAGTTACTGCAATACCATACGCACAGCACTGAGTTTATGGAAATTAAGATACTGTTTGATTTATGAATAACTTTTACGTTAATTCAACATAGACAAGAGATTAAACTCAAATAACTTAACCCTTAAAAAGCGGCTCACCACATAAGTCGTTTTTAATAAAGCTGGACTATGTGGCGGCGCTCGACATAGGTCGAGTGGCAATTTCAGCACGTAATGTTGCTGAGAGAGAGAGACAAGTGGTGGCAGGAGACTAGCGAGCGTATGACTGCTCCAGACCACCGCGGCGAACCTACTGACACGAATCTCAGCTCCCTCCTCCCTCTCTCACTCGCTACATACTGAATTATATGGGGAAAGTACCGAATTACATGCTTTTTGCACTCGCGTTGCACGGTTATTGCAAGAAAACTATCCATCATACAAGGATCGTTATGGTGTCATTCGAAAGCTCTGTTTATGCCCTTTCAGGGATAGATACTTGTTTTACGTTCTGGGTCTTATTTAGGCATGATAATGATCACGTAAACAGCCCTATTTTGGCTAAAAACACCCCGCTGGGCGGTACATATAAATAAACCGCATAGGCCGCTAAAGAAGGGTTAAAGAGTAATAATCATTAATATGAATTCACAAATAAGTTAAGCAAATATATTAGTCATGTACGAGTGACTGAATATCCTCACCGGGTGAGAAGTTAACGTGACGTGAAGGTAAAGAGTTGGAAATAACTCAGATAATACACAATATGAATTATAAGTCATGGAGCGTGATTATAACAATAGTCAAATTAAGAGACTGAATAGTAAAACACTCTGTGAACAACTTATCTATGAATTACGTACCCAAATGATGATGTTACATACAAACAAGATCAGAATAAGTGTTTACTAATTTTACGTGTAAATGGTGTATGTATAATTTACCAAACAAATATATATGTATTACTCTTAATAAGAATATAGGAGCCTATATCCAAATAATTATATATATATACACCTTTTCACATAAGAGTTGAGACATTGTTACATACCTGTATGACATAATTCATAACCGTTTGACAGAACACATATCGAGTGACACTGTTAACATATCTTGTTGACTGACCACTCTAACATAATGAATTGACATAATTTATGAGATTGACAGACTTGAACAACAAACCGACAATCTGCATAATATTTGAGATTGTATCATTTGGAAAATTACACAGTAGTGTGACATTTTGAGACACAAATAATACATTGACCAACAACAAAATAACTGCTATCATATCCTGTGATGCATTTTACACAACAGAAGCTCATATTACACAGAGGATTGCAATCCCAAGGTGTTGACTATTCGAGAAAAAAAAAATTGTGAAGCACTCAATCAACGAGATACAGTATTATTCGAAACAGTGGGATATTCTCAGAAATAAAAGGCAAGAAAATGGTCATTCATAACATTTGAACAACTAACCGACAGTCTGCATATTGTTTGACATTGTTACTGTAACTTCTGAGAAATTACACACAACATAATAACTGCTATCGTATTCCATGAGGTATTATACACAGATGAGGCTAATTTTACACAGAGGATTACAGTAAAAAGGGGGTGACTACTCGATACCATAAAATCGTGAAGCACTTAATGCACGAAACATTACCTTCGATACAGTGGTACGGAATTGAGCACCACTATAAACATTACCGAGGTGACTTAGTGTAGCATCGGAAGATTGCTATCACTCCCATCCATTACACCCATCCAAGGAGGCTATGCCTCGCAGACGCTATCGCCGAGTGTCAGATGAAGATCGTGATAGAATAATTACTTGATATGAAGCTGGAGAAGATTTGTTGGTCACTGCTGCAGAGCTACGCATTCCTAGAACCACAGCTTATGAAATGATCCGCAAGTTTTTGGAGACTGGCGAAAGACATGGTCGACATGAAGGAGGAGACCGACCACCTGTGCTTGATGACGAGGCAAAGGACTTTCTAGTGATGCTTGTTGAAGCTAAACCAACAATAACCATTAGAGAACTTAACCATACACTTCGGCAAACATATCCACGCAAACGACATGTACGTAACATGACTGTTTCTAGGGCTTTGGATGGGGAACTAGTATCTCTGAAACAGGTTCACATTGTGCCAGCCAACCGCATCTCGGATGACTTCAAAAGCACTCGTGTACAGTTTGCTCAGTATATGTATGAAGAGGGCATTCATCAACACTGTGTGTATGTAGATGAAACCGGCTACAACCTGTACACCATGTAGGACCTATGGCCGAGCTCCACGGGGACACCGAGTCATCAGGATAGTTGCAGGACAGTGTGGGAATAACGTGACCTTGATTGCAGCTATCTCCAATCTGGCAGGCATGTTCTACTACGAATTTCACGTAACATCTGTGACCAAAGAAGTATTCACAAATCTCATGACTTCACTTGATGCTGTGCTAGGTCCTGATGGTGCTATGATATTAATGGACAATGCACCATGTCATCTTGGAACTGATCAACAATTTGAAGGTCGTGCCATTAAGAAGCTTCCTCCACACTCACCTTTCCTAAATCCTATTGAGAATTGCTTGCCAGTACTTAAAGCCACTGTGAAACGACAACTAAATGACATAGCTGGTCGTTGTGATGTACGTGGTGCACGTCAACATGGGATCACTTTAAGGATGAACCGAGAGCAACTTCTGCAAGAGGTACTGAGGACATCAATAGCCAGTGTCGTTGCTAATCTTTCCTCGGCAAACTACCGGCATTCTGACACATACCTACAGAGGTGTATTGCACGAGAGGATATCTGGGACTGAATTCATCACAGCTATTAACTATTGTATACTGGAACTTTGATATTGAAAAGGAAATTGGGTATATACTGGGTAATTAATGTACCAGTACCTTTGTTAATTAATGCAGTTATGTACAGTATTTTGCACTATAGGTAGACAGATATTAGGAATACAAAAACAGCGGTCACCATTAATATCACAGAGTCCTGACCTATACCACTACAGCAATAAAGTTTGACATTCATGCAAATAAGTTTAACAACCTAGTTTGCCATTCAGACGAAATAGTTTGACATAGTTGCAGGCTAAATAACACCAAAGCTACAAAATACATTGACATGGAGCTAAATCAAAGACAATAGAAGACATGATAATCACAATTTGTATATTTTATTTTATCAATCCAATATACAGGGATAAACATGATTAAACCATTTTAATGTTTACCATTTAATGTTGTTGCTATGGAATTTTCATTTTCTTTAATTGTCAAAGTAATAGTATTTGTTGTTGTTACATTGTTTTATTGACACATTATTCCTGTGGCAATGTCGTTAGAATTGACATTTGTCCGACTATTTTGTCCTTTGTCTGACAAACTGCTGTACTGATGTAATGTTTTATGAATTAGTTTCGAACAGTTTCCAATTGTTTCAGAACTTTGAGCTTTGTCATTAACCACCGATTAACTGTCTGACTATAACGCAAATTACTGTATTATAAAATAATTTGGGTTTAATATTTATGCACTGGTACTTTGTTTATTAACGTTTGTTTTTCTGTATATAAATGTATACAAATATATTGGTCTATAAGCCATTCAGTACTGTTTTTAATTGTCAAATAAATGCATCAATCTATCCAATCTTTTATTGTCACTGTCAATTGTCTTACTACTTCGTCAATTATTATGTGACCAAATCATGTGTCAAACTATTTTGTTACAGAGTCAATTTCGTACGTGGGAATTTGAAAAGATGAAATAGAGTGTCAAAGCCATAGGTGAACTGTCTTTGAATTACGTTAAACTGTCTGATCTAATATGTGAAAAGGTGTATTTATCCAACTGATAGACGTGTATTATGTTCTCTAGAAATCGAGCAACGAATATTAGGAGAAGGAAATAATGGAAAATCTTTCTTATTACGTTAGCGTGAATCTCAACCTATCTTGTTAACCCCTGTTACACTTAACAGAACAAAGATCACTTAAAGATTTGAGAAGAAAGATAGAAGCCTGGTAGAGTATCTAGCGAACACGTGGTAACAGCGTCGGTTGTCCTTCCTTTTTGCACAAGGGGCTCTGTGACTTCATACACTACTGGTAGGCGATGCTCTCTCTCTCTTGTATTTTTTCTTCGGGGTCACTAACTACACTGGTATACACTGCTTTGCACTGGTTTATAACTTTTTAAGGGGATATAATTATGGCTAATCCCTACGGAAGTCTCGATCCGAACTGAATTAACTTGCTAAGCACGTCCTTCCTAAGAAGAGGTACTCGCCTAGAATTGATTCAGTTATGCCTAACTTTACCCTGAGCATGATTAAGTCCTATTCCTTTTTTGGCTGGGGTTAGGGAACTGGTTTCTCGGGATAGTAGGGGCATGGTGTTATTTGGTTTCTGATTTATCCTGAGGTTATGAGTCGCACTAAAACTATGCAAATGATATCTCTGTGACGGGATGGACATTCTCTCTCTGTTGGTATTCGTTTTGGGCTTCGAAATGTCTCGTTGGGGTGATGACAACATAATTTATTTGGGGTATAAACAGGTAATTTGTAGGTTGTATGGAGGTGACTTGGATGGAAGAGGAACAGGAAAATTTGGTTTGTTATATCGCTTGGTTGACGTTATTGCGTTCGTGATGATCAGGCTGGAAGGGAAGATATTGAGGGGGCTGGTGGCGAGTTTGCATAAATAGTTCTTCAACATAGTTTAACACCTAACGAGCGGCCTAGGCGGTAATTTATATGTACCGCCCAGAGGGGTGTTTTTACCCTAAATAGGGTTGTTTACGTGATCATTTTCATGCCTAAATAAGACCCAGAGCGTAAAACAAGTATCTATCCCTGAAAGGGCATAAACAGAGCTTTCCAATGACACCCCAACCATTCTTGTACGACCGCTAGTTTTCTTGCAACGATCGCGCAACACGAGTGCAAAAACCATGTAACTAGGTACTTTCCCTACATAATTCCCTGTGTAGCGAGTGTGAGGGGGGACGGAAGAGTGGTTATCACTTCAGTTGGCCCACCGCGGTGGTGTGCGACGGTCATAGCCTTCCTATGCTCCCCACACCGCTCAGCTCTCTCTCTCTGCAACATTACGTGCTGAAAATGGCACACGACATAAGTTGTGAACCGCCACTTAGTCCAAATTTCTTTCACACGACATAAGTTGCGCGCCGCCAATAAAGGGTTAAGTCTGGCTCAGATTTTGGTGGGTCTTGGTGGAGGGTGATGGGCTCGTTTTCTATCGCGTTAGTCACAGGGTATTGTTCAAGCTGAGTCTGGGGGTGGTGGAGTCTGATAAAAAGTAAATGTTAGCAATGCGACATTGAATGATTTGATTATTATCAGTAGGCGGGAGCAGGTGCTTGACTGGTTTTGGCTTTTGTTGGCCTGACCCTGTCATCTCAATATTCGAGGAGGTTTGTTAGGCACTATTTTCTGATCCTAAACCTTTGTTGGCTGTTTCTTATTAATTAATTAGATTCAAGATACTCAACTATTTAATCTCTTAAAAAGGTTTCAAGAATTTGTTTCTATTACTGATGTTAAGCTTATGGGTCTGTAATTACTAGTTTAGGCTCGATCACCCTTTTTGTGAATGGGTGTAATGTTGGCTGTTTTCCAATCATTAGGGACGCAACCCTGCTGTAGTGATGAGTAAAGATAATGGTCAGGGATTCGTAGAGAGAGAGAGAGAGAGAGAGAGAGGCATTAAGAAAATGCCGAGATTGAAATTAATGAAAAAGTAGTATATACTGGAGGTAGCAAAATTATAAGCAATAGTCTAAGATAATATATACTGAACATCTTTTTCACTATGCGAGTAGGTGCAGCTGTAAATCATTTGTATTGTATAATATTTTAGTAATGGCTCAGTATATAATGACACGCATAATATTCACTAACTAGAGAGGCACTCAGTGGAGCGCATACCTCCGCCATTAATATCGTAGCCCTAAACCTTCCTCTGGGATAGGCAGGTATTGTTGTTGGTGGTGGTGGTGCTGGTGATATACATGTATATACAGCATATGACGACAACAATTCTTACCAGGCACTGTGCGTCATAATAACCGTGAATGTTATTGACTTTTTATCCCAACCCGATATCTTCTTTGGAGTCAACACTGTTATAGGGATAATTCATATTTTAATTTACTTTTCATTTATATACTGTACGTTTCTTTGAGTTTCCTCCCTAGACCTCCGTGAAGCTTTATATAATACCCACAAACCTCATTTCAAGATATAGGGGTAAAACGGCGAAACCCGAACACCGGGCATATGTGAGACAAAATTTGGGCGCATTTCCCACTAGTCGTAATTTTTGGGGCGGGAATACCTCTTATCGGCAGACTGATGGCACTATGCGAGAGCTGAAGTCCTATTCTTCTCTTGAGAGGCAAGTATTCACTTAATATTCAACAATGGCCACAAAATCAGATATTATATACAATATCTTATGTCCGCACATCATATTCTCGCCGACCCTGTCGATCGTCACTTCACCAATCACTGCTTTTTCACTATTTCACTATTTCAATAAGACGCTTTCACATCGACACCCTTATCCGCCATCAGACCAAGGCTTACTGGGTGCACTCAAGTTCGTTGAAGATGACTAACATGTCCGAATGCATTCAAAAGTTACTTATACTGCGGGCGCCCAAAAAATTTAATCCTGCAAAAATTTGGTCATGTGTTTTGCCACAACGCTAGTAAATGGTGATACATTACTGAAATGCATTTGGAGGTATTTATAATGCAATAAGTACCCATTATTATGAAAAATACACATCGTAAGCCATAGCCAAGGCCAAATCGTCGAACATTGCTATTGTCTTTATGTCCAGGTCGTGTAAGTGATATTTAACACATATAGTTCTGGGTCAGTCATTATTATTAAAATATGATCTTATATAACGAATAGCCTCTAAATTCAAGATATTAGTGACTAGTGTAGATATAATAGGGTTTTCGTTAGAGTTTTGGCACACTTTGAGAAGAGCTTATTTTTACTCATATTTTAACTGTTATGGACCGAAAAAGCAATTGACAAATATTAAAACACCTTCATAGCACCACAAGGATAACATATAGTATATCACATAGCCCACAAAATAGCGTGCAACACCAAAAATAATATATATAACGAAGGTTCGAAGAAAGTGTCTGGCTGCAAAACAAAGGTAAGAAGAGTGTCTGTCTTCAAATATTGGACACTGTATATTTTGTTCCAAATAATTTTTAAAACTTCTTATTAAACCAATGAAGTGTCACATTCTATACTTTAGTATATAGAGAGCAATATGGAGTCTATTTCGTAATAAGTTTCTTGTTCTGTTATAAAATAGAAGTTGTGTCCGACTTCCGTCTCACGTTATGTCCGCCCACCTTTCATGGGCATTGTTGACGTTTTGCGATATAGCCCTCTGTTTATTATACTAATGTATAATAACCTATTAGACATATACTGGGTATTATATCATAGTTTACGATTTCTTTTTGCTATTGGGAGGAAAATTAGAATAAACTAGCATGACTGTGTGGTAAAATAAAGGATGCAAAATTGCGCCCACTTTGCGTCTATTAGGCCCTATGACCGGGTTCGGCGTTTTACCTTTGTGAATTTTTTGGTAGAAACATGCCCTGGCCATAGGCCGCTTCCCCCTAAATTGCAGGCTTGCTACTGCTCGCGAGAAAACAAAAATCAATATCTCAATAGTACGAAAGGTCTTAAAATCGGCAAACTATTGGGCGAACGTCTTCACATATAAAAAACTAATGGGGATAAGCATGAAGGAGAAGGGAGTCCAGAAATAAAACTCCCCTTAGAGCTGGTGATATATTACATGTTTATATATGACGACAAACATTGTTACCATGCTCCGTGTGTCATAATAACCATTAGTGTTATTATCTTCCCCTCCCTACCCAATAACGTTATGGGAACCAACACTCTCAAAGATCAATACTATATGGGTTTATGGAGAGTTAAACCCACATGACATAAAACATTTGTATTGCTATAAAGGCACGACAGGTTTCGACTATCTCTAGTTAAAAACTATCGTGTATTTTAACAATAAACACTATATTTGTGGGATTAAACTCTCCATTCAAGGATTCACGGCACTGTGATTATCTCTACCTTATGGCTTTATCACTAGCAATCAGAGGTGGGCACTTCCGTAATCACTCCGTCAACCACTAATTTCGCTAGAGCGGAAGTCCTATCTTAGTAAGCGGGTTATTTATGGGATAAATTCGGCAAATAACCGCGGGTTAGAAAAGTTTAGCTACTTCCGCAATCGCTAGAAGAGCGTCTAATGAAATAGCCATGCTTAGTCGATCACTGGTGGAAAGGGTGAGGTGTTAAACCTGTAAGATCAGGTCGGACAATGGGAGAGTCATTAGGGTGCCTGGGGTGGGTTGGGGGAGAGGGGAGGCCTATCAGCGCCATTTATATTTAATGGTGACCTTTGCACTAGCCAAGGAATGTCACATGTAAACCCAGGGGATTGTCCATGGGAAATGCTACTGGGAATTTCAAATCTACTGAAAGGAATATTTCGGAAATTTGCTAAGTTTTATTCCAAAACCTTAAAAGAAGTAAAATGTAGTGGAGTAAAAGTACAACTTATTCTTATAAATATTACTATCTTATGGATAGCATTTGTGTTAGTGACCCTATCAATATATTGACTACATAGAAACAATCTAAGACATCACCCATCCTCAACCATCATGGTGTAACTGGGGTAATTTCCCTCTGAATGTAGTATAGTTTTGTTCTCAATTATCTCCATGCATTATTACTAGCCTACTACCCTAGCACTCCTGAATTCCATAATAGATAAATAAGCAATATTATACAATATATTAGGAATATGAAGTCAAACTCATCATGATCACTGGAATAAAGTATTGAAGATTAGCAATAAAACAAATATATATATATATATATATATATATATATATATTACGTAAGACTTTTATGGGTAGTCAAATGTATTCATAGGGTTAACTCCAGGTAGGAGTATTAGGACGTTTTGAGTTACGATCCTATATTTATGATAAGGGTTAACTGTTGACTCTATATAATAGCTGACTGAAGGTGTCGATGGCCTTAAGAGATGTAGATATTATAATTTAGTTATAGGTTGATTGTAGATGTTGATCTCAGCTCTCGTTCTCTGCTCGTTGATTGATATGTTAATAAGGTAGATAATTGTATCGCTGCCACCATCCCACTTATACCTTATACATGTTATATATAGGTAAAGGGAGAAAATAAAGATCTCTGGTCCAAAACCACTTTGATATATATTAAAGTACAAACTGAAATAATATACAGCGTACTAAAACTTAAGTAAGTGTGATAGCCTTCCCTATATTGAGAGGGAACTCTAAAAGGCGACTTGTCTGGCCTGTGGTTAAAATCTATCCGCCTCCTCTCAATACCTTCTCACCTATCACCACCCTGGGCCACACCTTCTGGATACAAGATGGCTACCCGTGTTGAGGTGGTTGAGAATGCATCAATTAGCGGAATGTTAGCCAGTGTACAGAAACTGAATCATGACAAATCTGACAAGGAGTTTCAATGGATGATCCTGTTGACCTCTGAAATGTACAGTTCTTCACACAAATACATACACAGTAACTAAAACGTCTTACAATGATATGATAGTTGGATATAATGAATTCATAATAAATAGTATAATCTTGAGATGTAATATATATATATATATATATATATATATATATACCGTATATGTATATATATATATATATGTTAGTAAAGCCAGGTAATAAATTTTCTTTAATACATACGAGGTTGAAAGAAATGGCAATTTCTGCGTTGGAAATTTTATTATTCAAAGTTTCCAGGTCTCTGATGAGTTTTCGCTGGGTGGCAGGAAGTAGATGAAGGAGATGAGCAAAATTCATGGTGGTACAGGGTTACATAAATGTACATGATGATACAGGATATACGACGCGTTTCACTGGACAACCAGCATTATCAAGTAAGGAAGGAATGAAATAAAAGGTAAACAGGAAGGGTATATATAGAGGGTGGATGATCAGAGGAGGAGGAAAACAGGGGGCAAAAGTCTGCTATTGGTGGAAGCGTAAACTAGGAGAGAGAAGGGGTTAACCTCTCCACGCATGCGCACTGGATGCGGGATGGTGGTCAGTAGGTGGGGTCGAAGCTGATTGGCTGCGTGTCGAGGGGCGTGGCCTAAGTTGTGTGGCGCCTGCAGATATATATATAATATATATATATAATATATATATATATATAATATATATATATAATATATATATAATATATATATATATATATATATATATATATATATATATATTTTCTTTAATACATACGAGGTTGAAAGAAATGGCAATTTCTGCGTTGGAAATTTTATTATTCAAAGTTTCCAGGTCTCTGATGAGTTTTCGCTGGGTGGCAGGAAGTAGATGAAGGAGATGAGCAAAATTCATGGTGGTACAGGGTTACATTAAAGTACATGATGATACAGGATATACGACGCGTTTCACTGGACAACCAGCATTATCAAGTAAGGAAGGAATGATATAAAAGGTAAACAGGAAGGGTATATATAGAGGGTGGAGGATCAGAGGAGGCGGAAAACAGGGGGCAAAAGTCTGCTATTGGTGGAAGGGAAAACTAGGAGAGAAAAAGGGGGTAACCGCTTCACGCATGCGCACTGGATGCGGGATGGTGGTCGATAGGTGGGGTCGAAGCTGATTGGCTGCGTGTCGAGGGGCGTGGCCTAAGTTGTGTGGCGCCTGCAGAAGACGAAGCTGAAGGAGGTAGCGCGGGGGGCTGCGTCAAGGGCACCGGGGGGCGAGGGGTGTTAGGTCCTGTAGGGTAGTGCCTTTTGGCAGAAGGAAGGATCTGAAGGTCCAGAGTTTGGTTGTTGATGTTGGGATGTAAGGCTTGGATATATAAAGCTTCGAGTATAGGTAATCTCCTTGGGTCACTTTCTTTATCGAGTATGGTGGTGTGTTTCTCTAACTCGTTGCGTGTGAGGTGAGGGTGGTTAGGGGTGAGATAGTGGTCTTTGATGGCTCCAGCCTGAAGGTGAAGAGTTAACCGACGTGAAAGACGAGTCTGCGTCATACCAATATAGGAATGAGGTCCACAGTCCTCATAATTACAGGTATGTTGGTAAATGACGTGATCGTCGGTCATCGGGCTCTTTATCTTGGTGGAGGCTGGTTTGTTGCGGAGAACGAGGTTGGAGGTCTTGGGGGATTTGTAATAAATTATTAATTTGATTTTGTTTTCCGGGTTGGTTGGGTGGACATGCTTGGAGATTATTTCTTTTAAGACGGCCTCGTCATTTTTGTGTTCAGAGGACATGTAATTGCGGTAGAAGATCTTAATTTCATTGGGGGGGTCAATGTTGGGAGGGCTTTGGGTGTACCATTTTTCAAGATGGTGGTTGATGGTGCTGGAGATGTCGGAGTTGGAGTATCCGTTATTTACTAAAACTTGGGATAGTCTTTCTAGTTCCTGGTGGGTGTCGGCCCAGGTAGAGCAGTGCGTGAGGGCTCTCCTAACATAGGCGGAGATGGAGGATAGAAGATAACGGCGGGGGCATTCACTATCACCGTTGAGGCATTGTCCTGTGTTAGTTGGTTTAATGTAGACGGTGGTTTTGAACCCATGGTCGTTCAGAGCTACGAGGATGTCGAGGAAGGGGAGTTGTCCATTGTTAGATTTTTCAAAGGTGAAGTTAAGTCCGGAGGAGGTCATGAAGCGACGCTGGAGTTCCTGTAGTTCGTGGAGGTCCTTGATTTGCACGAAGATGTCATCCACGTATCTACAGTAGACGGCGGGTCGTTGGGCAGCCAGGAGCTCTTCCTCGATGGTACCCATGAAAAAGTTCGCAAAAAGAACTCCTAGGGGGCTGCCCATCGCCACACCGTCTATCTGCTTGTACATGTTTGCCCCGGGGGCAAAGGAAGGGGGCCTCCTTGGTACATAGCTCCAGTAGTGTTTTCAGGGCCTTCTCCGGGATGTCCAGTGTAGGAGTATCAGGGCAATGATAAATTCGACGTAGAATCATGTCAATGGTCCTATCCACTGGCACGTTGGTGAACAGGCTTTCTACGTCGAGAGAGGCGATAGTGTGGTTGTTGTTACGGGGGGCGTCTCGTAAAATTTCCAAGAAATCGTGGGCTGAGTTAAGGTTGAATTGGCTGGGCACGTAGGGGGTGAGGAGGTTGTTCAGGGCCTTGGCGATCTGGTAGGTGGCAGTGGGGATCTGGGAGATGATGGGGCGGAGGGGGTTCCCAGGTTTGTGTGTTTTGATGGTTCCGTACGCATAACCAGGGGTGTATTCTCCGACGAGTTTTTTAAGGTGGATCCCTCCTTGTTTGGCGTTGATGGCGTTGATGGCGTTGATGGCGTTGATGGCGATCCACCTTAAAAAACTCGTCGGAGAATACACCCCTGGTTATGCGTACGGAACCATCAAAACACACAAACCTGGGAACCCCCTCCGCCCCATCATCTCCCAGATCCCCACTGCCACCTACCAGATCGCCAAGGCCCTGAACAACCTCCTCACCCCCTACGTGCCCAGCCAATTCAACCTTAACTCAGCCCACGATTTCTTGGAAATTTTACGAGACGCCCCCCGTAACAACAACCACACTATCGCCTCTCTCGACGTAGAAAGCCTATTCACCAACGTGCCAGTGGATAGGACCATTGACATGATTCTACGTCGAATTTATCATTGCCCTGATACTCCTACACTGGACATCCCGGAGAAGGCCCTGAAAACACTACTGGAGCTATGTACCAAGGAGGCCCCCTTCCTTTGCCCCCGGGGCAACATGTACAAGCAGATAGACGGTGTGGCGATGGGCAGCCCCCTAGGAGTTCTTTTTGCGAACTTTTTCAATGGTACCATCGAGGAAGAGCTCCTGGCTGCCCAACGACCCGCCGTCTACTGTAGATACGTGGATGACATCTTCGTGCAAATCAAGGACCTCCACGAACTACAGGAACTCCAGCGTCGCTTCATGACCTCCTCCGGACTTAACTTCACCTTTGAAAAATCTAACAATGGACAACTCCCCTTCCTCGACATCCTCGTAGCTCTGAACGACCATGGGTTCAAAACCACCGTCTACATTAAACCAACTAACACAGGACAATGCCTCAACGGTGATAGTGAATGCCCCCGCCGTTATCTTCTATCCTCCATCTCCGCCTATGTTAGGAGAGCCCTCACGCACTGCTCTACCTGGGCCGACACCCACCAGGAACTAGAAAGACTATCCCAAGTTTTAGTAAATAACGGATACTCCAACTCCGACATCTCCAGCACCATCAACCACCATCTTGAAAAATGGTACACCCAAAGCCCTCCCAACATTGACCCCCCCAATGAAATTAAGATCTTCTACCGCAATTACATGTCCTCTGAACACAAAAATGACGAGGCCGTCTTAAAAGAAATAATCTCCAAGCATGTCCACCCAACCAACCCGGAAACAAAATCAAATTAATAATTTATTACAAATCCCCCAAGACCTCCAACCTCGTTCTCCGCAACAAACCAGCCTCCACCAAGATAAAGAGCCCGATGACCGACGATCACGTCATTTACCAACATACCTGTAATTATGAGGACTGTGGACCTCATTCCTATATTGGTATGACGCAGACTCGTCTTTCACGTCGGTTAACTCTTCACCTTCAGGCTGGAGCCATCAAAGACCACTATCTCACCCCTAACCACCCTCACCTCACACGCAACGAGTTAGAGAAACACACCACCATACTCGATAAAGAAAGTGACCCAAGGAGATTACCTATACTCGAAGCTTTATATATCCAAGCCTTACATCCCAACATCAACAACCAAACTCTGGACCTTCAGATCCTTCCTTCTGCCAAAAGGCACTACCCTACAGGACCTAACACCCCTCCTCGCCCCCCGGTGCCCTTGACGCAGCCCCCCGCGCTACCTCCTTCAGCTTCGTCTTCTGCAGGCGCCACACAACTTAGGCCACGCCCCTCGACACGCAGCCAATCAGCTTCGACCCCACCTATCGACCACCATCCCGCATCCAGTGCGCATGCGTGAAGCGGTTACCCCCTTTTTCTCTCCTAGTTTTCCCTTCCACCAATAGCAGACTTTTGCCCCCTGTTTTCCGCCTCCTCTGATCCTCCACCCTCTATATATACCCTTCCTGTTTACCTTTTATATCATTCCTTCCTTACTTGATAATGCTGGTTGTCCAGTGAAACGCGTCGTATATCCTGTATCATCATGTACTTTAATGTAACCCTGTACCACCATGAATTTTGCTCATCTCCTTCATCTACTTCCTGCCACCCAGCGAAAACTCATCAGAGACCTGGAAACTTTGAATAATAAAATTTCCAACGCAGAAATTGCCATTTCTTTCAACCTCGTATGTATTAAAGAAAATTTATTACCTGGCTTTACCAACATATATATATATATATATATATATATATATATATATATATATGTTTATTTATTTATTTAGATAAATAAATAAATAAAAGGTTTCCCAAGCAAATTTGTTTGATGATAAATTGCCACATAGGTATTAGGGTGTTAGGCTATAAAATGTATCCCACTCATAATAATTCAAGGGATAGGTAAAATATAAATTAAACGCATTCCCTTAACCTTTCCTACCCGGTCTGCCGTACCTAATGACAGCTCGGCAGAAGGGCCGCTACCCGGCCGTCCTTACCTAAGACGGCAGCTTAATAGCCTAATTAAGCTTGGTCTGAATGCCGTGCGTACGACGTATGTCAACAAACCGAAGCGTTGCGTCACCGCACCTCCGAAAACAAGAAGAAGACTCTTCAATGTTATTGTTCTGACATCAGACGAAATTAGTGTCTGAAAAGCCCCCATATTGGCAACATCTCTGCAATATTTGCTCCACTGAAATCGTCATCACAACTGAACCAGTTGACTTACAGAGCTCTACTCAATGCCAAAATACAGATTGAAAACCGCACTACGATTATAGATGAGTGGGAAAGTTCTAGCAGTGAAAATAAACATAAATACGGTAGCCTAGGCCTAGACGTTTTTCAGCCATTTCGCCCGGGTACGGGCGACCGTCCTTAGGTAAGACTGGCCGGGTAGGAAGGGTTAAGTCCATATTATATATAATTTTTACTAATTTATCCCGGTACAACAAATAAAATAATGAGTGAGGCCTGACTTATGGTGAAATATGGGATATTTGTGAGGGTTAAGCATGCGATTAATAATAAGTAAGCACATTGTTTTACTACACTACCAAATGATTTACCCTCTGTTTTGCACTGTTTTAATTAAAAATACCAATCCTGATTGCGTTTACTTTTAGCGATAAGCGGAACCGTATTAATTAATTATTTAACAGTCTGGCGATTGCAGAAAGCTACGGTTACGATATGCAATATTGCGATTACGAAAGTGGATAATTAAGATAAGATAAGAATTGTTTATTTAGCCCATTTACATTATATACATTTATATTATACAGTACATATTATACAAATATAAAGGCTGAGCCTCCTGAGAGTTTATACTCTCTTGAGGAGGCACCAAGAAAACACCGACATTAAAACACTATTTACAGTATTTGTTTGAGAAAAACAACGGTTAGATGACAAAATGCAGTAATTTTTTTACATAAACGCTAAATTAGATATTACAAAAGCAGGATTTTTAACACCTTACGAGCGGCCTATGCGGTTTATTTATGTGTACCGCACAGCGGGGTGTTTTTAGCCAAAATAGGGCTGTTTACGTGATCATTTTCATGCCTAAATAAGACCCAGAACGTAAAACAAGTACCTATCCCTGAAAGGGCATAAACAGAGCTTTCGAATGACACCATAACGATCCTTGTATGATGGATAGTTTTCTTGCAATAACCGTGCAACGCGAGTGCAAAAAGCAGGTAATTCGGTACTTTCAGTACATAATTGAGTATGTAGCGAGTGAGAGAGGGAGGAGGGAGCTGAGATTTGTGTCAGTAGGTTCGCCGCGGTGGTCTGGAGCAGTCATACGCTCGCTAGTCTCCTGCCACCACTTGTCTCTCTCTCTCAGCCACATTACGTGCTGAAATTGCCACTCGAGTTATGTCGAGCGCCGCCACATAGTCCAGCTTTTTTTAACTCGACTTATGTTGCTCGCCGCTAATTAAGGGTTAAAACAAAGTTCGTGAAAAGAGAAAGTGTTACCGAAATTATAATAATATTAATATAAATAATAATAAAATATATAATAACAATAATAATGATAATAATAATAATAATAATCGCACTCAATGATCAATATAGCAATATTCATAAAAAATAAGTAATAATCGTTCAGTAAGATATATTAAGAAAAAACGAAATGTGAACTGGTTTAGCAGTAAAACTTAAATGATACCAATTATACTTGACTATATGATGAGAATAAAATAGGTTTGAGTGTATTTATTTAAAAGACAAAAGAGAGGGTGAGGTATGAGATACGTGGGTAAGCCATTCCACGCTTTGACACCATGATAATTATGATATACAAGATTTCGACTGGATAGATTTTACAGCTGGAAGCTTTAATAAATTGTTTGATCCATGTGGATATCTTTGGTAGGCTCTATATGTAAACATGGGGGTTGTGAATTTATGAATTTACTTGTACACAAAAAGAGCACATACATACGTATTAAGTTCACTATACTTAAGCAATTTCAAAAAGCAGAAGGCATCATGAGTGTGATCATAATTTTTATTCCAGCTATTGTTCTGATTTCCCTTTTCTGTGCCGTAATGACTGGTTTGATATTTGTCTGACAAACCTCTACCCAAACTGTGTGGGAGTAAGTTAGATATGGATACATCAATGAAAAATGGACAAGTTTGCGGGCACTAATTGTCAATAAGTTTCTAGTATGATATAAGATTCCACATTGCGTTTTGATCTTATTCTTAATGAGATTGATATGTTTTTTTAAATTTAGTTTATTGTCTATGATTATGCCAAGAATTTTAGTTTCATTTTTTAGGACAAGGTATTTATCGTTCATCATCACTGGCAACACAGTTTGGGGAAGAGCTTTGCTACGGTTGAATATTATAAAGTGGGTCTTGTCTAAGTTCACAGTAAGTTTGATACATGCTATCCAACCGTGAATTGTAGCAAGATCTCTGTTCGTGTTTCGTATGATCTGATTCACATCGCCACCTGATCTATAAAAATTGCTATCATCAGCATACATAAGGAAATTCAAGTAGGAGCTCGTTCTAACAATATCATTGATATATAACATTAAAAGTAGAGGACCCAAAAGGGACCCCTGAGGTACGCCACATGTTATGTTTAAATGAAAAGAGTCAGAGTCTTGGTAAGCAACATATTGTTTTCTATTACACAAGTATGAATGAAACCACTTACTAGCAACTCCCCTAATGCCATAATGATAAAGTTTCTTAATAAGTATGGAATGGTCTACTGTATCGAGAGTTTCGAGAAATCAAGACATACAGCAGGAGTAAATCAAGACATACAGCAGGAGTAAATGAAGACATACAGCAGGAGTAAATGAAGACATACAGCAGGAGTAAATCAAGACATACAGCAGGAGTAAATCAAGACATACAGCAGGAGTAAATCAAGACATACAGCAGGAGTAAATCAAGACATACAGCAGGAGTAAATCAAGACATACAGCAGGAGTAAATCAAGACATACAGCAGGAGTAAATCAAGACATACAGCAGGAGTAAATCAAGACATACAGCAGGAGTAAATCAAGACATACAGCAGGAGTAAATCAAGACATACAGCAGGAGTAAATCAAGACATACAGCAGGAGTAAATCAAGACATACAGCAGGAGTAAATCAAGACATACAGCAGGAGTAAATCAAGACATACAGCAGGAGTAAATCAAGACATACAGCAGGAGTAAATTCATGTGTATCAAAGGTCCTATATATGTGACTGGCTAGATTGATTACAGCACTTTCAGTTGATTATGTTGATTTAATTGTTAGCGATGCCCACCACTGCTAGCAATGTACCTTTAAAGAGTAATTTATTCTGAACACTTTAATTACCCTGTTCATACCTACTTTATAGCCAATTTGTTATAGTAAAAATAAACGCTATTATATTTCCCTTCTTCTAAAAAAAAAAAACTCATATATAATCAATCTCATCTCTCTCTCTCCCCCCACCGTCCCCAGAAACACTGTAATATTACCACATCTCCTCCAGGAAATTGCTACTTCCATTATGATACTGGAGAGACTAACCGGGGAGTGATAATATTGGTGAAGGAGAGAGAAGGAGTTGGTGGAGGAAGGTGAACATATGAAGGTGAAGACAATTTGAACACAATGATCATACCGGTGTGGTGGTCGGAAACAACGCTGCTTCTGTGCTATTATACAAATGTTAACATGCTGGCTGTACCATTTGAAACCGACTGTCATATTCCTAAAACTTGTCATACCCTTGTACAATGATTACCATGATGTATTTATTCGCCTGTTAATATCCCCTTCCTTACCCCACCTTCATTCCTTGCGTTTCCATCTTTCAACCTATTAATATATCTATTCTTATTTACATGTTTCTACCATGCTCGTAATTTCTTGTTCTTTTTATTCCTGCCTTTCTCTACCTTGTCTTCGTTTGCTAATTTGTCTTGCCTTTGATCACGTTAATTTCCTTCTGTTTTAACTTCATTCTACCTCTACCCCTTCGTTCTCTATTCCTGTCTTTCATATTCACCTCCTTCCCTTCCTTCGCCAACTAGTCTTCTCCCTCCTGCTCCCCACCCACCCACCCCACCCTTACCTCTCTTATAATGAGTCTCTGCTGTGATTTTCACTTCCAATTAATTTAGCTGCTGCTGATTATATTCTGCCCAAAGAGAACCTGCCACGCTCCAGCCTCTTCCATCTTAGGGTCTCTCTCTCTCTCTCTCTCTCTCTCTCTCTCTCTCTCTCTCTCTCTCTCTGTCCGGTAATTTAAATGTCTAGTATGAGAGCTAAGACATATTTGACAATCACTGGATGTACTAAGACATATCAAATTAAGAGGTAGAGCATAATTACCATTACCTGAGGTACCAGGTAATAGGCTTCTCACCCAAAATGTTAACATCAAGCTGATGCCCTACTATTATATAACTTACATTTTACTAATAAGATATATTATGTACGTGATACAGTGGCTAGGGAGAGGTACCGGTCTATCCCGAGATATTCATGACGAACACTGTTGATTGTAGGAGGGGTATACAGATATAGACAGATGCAACATTGCGAGATTGGAGAGTTAGTTAGAGGAGGGCTGATAAGAAAATAACTGTTTTTAAGTACATCCATTAAATCTGAGCTATAGGCTATATGTGAATTATCCCCACATATGTGAACATTACATTGTTTGCCTATTTAATAAGTGGCATAATATACCCCTGCATGGAAGAGGTAGTTGCATACAAAATCGTAAGAGTAGCCTAGTTGAGCACGCCTAAGTTCTAAGAATTGCAATATGAGTAGCCAAAGCTGAAACACCATCGATAATACCTACAACACAATGCAATTGAAATAATTTATTGACAGCAATTGAATATCAACTGCCACTCCCTTCAGTGGCTAGACGTTCGTCAACGGAAAATAATGTATCCATGACTATGTTATTAACCTCTTGAGTATTTTTAATAATTTCGTCTATGAGAGAGAGAGAGAGAGAGAGAGAGAGAGAGATGTACCCTAGATACAGCCTCGGATTGCTCTTGGAAAATTTTGAAGCCAGGAGAGTCGAGTTCCACACGAGTAAGGATGAGAGATAAGAAGAAAAAAAACACGGAAAACAAAACTAAATAAATGAAATAAATGAATCGGGTTTTGAACTGCATGTATTGTGCACCGCACTTGGTTAAGGAACTGTATTCAGCAATGGGTTAGAAATATTATATCATTGATGTTGAAGAAAATTAAAAATTAAACAAGATAATTCCAGTGGTTCTTAATTAATAATATGAGCACTTGGTGCTCAGAAGATGGCTATAATTGCCTTGCCAAGAACTTTTCTTTGAAGAAATCGCCATTTGGCTCCTATGAGTGTTAAGACACTCGTAGTGCAATATGCTGTCAACGATGCGTATGGAACATAATCATCTTCACTGTTCGTCCATCTTTACCATACATAGGCTAATACTAAAAGGTTATTCGGAAACCTAAATAAACTTGTGATAAATAGTTCATAGACGATGTTTTATTACTGACCGAATAATTTACCACATTATTAGGAATTCCATATTGAATGTTAGTACCAATACCTGGTAATGTGGTGGTTATGTAACGAGATGTCTAGCGTCCCCGTCTCTCTCTGTCTCCCCCCCCCCCCCCCGTAAAACAAAAAAAACACAAACTTAATTAGTGTACTATCAGCACCATCCTTTACTAGCCTACTTACTCAACCTCTACCATCGTCCAAACACCATCACCAACACCACCTTCAACCCTAGCACCATCCTCCACTTCTCTCCCACCATCAGTATTACTACTACTGCCACCACTAACACCACCGCCGCTATCTTCACCACTAGCATCATTTTCCACTTTTCTCTCTCCACCACCAATACTTTTTTTTTTTTTTTTTTTTTTTCTATGTGATTGAGGGAGGCAAAAGGCAGAACTGCCTATAGCGAGTGCCTTTCCCATAGTTGAAAGAGTGACAGGTCCAAAATCAAGGGATGTTCGAGCCAAAATGCCTGGACACACAGAGTTTGAAGCAATTTAAGTCATAGGAAGAGGGAAAGATTGATTCTGGGAGAGAGTTCCAGAGCTCAGCTGTTGAGTAGAAGAAAGTTTGAGAGTAACGTTTCACTCTTGGATTGGAGAGTTGCAAAGAGTAGGGGTGGGATTGAGTTGCAAGACGGGTACCACGTGCCCTACGTAAAGGAGGTGGTATACACTGGGAAAGATCTGAGGAACACTGATTATTATAGTAGCGATAGAATAGCGAGAGAGATGCAATATTGCGGCGGACAGAGAGAGATTGCAGAGAGTTAGTGAGTGGACGGGAGTTAATGATACGAAAGGCCTTCCTTTCAACTTTGTCTAGGAGAGCGGTGTGAGAGGACCCTCCCCACACATGTGAACAATACTCAATACAATGACGCACTATGCCCCTGTACAGAGCAAGAAGCTGAGCAGGGGAAAAGAACCCCCTAAGGCGGTTGAGCACACCCAGCTTCTGTGAGGCTGCCTTAGCAAGACTGGTAATATGGTCCTTCCAATTGAAAGCAGAAGAAAAAGAGACACCAAGAATATTGAGAGAAGATGAAGGATTGATTTTTGAATTGTTGAAGAATAAGGGATAGTCCGCTGGGAGATCCTGACGGGTAGATAGATGGAGAAATTGGGTTTTGGAAGCATTAAAGGTAACAAGGTTTTCTCTGCCCCAATTGGAGATAGTATTTAGATCAGAATTTAAGATTTCTATGGCTTCATTACATTTGTCATTGAGGGATTTCTGGCTGGGGCATTCTGAAAAACTAATGGAGTAGTGTAAGGTTGAGTCGTCTGCGTATGAATGGATGGGAATTGAGGTACAGTTGAGGAGATCATTTATAAAAATTAGAAAGAGAATAGGAGATAGGACAGAGCCCTGAGGAACACCGGAGTTTATAGGGTAAGGAAGTGAACAATGGCCGTCCACAACCGTGGCTATGGAATGGCCGGAAAGGAAATTAGAGACAAAGGCACAGATGGAGAGATAGAAACCGAAGGAGGGTAGTTTAGAAATTATAGATTTGTGCCAGACTCTATCGAAGGCTTTCGATATGTCTAGTGCAATAGAAAAAGTCTTACCGAATTCCCGAAAGGAGGATGACCAAGAGTTAGTAAGATATGAAAGAAGATCGCCAGTAGACCGACCCTTAAGGAAGCCATACTGGCGATCTGAGAGCAGATTATGAGAAGAGAAATGCTTAAGAAATTTGGAAGCAAGAATAGTTTCGAAAACTTTAGAAAGACAAGAGATGAGAGCAATTGGATGATAGTTGGAGGGTTGAGAGCGGGCACCCTTCTTTGGGACAGGTTGAATGTGAGCAAATTTCCAGCATGAAGGGAAGACGTTAGAGGATAGACAGACACGAAAGAGTTTGCCTAGGCAGGGAGTTAGCACGGAAGCACAGTTTTTGAGAACAACAGGAGGAACACCGTCTGGATCGTACGCCTTATTAGTATTAAGCCCAGAGAGGGTAGAAAGTACATCTTTAGAAGAGATTAGGATATTAGACATAAGTAAGAGAGAGGAGGGTGGAGTGGGAGGAATAGCACCGGAATCATCCGAAGTTGAGTTTCTAGCAAAAGTTTGAGCGAAGAGTTTAGCTTTGTCAGAGGAAGAAGTGATGGTTGTGCCATCAGAGTGGAAAAGGGGAGGGAAAGACGAGGAAGAGAAATTGTTGGAGAGGTTATTGGCTAGATGCCAGTATGCTTGGGAAGAGCTAGAGTTGGATAGTTCATTGCATTTATTATTGATGAAAGAGTGTTTGGCAAGTCGAAGAACAGATTTGGATTGATTCCGGGCAGAAACATAGGAAGAATGCGAGTCTTGAGTTTTAAGGCGTCGGTACCGTTTGAATGCTTCCTCCTTATTGCGGACAGCAGTAGAACAGGCGTGAGTAAACCAAGATTTTTTAGCATTAGTCTGAAAGAGAATGGAATGTATGCTTCTATGCCCGATAGGATTACCTCGGTAATGCGTTCAGCACTCTCCGAGGGTCCCCGGCCACGAAAGCAGAAATCATTCCATGGGAAATCAAAGAAGTACTGCCGGAGAGCCTCCCAGTCGGCAGCGCCGAAGTGCCACAAGCGCCGCTGGCTAGGAGGATCGGGTGGCCGTACTGGAGAGATAGGACAGATGATAGAGATAAGTTTATGGTCGGAGGAGCCCAAAGGAGAGAAAAGATCAACAGTATAAGAAGAAGGGATAGAAGTTAGAAACAAGTCAAGAATGTTGGGCCGATCTCCGATGCGATCCGGGATACGGGTGGGTTGCTGAACTAACTGCTCTAGGTCATTTAGGATAGAAAAAATGTAGGCTTGTTCACCAGTTGGGTCAGTAGTGTGAGAGGAGAGCTATTGGCGGTGGTGAACGTTGAAATCTCCTAAGATGGAGATTTCTGAGAAAGGAGAAATGGATAGAATGTGTTCCACTGTAGAGTTTAAATAGTCAAAGAATTTGAGAAAGTTCTTAGAGTTAGGGAAAAGATAGACAGCACAGAAATATTTAGTAAGAGAATGACAGGAAAGTTTGAGCCATAAAGTTGAGAATTCAGAGGAGTCGAAATCGGGAACACGAGAGCAAGTGAGTTTGTTGTGCACATATGCACAACATCCGCCTTTGGCTTTGAAACTAGGATAGAGAAAGTAGGAGGATACAGAGAAGGGGCTGCTGGATGTTGCTGCAGACACCTGAGTTTCGGTGAGGAAGAGAAGGTCAGGTTTGTAGGAGGAGAGATGGTGTTCAACAGAGTGAAAGTTAGAGGAAAGTCCGCGAATGTTGCAGAAATCAATAGAAAGAGTAACAGGCCGCGGTCCAGGTAATTTTGTGGGGTCGTCAGGGGATGGTCGGTCGGGTGTGGGGGCATTTATGGTCCTTCCCCCTGGGGACTCCGAGGCTGGGCTATAATTTTTTTTTTTTTTTTTTTTTTTTTTTTGGTGTGGAGGAGTGTGGTGTGCATGTTTAGTGTAGTGAAGTGAATAGGATGAGGTGTTTGTGAGAGCTAGCTGGATTGCTCTCAGTACAAATGAGGCACAAAGAAAATCAGTAAGAGAGGCCAAGCATATGAAACAGGAGTTCCAGCGACTCTTTATCACATGCCTATAACCTCACCTGGATCTAGCCCTGATTGATTGGTGCCTACAATATCCCCACTACTATTACCATAACCACCAACACCATCACCACCACCTTCACACCTAGCACCATTCACCACCTCTCTCCCTCCACCATCAATATTATTAGGCTACTACTACTGCCTTAACCACTACTACTACCACCACCACCACCACCTTCACCCCTAGCACCATTCTCCACCTCTCTCCCTCCACCACCAATATAATTACTACTACCGCCATAACCACTACCACCATCATAAACCCTAGCACCATTCTCCATCTCTCTCCTTCCATACATAAATATTACTACCACCACCATCACCACAATCTTCACCTCTAGCACCAACCTCCACCTCTCTCCCTCGACAACCACTACTACTACCACCACCACCACCACCAACACCAGCGACTGTTAAGTAATAGTAGAGAGGGGTGCCAGGAAGCCATTATCTGCGTGAAGTAAAAAACCAGACCTGCTCACGGAATGGAATTTCAATATTGTGCCTCAAGTGTTGTGGTGCACTTTTTATACCGGAAACGGAAACCAAAACTAAGAATAGCAACACAACATAATAATATAGATGCATAATGTAACACATTACTAAACAATCAAAATACGCTCATATTAAAATATGTCAAATTGTACGGTGAATTTGATTAGTACTATTCGCAAAACAGGTAAGCAACAATATTTATATTTGTTATAAATGGATAACCAGCAAGAGAGAAATGTATATAGATTTACATAGATACACTGACCACACTGATATTTGGATCCTAGCGAGGTGCTCGGAAATTAATTTTGGTAGACGTAGCATTCTACAAATACAGTAAAGTGGAAGCAAAGGATAGCACAGCAAAACTATATTATACGGGCCGACCCGGTCACAGAATAGAATTTCAATATTGTGCCTCAAGATATTTTTGGAGAGAGAGAGAGAGAGATAGAGGGGGGAGGGAGATGTTTCGAATGATGCTTCTGTCCTGAAGACCTTGTAATTCCTTCCAAGGTGACAAAAAAAAAAGAGGAACTCATAATTGTAAAGATTATAAACATGACCAAGATTATGAAGGAATATAAAGATATTAAGGAGTACATCAGTTGAGTACAATTAATATGGATACTGATACTGTTTATTGATAATGTTATGGCAATAGATCATGTTATTACAGCAATACAACAGTAATTAACAAGCAAAATAGTATACTGTATATCCAAGTAGTTAGAGGAATACATGCTCGCTTATAACAGGGTATGAGTTGAAAGACTCATTTATGATCCCCATCATCAATAGTTATATGTCAGAGGAGAACTCCATGTTATTAGTTAATCATTATTTTCAAAACCCGAGTAAATCTCTCTCTCACCAACCAAAGCATCAAATGTTCGTCCATGTCTTGGTGGTATATTATCGGCCACAGTAGCAGCCAGGGTAAATGGTTTGCCTTCTTAACACTCCCTTAATGACTGTACAACTATCTTCCTTCGACAGAAACTGTGAGTCTGTGTGTAATATGTGTGTTTGTTTGTGTGTGATTGTATGTATGTTTGTGTGTTTCTGTGTCTGTGATAATATGTGAGAGAGAGAGTGTGAGCCCGTCGTCCGCTTCTATGGGTCAGACTCTGGCTTCGGCTTCCATGCCCTGGATCTGAGGGAGGCGGTTGGTATGAGAAGCGAGTACTGGTATTGGTAAACCTATGGTAAATTGTGTGAGCAGGGAGGAAAGCGTGACGTGATATCAGGTTAGTACTTGGAGGAGAACCGCTGTATAGGAGGAGAGATGGCAGGAGAAGGGCAAGGGGTGGAGTCCACCACAGATGGCCAAAGCCAAAAGGACAGAGGGAACGTTGAAAAGTGGGCGATGTTCTTACAATGATGAGACGTCTTCTAAACATTAGACGATTTTCATCACGTTTAGGAACTATGTATCTTGATCAAGGTAGTAAGGCAACAAGGACGCAACATATTGCTACAGCAACTTGGTCAATACACTGAAACTTTATTATACTTAACAGATGAATCCAGATAAAATTACGGCAACATTATAGTTGACAGTTACTTACATTTGAAATATATCAACACAAACAGTGCCAGATAATTGTTAAGCGATTACTGTAGAAGGTGAAATACAAACAGATGTGTTAACAGGAACACCTACCAAAAAAAATAAAAAATAAAATAAATTAGATGGTTTGCAATTTGCAAAATAATATTACATACATGTTCCTTTAATTCCTTGAGAAATGCGTGAACCATTCCACATAACATAGACTTATCATTATTGTAGCTATCCGCAGACCCTTCCTTATCTAAATATAAGTTGCCTTGTGGTATACAAAATATAAGAACACAAGGTACCGGTATCACTGAGGTGAAAATATATTCACGATCAAGCAATCCTCTCACTTCCCTCACCCACCCCACAGACTCTCTCACCTCTATTATAATTATCTTCTCCTTCACACCTCTCCATCACAAGTTCCTCTCCACCACTTCTCCATTACGGCTCATATTCACATCTCCCTATCGTCTCCTCCATCATGACATGTTTCCCTCCACCACCTCTCCGACATCTCCATATCATTTACATACCCTCAACACTGCTGGTGAGGATAATAGGGGAGGTCAAATAGTGGCTCAGCCAGCCAACACATCTCAATCAATATTCCCTCGCCGCCCCCATCAAGGCTCTCATAGCAACCGGAATTAATAGTATCCAAAGAAGTATATTATCCAAAGAAGTAGAAAGCCACCGTCACTTTGTAAAAAAAAACATACCGATATTCTATATGCGGCTGTATAATAAGTTTTAGAATACCGTATGTGATATAGTATTCCTGTTGCTATTGTTTTCCTCACTCGAGATTCAGAGGTTATAATTATTGCCCCTACTTCGGACATTTAAGACTCGTATCTCAGATTTATGAACTCGCTGGCCCAGGTTATATCCGGTTTATGTTGTGGACTCCTCCAGTGATCGATAGAGGCTTGGTGAAGGTATTATCCGACTTTCAATATTCATCTTGGATATGTTGTTTGCTTAGTTGTATGTTATATGTGTGCGTGCGTGCGTATGTAGAAAACGTAGTATATGCATACACGGTAATAAGATTATCTTAGTCAAATTTCTAAAGAAATATGGCATACACAACTAGTATTACTAATCTTAACGATTATACCTAAAACATTATATATAATTAACTTTCACAATTTCACTTATCCTTGACAGTCCTCATGTGATGTTAATAGCTCGTTACTATGGTCAACTTTTTTCACCTGGGGGGCACATTAATCTTTTGGCAGCTGATATCTCAAACAAAATAAATTACTATCTTACTAAAGCCAACTTTTATAATCACAACTATAGTTCGCTACATAAATATTCGAAATAACTGAGTATTTAAGAAGGGGTCAGTGTTATTTAGCTTTAGTTAAACGCAATATAAACTATTGTACCAGTACTGTTCATTACTCGTCGAACAAATGTCAAGTACAAATCCCTCTCCCTAGACTCCAAACAAACATCCATCAAGGTTTCCGGTGACCAATTAACCACATGTGGGTTTCTGGCTATAAGGAAGTTGGACCCGTAAACATCAATATTTAGCACTAATACAAACGTTATAATTGTGAGTTTGTGATAGATAGAAAATATGCTGAATTTGAATTTATAAATTTATATATCCACTATAACCAAATTTTAACTGGGGAAATTTTGCTATATATCGATGTGTATAGCTCCAACTACCTTATAGCCATAAACTCGTAACTTGGCTGTTTTTCACTCAGTACACGCCGTAGTAAGGAAAGCTAAGTGGCGTTGGAAGCCGTGGAAGGTAGTGGAACCAAGAATGTCGGGGTGATTGATGGAAGTTGATTGACTGGCTGACTGTGAGTGAGAACATGAAGTTGCCGGTAGGGCTACAGTTGCAGTGAAACTTACTGTATTTATTGGTATTTTTCCAAATTACTTGGGATTTCCTCCCTTTGAGCAAGTTATGTGGTTTAATATTTATTCTTTACCCACACTTTTCCTCCAAATAATAGTGTTTGTAGCCTTCGTCTGAATAGTGTTGGATCCTTGGCCTCCATGCTGAAACACATTTACTGTACTGTCTATAGCCTAACTGTATATATTACTTAATTTTGTGAAAGCATAACGGTATAATCATAAGTAAGTAATCAATTTGGAAAAGCCTATCAGTGACTTGAATAGTTGTCACAGTAAAACGTAATCAACCCTTATTAAAGTCATCATCACGGTGGTTACATAACATCATGAGTTATTCATGTGTCCCCGTGGCAACATCCACACTTTTTCCCACTCCGATATTGTTCCTGCCCCGACACTTTTCCCGCCCAAATACTTTAACCCGCCCCAATGCCGTACTTTTACCCGCTCCGATACTTTTTGTTCTCCCCCATTGTTGGTCGTCATATCGTATTCCTCAGTTCACACGACACACGTGAAGGCAACAGTGCAGATACATTCATACATAATACAGTTTTCTCTTCTCGTTTTCTTTGGTGCAGACGACCACCCAGCTGTTACCAAGAGAATATATTCCCACCGGGTTTGTGCAGCCAGCAGCCAAGTTTTCTAGTGCTGTCGGTATGGTTGGTGTTCCTTATATTGTTTTGAGGAATTGTACTTTGTAGGCAGGTAATTATACAATTATCTTCACCTATTTACTGGTTGACTCTTCCTTAATGGTACACAATGATTACTGCAGTCTTTTTTGAGTTATGCAATAGCTGTATGATGAAATATTTCCCCCACATCCCTATACCTCCAATTAACCTACCATCCCTCACCCACCTTACTTCCAACTCCCCTACCCCTATCCACAGACCTCCAATTCCTCCCCCTTCAGTTTCAAGTCCCCCCCCCCCCCCCCACACAACAGCACACACCACCACCACCAACAACAACAACATAATACAAATGCGGCTGGTATAAGTTAGACTGGGCCCACAATTCTCGCCACACCGAATTATTAACTTGCAACCACCGATGTATATAGCAAGTTCCTAAACATTATTAATTATATTCTCTCTCTCTCTCTGTCTTCATGTACGGCAATTACCGGAGGGACGGAGGGTGGGGATAGAGTCTTCTGCTTTGATATCCTTTCCTTCCACTGTACCTTACTCTCGGGTTAGCTATCTCAACTAGAATTAAGTCCAGACCACCTCGCTGGGATCGTAAGGCCTGTGTAGTCAGTGTGTCTATGTAAATATAATGTACATCTTTATGGTAGTAATATCATGAGGAGTTACCTTATATCGTAGCTCATTTTGCGTTGTCCATTTCCCCCTACCGAGGTACCGTACTCTTCAATTTGGGTTGAACTAATTTAATGTTTGCATGCCAGACCAGTAGACTATAATACCCCCCACAATCAGACTCTTACACCGTAATAACCTCGTCTCTGGTGACACTCACCTTATTAATGTCACCAGAACCACAAACATATTTCCAATGGAAGTTGAAAAGGAAGGGAAGGACGCTCGTGATGCTCACAAATGAAAAATGTGAAATTAATATTTGAAGACAAAAATAAGAGCGCAAGAAGATTATGTCCTACAAAGATATATGATGACCAGCTTTCTACCCGACAAAGAACCCAATAATAGGATATGAGGCTTGCATGTTTGGTTATTTTTGTTGGTAGGAATTGCCAATCTAGAAATGAGTGTGTGGTATGTGGTGGGGTGGGTGGTCTTGTACAGTTTAATTATGCAAATATTGCATAGTTCTAGGAACAGTTTATAAATAATATATATTTAAAAGTAATTCACTCACCACTTTGTAAATATATGCAAAGGAATGTGCATTGGAGATTTGATTATACCAGAGTTCTTTGCATAATTAAAATGATGGGGTGGTAAATAACTTATTCTGGCGACTGTACACTATAGTGTCTGACCAGTACATGCACACTGACCTAGTTACCAGACGTTAGCTGGGTCAGAAGGTTAGTGGGACATTTGTAGCTGATAATGAGTGGCTTTACAACATTTAATAGTATTGGTTGTGTTATCTGTAAACTGATAATTAACCATGCAAGAATAGAAACGGATTCAATTATATGTTGTGCTAACCATATATTATTGTATGATATATTTGATGCATTATTTTGTGAAATGTGCTAGGGATATGTTTGTTGGTGTTGTACAGTTAAATGTGCTAGGGATATGTTTGTTGGTGTTGTACAGTTAAATGTGCTAGGGATATGTTTGTTGGTGTTGTACAGTTAAATGTGCTAGGGATATGTTTGTTGGTGTTGTACAGTTAAATGTGCTAGGGATATGTTTGTTGGTGTTGTACAGTTAAATGTGCTAGGGATATGTTTGTTGGTGTTGTACAGTTAAATATGCTAGGGATATGTTTGTTGGTGTTGTACAGTTAAATGTGCTAGGGATATGTTTGTTGGTGTTGTACAGTTAAATGTGCTAGGGATATGTTTGTTGGTGTTGTACAGTTAAATGTGCTAGGGATATGTTTGTTGGTGTTGTACAGTTAAATGTGCTAGGGATATGTTTGTTGGTGTTGTACAGTTAAATGTGCTAGGGATATGTTTGTTGGTGTTGTACAGTTAAATGTGCTAGGGATATGTTTGTTGGTGTTGTACAGTTAAATGTGCTAGGGATATGTTTGTTGGTGTTGTACAGTTAAATGTGCTAGGGATATGTTTGTTGGTGTTGTACAGTTAAATGTGCTAGGGATATGTTTGTTGGTGTTGTACAGTTAAATGTGCTAGGGATATGTTTGTTGGTGTTGTACAGTTAAATGTGCTAGGGATATGTTTGTTGGTGTTGTACAGTTAAATGTGCTAGGGATATGTTTGTTGGTGTTGTACAGTTAAATGTGCTAGGGATATGTTTGTTGGTGTTGTACAGTTAAATGTGCTAGGGATATGTTTGTTGGTGTTGTACAGTTAAATGTGCTAGGGATATGTTTGTTGGTGTTGTACAGTTAAATGTGCTAGGGATATGTTTGTTGGTGTTGTACAGTTAAATGTGCTAGGGATATGTTTGTTGGTGTTGTACAGTTAAATGTGCTAGGGATATGTTTGTTGGTGTTGTACAGTTAAATGTGCTAGGGATATGTTTGTTGGTGTTGTACAGTTAAATCATACAAGTCCAGGAAAGTCAGAACTGCCAGATATGAGTACATTGAGTAGCTTTGATTAACCCTTAATTAGCGGCTCACCACATAAGTCGAGTTAAATAAAGCTGGACTATGTGGCGGCGCTCGACATAACTCGAGTGGCAATTTCAGCACGTAATGTTGCTGAGAGAGAGAGACAAGTGGTGGCAGGAGAGTAGCGAGCGTATGACTGCTCCAGACCACCGCGGCGAACATACTGACACGAATCCCAGCTCCCTCCTCCCTCTCTCACTCGCTATATAAGGAATTGTATCGGGAAAGTGGCTAATTACATGCTTTTTGCACTCGCGTTGCACGGTTATTGCAAGAAAACTAGCCATCATAAAAGGATCGTTATTGTGTCATTCGAAAGCTCTGTTTATGCCCTTTCAGGGATAGGTACTTGTTTTACGTTCTGGCTCTTATTTAGGCATGAAAATGATCACGTAAACAGCCCTATTTTGGCTAAAAACACCCCGCTGGGCGGTACATATAAATAAACCGCATAGGCCGCTCGTAAGGTGTTAAGGTGGTAATGAAGGCATTTTACATAATTAGGAAACTTAAAACTATAGCGTTTTGTAATTCTAAAAATTATGAATATATCATTTGATTATTATTGATTATACTAGTTTCCTTTGAGTCGGAAAACGACAATGATGCATTATGATCTACAACAATCATGCGAGTCAGTATGGTACTGTATAATATGGAAGGACTACCGCACCACCGTGCACCGTAAAATGTTAATCCATGGATAAATGATAACAAATTATTGGGTGGGACCATGGATCGTGCAGAAAAGAATGAACCTGGCTCAGGATTCATAGGGCAGGTCAGGGATGGGAGGGGGGTCGGATGACTCACCTGAGACGGGATTGATTCAACTTATAATCCGATCAACTTTTCGTTCTTGTTGTGTTTCCAATCAATATATCTTCACCCAGTTAACATCAGTTATCCAATCATGTGTTTCGTAGGCAAACGTCTTATTTAAAAAGATTGAAAATCATCAAGGGGTGGTGTAAGATAAATAAGGAGTAAACATTAAGCATAATACACTGAAATGAATGTAAGGGGAGAGAATGTAATGTGTGAGGTAAGAACATTGAAGATTGTAATGCCGGGTTGTAATCCAACAGGCTTCAGTATTATCTATGATCAATCCGAATTTAGGATATTTAGATTTGGAATATCCCTCGACAGGAACACATCGAGCACAGTGCATATGATAATAGTAAACTCAACCCGACAACAATAAACACACAAGGTAATTTACACTCTTTATCAACAGACATAAATAGGTTGTATACTGTATACACTAGACTAGACTGTTATATGGAAAACAGGGAGCAAGCAATAACTACAGTGGAAAGAGTTAATAACCTTATTCTCAAATAGAGTACTAAATTAAGTTACACGACAATCAAGGAAGGGAAAATACGCATTGAATACAGATACATATATAAACAGAATAATAACCTTGATAATAATATATATGGGAGCCAAGCGTCTAACGTGAAGTATTCTGGAATGCTACGCAAGACAATGGAACGTATCGTTCACTGCGCGGGGCGAGTGCGGTGGCGTGGGGGTAGGAAGCTAGGCCGCGCTCAGGTAAAAGATCAAACGTGCTGCCTGGGGGGGGCTATAGCTAGGATGGACTGCGGTCACGGAAAATAATAATATGAATGAATGCGATGTTAACTTAAGGGTTCAAGCTAGGTGGATAATTCAAGTCTAAGAGGGAAGATGAGCTAAATTAGAATTTGACCCTCTAAGAATAAATGTGAATAATCTCTCAAACAAGACAACAAATATTTCGATCAGAGATGAAGTCAAATCACACGAATGGAGGAATTCAGATGCACTAGTAATTATCGTGAATGAAGGACAATGGACAATCCGAAGTAATAGGGTTGGAATAAATTAACTGAGTAATTTAGGAGTGCAGATATAAATAGCGCCAATAAACAGCTCAATATAATAGCTATATGAAATGGCTACACGACGAAGTTGTACTAATTAAATACCAAAACTTGGCATAAAAGGAGTGTTCTGAATACATTAACAAATTCCTATTTAATACGCGAAACTATTGTAGCGTTATATTATAACCTTGAAATGGTTATAATAAATAATTACTATATCAAGTAATCGAAGATAAATTAATAACCAAAACGTAGGCTAACTTGACATAGGAATAAACAAACGGAATTCCTAGATACGTGTGGAAAGAATTATATGATCCAAATACGTATATTATTAGATTATTCACAAGAATTAATAGAATAGAACTTGTTAACAAATAAATACTAATTCAACGAAAGGGGTCTTGACTTTCAAAATCAAGGGGGATAATATGATAAAGCTCTCTGGATAGTAATTAAGTAGATACAAGAATCTTAAAATTGGGCGTAGGTTCTAGGTAAATAGGAGATTTAAGAAGGGAATAAATTCACGTTATTCACTTTGACTTCAACTTCGTTACACATTGAATAAACGACACATAAGGGGAGAATCTGCGAATATTCCTGCTAAATAACACTGATAAAAATCTGAAGATGAAGCGCGTGGGTAAATTAGTTTAAGACGGGTTCACACAGATTTATCAGGCAATATTTCGTACTTATAAATCAATCATACGGATCAAACTTTAGTATTTCACACGGGTAACACAGATTCATGATAGGTCCTGGGCACAAATCTAGAGTTAATTAAACCCCTCCGACATCTATGACGCGATCTCGTCATATGGCGGTATGCCAAAGAGTTTCATATGACGCGATCGCGTCAAGTGAACTTAGTGAAATAGCTCAATATGTATATTATATGACACATTTGTGTCATATTGAGCTCAGTAAGTTAGGTAAGCTAGATCAGAATCTGTCGGTTTATGGCAACCCCAAATACCTTCGACTTCTACCGGTACCTCAGTGTCAGAAAAAGTGTTTTGAGGGAAATACCGGGCACTCCGCCACCCAATCAGTAAGTTAGCAACTTATGTCTGGGGGGGGTTAAAAATGGAATATTCACATATTTTACCTTACCTTAACCCGACCAGCCCCAGCGACGCGTCTGACGAGTCACCTATGTATGTAATGCCAAGCCCCAGCGACTCGCCTGACGAGTCACCCTTTTAGCTCAGTCGTAAGGCTCAGAGTGGCTCTAACTAGAGGGCTCAGATTTGTATGGGAACTGTGTAAGTATCCCACGCATCCACGATGGTTGAAAACTCTCAAAGTCCAACCGCGTGCGCGTGAGCGCGTAAAAACATGTTTTTTTGGGGAAATTGCCTTCAATTATTTACTCTTGTAAAATCCGTTTTCGGGGGCTCTGTAGGACCATTTTTTGAGCTTTTTGATAGTTTTTTCGTGGTTTTTCCTTCATTCCTAACCCATTCGCTATTGTTCCTAAAAAAAAAAAATATTATCAAAACTGGCCGGGTTCTAGTGGTACATTTATTATTAACTAGCCGGGGCTCGACGGGTTAACAACTAATAGCCACAACTTAATATACTCAGAGACACTTAGGGTAGGGGTGGAGGGAGCCGTGAGCAAGAATCTGGCCGACGTGGTCTCATGGTTCTGCGGGGCTGGACGTCAGGGGGAACTGCCTCTCGTAGGAGAACTGCCTCTCTCCCAGATATAGGTGAAGGAGTTCCGTACTGGATGTCTGGTGAAGCGGCAATACCAATATTTTCTTCCCGACATGACCAGACGAAGGATGCAATTGTATTTGCTAAATTTCCTTCAGTTAAAGTCAGGCTATATTTGGGTTCTTTTTAGGGTTCAATTTGGTGTCTTTCGAGTTCATAGGGACATGTGGATATCGTTGTTTTTGGCTATGGTGAAGGTAATACTTAATCTAAAAATACATGGGGGTTATTTATTGGTGCACATGGAGATTCTTAATCTTGTGATCGTGGTCCCCTATTTTTAGAGGGCATTGTGGTGATGTAATGGATGATTTTATATCCATCGTGGTATCTGGCTTTTCTTATTCTCCGGCACCACGTTTCTTTTCTATCACTGAATTTACTTCATTCCCAGTCTTCCGGGAAGGTACTATAGGAGGGGTACTGAGGGTCCCACTTATTTCTATATTGGAAGGGTTCTTGGTGCTTACCTTGCATAAACATGTCTCCATTGTACTGCAAATTGGGCTGAATCTGATGATATGCCTCGGGCGGTGGTTCCTGCCTCTGCCATTGGAGGAGTTGGGGCCCCTGTGAGTGGCCAGGGCTCGAACTCCTTTTCCGGGTAGATGTCCTATTTCTCCGGAATTTAGAGCATGGGTAGTTCTGGGAAAAGATTAGTTTGTTGACAGTCTGACTGGGAGATAAACTATCTACATAATGAATATGGTGATTAATTGACGACCTGTCTGTGATCAACGGTAGCAAAATATCCCAGTCCAATATGGCCGTCTATATATCACTTGTAGATTAATAGTTCCTTTGACTGATAATTTTTGTATATGTGTATTTATATAATTTATTTGTAATTAATTAATTTATGTATTTATTGTTTTACTTTACTTTTCTTAAATGTACATAACAACGATGGCTGATCTTTTCACCTGTTGGTCGTCCCAGCGCCCTTGCAATTACAAGATCCTTAGGTTCCGTTGTATTATGTTAAGTTAGATTAGGGTCGATTATATTGATATAGCCTTCTACTTTTGTTATTCTTAAAGATGATTCCTATGCCGAGTAAAACTATCTGGCCGTAGTATTGGTGAATCTAAGAACTTGTGGTGTGATTGAAGGGATAAAACTTTGAGATCCAGATAGGCCAGCATATACTGCATAAAATCCTAATAAAGTGTGGACCAAGGTTAATATATTTCTCGAACAGTTCAACACTTACCATTGCTAGCCTCATATAGAGTGCATGTCAAAGGATATGTAAATAGTACTGTCTGTTTCACTTGCTGCCCTTTACGTACAGCAATCACCAACATTTACCCAAGTCGGTGTGACAAAACTATAGTGATTAGTTAGAAGATATTTATTTAATACGGTTTACACACATAATATAAATCATTACTCATAATTCATGGCCCTGTTATATTACTTTGCCTTAGCACGGTACTGTTTTGCATTTAGTGTGCACTGTTTGTGTTTTCTAGCAAACTGCTTGGCATGTGAATAAATAGTGTTCGGTTATCATTGCTTATATCGTGCAGGTATAATCTGTTTTTTTTTCTCCAGCTGATGCTAAAGTGGCATGTGCCTATCTTGATTATCCCGCTATTACGAATATATTGAAGTGGAATATGTTGTTAATAATGACAAGTTGGGAATATTAGGACTTAGAGATATTGCCATTTCATATTTGTCAATTATATGTCGATACATCAGTTGTTAATTTATTCACTTTACCATCAGCTGGAATACAATAGACTATAGTGGGTAGACTATGGTGGATACTGACCAACAACAAACTACAACCAGTCATTAGCAAGATCCATTAATGTTTCAACAGAGAAGAAGCCTGTACCACTCTATCATCACACGCACAAGGTACAGGTAAGTGGTGTTGTTATTGTTTTGACCTTCGTGCGCCAATAATTATGAAACTGTTAATGTAGTCTGGCTTTATTTATATATTATGTAAGAATTAATACACGGTAATGTACCCTTATGTACATGTTATACAACATGGTTTGAATCTGCGAATAATATCGCCGCTTGGAGATTATGAAAACATTTACCTTGGGATAGATACGCAAACGCTCACACACATACACACGCACGTTCATAAACATTCAGACACACACACACACAAACAAGGACACACACACAGCCGAAGTTCATTAACCTGCATTCAGTATAATCAGGTAGCATGATTTATAACCCGTCATTTGTCCTGGGGTACAGCTACTTGCAAATGTTTGTGAGCTCTGACGATTTACTTCTTTGGAAATACATCCATTTATATAGTTATACAGACCAAGTCAGCTATATACTGCAGTTATAAATACCATTTACGCATTTATTAGCATATATCTGGTTAGGTCTGAATATCAATCTAAATGGACACACTTGCATAACGAAATTGCAAGAGCTCAGCACATTTGTCAGTTACTATACAATAATCCAACTAGACCACTCCCACTACTCTGTATTATGGTCAACACACTCTAGGTACATGTTGGTGTCTGTGGAAGGGTGGGGGGCACGATAGATTTGTATATGTGTTGGATATGTGTGAGTTGTTTATATGTGCGTTGTATGGGGGTGTCTTTGTTGGGTGTGGGTTGTGTATGTTCTGTGTGAGTTGTGTATGTGCTGTGTGGGTTGTGTATGTTCTGTGTGAGTTGTGTATGTGCTGTGTGGGTTGTGTATGTTATGTATGAGTTACGTGTGCATGTGTTTGTTTTGTGCGAGTTGTGTTTGTGTTGTTCTGTGTGAGGTACGTATGTGTGTTTGTTCTGGGTGGGTTGTGTGTGTGTATGTGTTTGCTATGTGTGTGAGACGTGTATATGTGTGTGAGTAATGTGTGTGTGTGTGTGTGTTTGTTCTGTGTTAGTTGTGTGTGTGTGTGTGTGTGTGTATGTGTTCAGTTTAGCATGTGTGTGCGAGTGTTTAGATTTGTGTGTGTGTGAAAGATCTGTGTGCATGTTTGTTGTATGTAACCTGTGTTTTTGTGTTTGTTGTGTGTGTGTGTGTGAGGCGTTTGTGGGTGTGTGTGTGTATGTGTGTGTGTGTGTTTGTATGTGTTACTGTATATAATATGTATATACTGATTTAGGAGCCATTATAAATATAATATCCAAGAAGGAAACCAAAAACTCTACTAAGAAGAAAGAAAGAAAGAACGTCTCTGAAATTACATAATTGATATTTTTTCGCCAAGTTAGGGGGTTGGAGACAGATGGAAGAGGCGGAATTTAGGACACTATCACATTGGTCCGCCCCAGAACTTTCCTAAATGTTTTCCATTTATTTGTCCCACAATGTAAAGTTTGGGTGGTGGGTTGACGGTTGTGTGACGTGACCAAAGAGGACCTTGTATGTGTGTGTGTGTGTGTGTGTAATAATAATAATAATAATAAACGGTTTATTAAAGAATGGCAGCCTCATGAGCTGAAAATACACATTTTACAATTTAGTGGATGAACATGAGATGTACAGATATGAAGATGGTAAACTCAGTTTACAAACAAAATAAATAAATACAATAATGATGCATGTGCAGAATACAAATTATCATAAAATAACCATGAGAGTAAGTGATATACAGTACATATACACCTTTATTTCCTTACTCATATACAGAACATACGTATATACACGTACGTGCGCACATACATATACATACATATATAGGAACATAAGAACATGTAGTAAGTGTGCACATGTCCGTATACACAAACGCTCACATATGCACACAAACATACATACATACAAAAACTGTTTTGCTATGGTCAGGGTAAAGAGGTGAAGGGTAAAGAGGGTGCAGCAATTCAACTCCGTACAGGTATGGTCAGGTACAGCCTACTACAATGGGAGGTTAATTCTCGGTAGTGTAGGTGTGTGTGTTAGTTTGTGTGTGTGTGTGTGTGTGTGTGTGTGTGTGTGTGTGTCCGTGTCTGTGTGTGCGTGTGTGTGCAATAATGATATTAACCCCCTCCGTCTCATATGACGCTACCGCGTCATATGAGCGTAGTGAAATAGCTCAATAATAAGTTATATGATGCTTCTGCGTCATTTTGAGCTCAGTAAGTTAGGTAAGTTAGATCATAATCTGTCGGTTGATGGCAACCCAAAATTCATCTGACTTCTAACGGTCCCTCAGTGTGAGAAAGACTGTTGTGGGGGAAATAACGGGTGGTCTGCCAACCCGTAAGTAAGTTAATATATCCTGTCTAAGGGGGTTAATAACTAACGGTTTATTCACAAAAGCAGCCCGAAGACTGAACATACACAAGGAAGTTGATACATAGTTACATGAACATAACAAGAATGTTAGAAGGTTTAACCCTTATTTAGCGGCGAGCAACATAAGTCGAGTTAAAAAAAGCTGGACTATGTGGCGGCGCTCGACATAACTCGAGTGGCAATTTCAGCACGTAATGTGGCTGAGAGAGAGAGACAAGTGGTGGCAGGAGACTAGCGAGCGTATGACTGCTCCAGACCACCGCGGCGAACCTACTGACACAAATCTCAGCTCCCTCCTCCCTCTCTCACTCGCTATATACTCAATTATGTACTGAAAGTACCGAATTACCTGCTTTTTGCACTCGCGTTGCACGGTTATTGCAAGAAAACTATCCATCATACAAGGATCGTTATGGTGTCATTCGAAAGCTCTGTTTATGCCCTTTCAGGGATAGGTACTTGTTTTACGTTCTGGGTCTTATTTAGGCATGAAAATGATCACGTAAACAGCCCTATTTTGGCTAAAAACACCCCGCTGTGCGGTACACATAAATAAACCGCATAGGCCGCTCGTAAGGTGTTAAAGGTTAAAACTAAGAGCTAATCAGTATATAATTAAAGTTAGAATGCATATAAAAACGAAAATGAATCAAATTTATATTAAAATTAAATTAAAATTAATATTGATACAGGAGCTACCAGGCTAATTTACATTTAAAATATGTAACTTATTGATTTATTAAGATTAAATTATTGAAGGAATGGCGCTGTTCTTGTAGCGGTCAGTCCGTGGTGCTCTGATGGATACAATGCGGCTGAAGTGGCTGGGGCGTCGGTGTCTGGGGTTCTTTAGTAGTTTGCTGGCGAACTGTTGTGTGTGTATGTGTGTTTGTGTGTCTGTGTACCAGGACATCAAGCAACAACAGGTATATATTCTATTGGACTAGACATATCGAAAGCCTTCGATAGAGTCTGGCACAAATCTTTAATTTCTAAACTACCCTCCTTCGGTTTCTATCCCTCCATCTGTGCCTTTGTCTCTAATTTCCTTTCCGGCCGTTCCATAGCCGCGGTTGTGGACGGCCATTGTTCACTTCCTCACCCTATAAACCCTGGTGTGCCTCAGAGCTCTGTCCTATCTCCTATTCTCTTTCTAATTTGTATAAATGATCTCAACTCTACCTCAATTCCCATCTATTCATACGCAGACGGCTCAACCTTACACTACTCCATTAGTTTTTCAGAACGCCCGAGCCAGAAATCCCTCAACGACAAACGTAATGAAGCCATAGAACTCTTTTAATTCTGATCAAAATACTATCTCCAATTGGGGCAGAAAAAACCTTGTTACCTTTCATGCTTCCAAAACCCAATTTCTCCATCTATCTACCTGTAAGGAACTCCCAGCGGACTATCCCTTATTCTTCAACAATACAAAAATAAATCCTTCATCTTCTCTCAATATTCTTGGTGTCTCTTTTTCTTCTGCTCTCAGTTGGAAGGACCATATTACCAGTCTTGCTAAGGCAGCCTCCCAGAAGCTGGGTGTGCTCAACCGCCTTAGGGGGTTCTTTTCCCCTGCACAGCTTCATGCTCTGTACAGGGGCATAGTGCGTCCTTGTATTGAGAATTGTTCACATGTGTGGGGAGGTTCCTCTCACACCACTCTCCTAGACAAAGTTGAAAGGAAGGCCTTTCGTATCATTAACTCCTGTCCACTCACCAACTCTCTGCAATTTATCTCTCTCCGCCGCAATGCTGCATCTCGCTCGCTATTCTATCGCTACTATAATAATCAGTGTTCTTCAGAGCTTTCCCAGTGTATACCACCTCCTTTACGTAGGGCACGTGGTACCCGTGTTGCAACTCAATCCCACCCATACTCTGTGCAACTCTCCAACCCAAGAGTAAAACGTTACTCTCAAACTTTCTTCTACTCAACAGCTGAGCTCTGGAACTCTCTCCCAGAATCAGTCTTTCCCTCTTCCTATGACTTAAATTGCTTCAAACTCCGTGTGTCCAGGCATTTTGGCTCGAACGTCCCTTGATTTTGGCCCTGTCACTCTTTCAACTATGGGGGAGGCACTTGCTATAGGCAGTTCTGCCTTTTGCCTCCCTCAATCACATAGACAAAAATAAAATAAAAAATAACAACCCCTCTAGGCTGCTTGTCCTACAAAACACTGAGGATCAAGCGTCCATACAGTGGTTTAGACTGGATAAGGGAAAATTGGAAAGGGAACTACTGCCCTCGAACTAATGTCCGTGGCAGGATTATACGATGCTAGTAGGGGACAGTTGGGTTAGTAACATAACACAGTTATAAGGGATCTTGTGTGTATCTGGGAAAAAGAGATTATCATCTTAGTAATTTATAAACACAATAATCCTTCATGGTCAATTATCCTTCATGGATAAGAGGGGGAAAAATAAAGTTATTCATTTACAATCGCAGTCAGTCGCGGGATTGAGGCAAGATGTTTGTCTCGGCGAAGATTAAAAGAATCAACGATTCTGCAGTCTATAACGTCTCAGGGAATCCCCTCCCCAAGTTGACAACTCGATTGAAGAAGAAATTCTTAGACTCCTGCAAGTTAAAAGATTTACCAATAATTGTGCAATCGTTTCCCTGCGTGTAATTGGATTGGTCGAAAGTGAAGTACTTACTCCAGTTCATATTGTCGATGCCTTTGATGATTTTGAACAATTGAATTAAGTAGCCTCTTAATCTGTGGTTGGTTAAAGGAAAACTAAAAAATTATCGTATGGTTATTTTTTGGGCTGGTATCATTTTGGAAACTCTACGTTGGACTCGTTCTAGCTTGTCTATATTTTTATGGTAGTAACATATAGAAACGCTAGAACAAATTCAAAGTAGAGTTGTGTGAACAAGAGAGAGAGAGAGAGAGAGATTAATTTATGAGAGGGTCAATCATAGTCTCTCTCTTACACCCACATAGCCTAGACCTATAATTTAGGCCTTGTTTATACAGATGCGTACTTGTATTGTGTGATGATAAAATGTCTATATTAACTCATCCAATCCAAGCGACGGCTACCAGTCGTCAGTAGATAAGTCACTCCCCTGTCCCAGCGATGGCTGGGAGCCGTCAGTAATGTACTTTCCTTGTAACTGCCTGTATCAGGCTATGCCTGGTACCACGACCGTTTGAGCACTGCTTTCGATATAGCAACACTTCTCAGCTTATATCCAACTTCTGAAGGCTGAGAGCCAGTCTTCCTTCATCTATTGAGGTGGAAGGTTGTTCTATCATGCCATTTTGGCCACGTTGCTGGGGACTGGGGGGGACTTGTATTACTGTATCCTACGGTACAGTAAGGTTTAACACATGCCATTAATAGTTATGTGGACCGGACTGAACTCAGATGGTTAATCTAGAGGTTCTTTTAAAGCTGAATACAAAGTATTAAAAATGTAAACAAGTGAAAATATGTGCCATCATACTGAAGTGGGTCAATAATTAATAGATGGGAATTAAACAGTTGTTGTGCGTACTTAATATGGTGAGTTATTAAAGCCAAGGAAATCCAGAGTCACTATAAACCAGCTAGGGTCTGAAGTTGAGTCTCAATTATTCCAAGTACTTGTAGGGACTTAATTAATGTGGAGGCTAAGATGTTGGAGACTGCCTAGCCAAAACTACAAACCCGCTATAGTAACAGTTATCAGCCAACCTCCGCCACGGCTTCCTTCTATCTCTCCTTAGTCAAACATATCTATACCCATAACATACTTCCGGCAATACTGGCACAGGATATAATTATAGTTTACTCTGTTGATCCAAAATTCTACATGATAATAAATTAACTATCAGCTCGTGGTTTGATAATTGCGATAATGATTCTACCCAAATACCGGTATGCCTACACCCACAATACACTTTTAGCAATACTGGTACGGAATAGGTCTATATAGCTTGGTCTTTGGATCTAAATTTTACAAGATCAAAAATATACTATCACACCGTTGTTTGATAATTACGATAATACCATTGTTACACTCAAATATGTCTATCCTCATACTTTCGGCAATACTTGTACAGGATATATAGTTTAATGTTTGGATCATAAGGAAATAAAGCGTGATAGGATACTGGAATGGTTAACAGCAAATAAATGTTTACTCTTTCAGTACCGTGAATACACTATATTTGTAGTCTGGCTATCATTAGACAACTTTATTTACTTAAGGATGTACGTTTGGGATATAGTTGCTCATCAAACAAATTAGTCTGGATACCGTTATTCTAGTAATAATGTGAATTGTCATTATTTTGAATAACTTCTTAACCTATTTATTGTCCTCAAGTTTTCTATTGAGTGTCCCTCCTTCATCCTATCTTCTATCCTCGCTACTAGTTGTCATGTATTTGTTGTCATCATCATTATCATAATCCTCTCTCCATCTCCATTATGTTGCCACTCAACCATTTACAACAATCCCGTCTTCTCTCACAATTCGAACTATTCTGCCAACCATACATGTTTACCGATCCACACATTTTATCACAACCCTACACTTTTATTCTCGTCGTCTTCCCAGACATGACTTGTATGCGAACTTGCAAGAGAGTTCGCTCGATCGCCGACCCGTGGTAATAACTTTTTTGACCTTGTACTTGCAACAAAAGAAGAATTAATAGAGAATTTGAATGTTGGTGATGAATTCAGTAACAGCGACCATCGTACGATAACTTTCAGTTTAAAATGTGCTAGTAACGAACCAAATAGCAGCATTGAGAAAGTCCCTAATTTCAAGAAAGCAAACATCCATAAACTTAGAGCTATGTTTAAAGAAACTGACTGGAGCTTTCTTAATAACAATAACGACATAAATACATCTTAGGAATAATTCACAAACACTTACCTAAAAGCAGTGCAAGACTGCATACCATCAAAAATATGGCGTACAGGCCATAATGATAAGCCCAAACGGTGCAAACGTTGGAATAAAGAGGTTTCAAACCGTTTGCTTGCTAAAAAGATTGCTAATGATAGATTAAAATCCTCACAAAATGACGAAGAACGGGTGAAATTTGTAGAACTACGACGCAAAGCCAAAAGGTAAAAAGTCACTGGAGTTACATGTTGCGAATCAAAGTAAAACAAACCCAAACTAATTCTATCGTTATATCAGAAATAAAAAAAGTAGCTACTTCAACTATTGGACCATTAGTCGATGAAAATGGAGAATATTCCAAAGATCAAGTACAAATGAGTAATGCCCTCAATACCTTCTTTGCATCAGTTTCTTACACCAGAAGACCTCAGTAATATCCCTACAGCATCACCAATTCAAATTGATAATTCTGATATTCTAAGCAATATCACCATTACAGAGAGAGAAGTATTGAAATGTTTAGATAAACTCAAGGTAAATAAAACGCTTGGACCTGATACAATCTCACCTAGAGTTCTAAAGGAAGCTAAAGATGAGCTCTCCAAACCACTGACATTGCTCTTCAATAAACCCTTGCAGTCTGGAACTATGCCTGATCAGTGGAAGCTAGCAAACGTAACACCAATATTAAAAAAAAGCTGCAAATCCCTACCCAGTAACTATCGTCCAATTAGCTTAACTTCAGTTGTATGCAAAATGCTAGAAACACTCATAAGAGACAGACTCGTAAATTTACTTAGAGGAAAATAACATACTTAAAGATACTCAAAACGGCTTTCGTAACAAACGTTCCTGCTTAACAAACCTCTTAAACTTCTTCCACGATATCCTGAACCTCTATGATGAGAGTGAAGCTGTAGACATTATATACCTTGATTTTCAAAAGGCCTTTGAAAAAGTTCCCCACAGAAGTTTACTGCTAAAAATAAAAACGCATGGAATACAAGACAGCGTGTTGCAATGGATATATAATTGGCTCAGCGACAGAAAGCAAAGAGTAGTCATAAACGGTAAGGCATCTAAATGGACCAATATATGTAGCGGGGTACCCCATGGATCAATACTAGGACCAATTATCTTTCTAATTTACATCAACGACATAGATGAGGGTCTCACCTGTACAATCTCAAAGTTTGCTGATGATACAAAAATTGCAAATATCGTACTCTCAAAAGAACAAGTTGACGATATGCAACAAAATCTAGATATGTTGTCATGTTGGGCCCAAATTTGGCAAATGAGTTGCAATGCGGATAAATGTAAAGTACTACATATCGGATACCAAAATGAGAAAGCAAACTATTCGATGAATGGCACTCAGCTTAAGATTGTAGACAGAGAAACCAATCTGGGAGTAACAATATCGAGTAACCTAAAATTCAGTCAACAATGTTCAGAAGTTGTTAAGAAGGCAAACAAAATAATTGGCTTTACAGGCAGGTCATTTGAGCATAAATCTTAAGAAGTTATCCTAACCCTTTATAATTCCTTAGTCCGCCCTCTTCTGGAATACTGCGTTCAATCCTGGCACCCTAATTACTAAAAAGATATAGACAATCTAGAAAGAGTTCAACGTAGAGTTACCAAAATTATGCCTAGCCTATAGAACAAGCCATACGAGGAGCATCTTAGAGAATTAAATATATTTCCTTTAACCCAGTGCAGATTTAGAGGCGACTTATTTCAAGTGTTCAAAATCATCAAAGGCATCGACAATATGAACTGTAGTAAGTACTTCAGTATCGACCAATCTAATTACACGCGGGGAAACGGTTGCAAAATTATTGGTAAATCTTTTAACTCACACGAACTAAGAATTTCTTCTTCAATCGAGTTGTCAACTTATTGAATGAGCTTCCCAAAGACATTATAGACTGCAACACTGTTTATTCTTTTAAACTACCTAGATAAATATCTTGCATCAAACCCGTGACTGACTGTGTTTGTAAATGAATAACTTTATTTTATTCCCCCCTCAAATTCATCAGGGATTATTTTGTATATAATATTACTAAGACGTTACTCTCTTTTCCCCAGATATACGAAAGATCACTTATAGCTGTTTTATGTTACTAACCCATCTGTCCCCTACTAACTTCCTAATCCTACCACGGACATTAGTTCCAGGGCACTAGTTCCCTTTCCAATGTTCCCCTACCCACTCTAAACTACTGTTTGGACACCTGATCTTCAGTGTTTTGGAGGACAAGCAGCCTAGAGGGGTCACTAGACCTGTTGTTTCTTGATTTCCTTTGTACTCCTTTATAACCTTATATAGGGGGACTATTATGCCTGTCTTCCAGTCATCAGGTGCACTCCCCCTCTCCCATGCTAGTTTGCACATTTTCCATACCCATTCGATTACAATCTCACCACCATACCTCAGTATTTCCCCACACACTCCATCTATTCTTGGTGCTTTCCCCAACTTCACTCTTTTCATGGCTTCACACACTTCTGACCTCCTGATCCCCACCTCCTCCTCCACTACTTCTCTTCTTCTCCCTCCCACACCCCATCCCACTATGTTTGCTGGCGCTTCATTCCTTACATTTAGCAATTCGTTGAAGTACTACCTCCATCTTTCAACTCTCTCCTGCTTCTCGGCTAGCACTCTCCCATTCTTATCTTTGAAACCCTTACCGTTTCCCTTGCTACCTTCTCTAACTTACTTGACTGACACTGACATTGCTATTCAATAAATCCTTGCAGTCTAGAACTATGCCTGATCAGTGTAGGCTAATCAACGTAACACCAATATTTTAAAAAAGCAGCAAATTTTTACCCAGTAACTATTGTCCAATTAGCTTAACCTCATTTGTATGTAAAATGCTAGAAACACTCATAAGAGACAGAATCGTAATTCACTTAGAGGAAAATAACATACTTAAAGATACTTAACACAGCTTTCGTAACAAACGTTCCTGCTTAACAAATATCTTAGATTTCTTCTACGATATCCTCATCCTCTATGATGAGAGTAAAGCTGTAGGTATTATATGCCTTGATTTTCAGAAGGCCTTTGACAAAGTTCCCCACAAACGTTTACTGCTAAAACTAAAAGCACATGGAATACAAGACTGTGTGTTGAAATGGATAAAAAATTGGCTCAGCGACAGAAAGCAAAGAGTAGTCATATACGGTAAGGCATCAAAATGGACCAATGAAAATAGCGGGGTACCCAAGGGATCGGTACTAGGACAAATTATCTTTCTAATTTACATCAACGACATAGATCAGGGTCTCACCTGTACAATCTCATAGTTTGCTGATGATACCAAAATTGCAAATAGAGTACTCTCAAAAGAACAAGTTGACGATATGCAACACAATCTAGATAAGTTGTCATGTTGAGCCCAAATTTGGCAAATGAGTTTCAATGCGAATAAATGTAAAGTACTAAATTTATTATGTTCTTTCCACCAACCAACTTTACTCCTAAACTAGATTAACAAAATTAACAAACACATGTGGCAGTCCGATACCAATATGAGAAAGCAAACTATTCGAGGAATGGCACTCAGCTTAAGTGTAGACAGAGAAACTGGTCTGGGAGTAACAATATCGAGTAACCTAAAACCGAGTCAACAATGTTCAGAAGTTGTTAAAAAGGCAAACAAAATAATTGGCTTTATAGGCAGATCACGTGAGCATAAATCCTAAGAAGTTTTCCTAACTCTTTGCAATTCTTTAGTCCGCACTCTTCTGGAATACTGCGTTCAATCCTGGTGTCCTTATTACCAAAAAGATATAGACAAGCTAGAACGAGCTCAACGTAGAGTTACCAAAATGATACCTAGCCTAAAGAACAAACCATACGAAGAGCGTCTTTGAGAATTATATCTATTTCCTTTAACACAGCGCAGAATAAGAGGCGACTTAATTCAAGTGTTTAAAATCATCAAAGGCATCGACAATATGAACTGTATTAAGTACTTCACTATCGACAAATCTAATTACACGCGGGGAAACGGTTGCAAAATTATTGGTAAATCTTTTAACTCACACGAATCTAAGAATTTATTCTTCAATCAAGTTGTCAACTTGTAGAATGGGCTTCCCCGAGACGTTACAGACTGTAGCACCATTGAAACCCGCTACTGACTGCGTTTGTAAATTAATAACTTTATTTTATTCCCATCTCAGATTCATCAAGGATTATTGCGTATATACAATATATTACTAAGAAGTTACTATCTTTTTCCCAGATATACTAAAGATAATTTATTACTGTGTTATGTCACTACCCATCTGTCCCCTACTAACTTCCTTATCCTGCCACGGACATTAGTTCCAGGGCAGTAGTTCCCTTACCATTTTCCGCCTACCCCCTCTAAGCCATTGTTTGGACACTCGATCCTCAGTGTTTTGGAGGACAAGCAGCCTAGAGGGGTCACTAGACATGTTGTTGCTGGATTTCTTTTGTACTTAATACTCTTCAATTTCCATCAATTTATTGTTCACTCATCACACTTTTAAAGTCAGATCTCTCCTCCTCCTCCAATCCTTTTCCCCTCCCGACCTATTCTCACAATTCTCCCTGTCCACATTTCCCCCTCCCCCTTCGCCTGTCCACACTTTCCTCTTCCCCTCCCTGCCCCCCTCCCCTAACAGCAACTATTGACCAATTGTGTATTTGTCAGCAGAACAATTCCGAGGAGTTCGTGCATTTGGCCAATTGGCCAACTTATATTTTAACTATTTCAGTACCGGGGCCATCCTTTTTATTTTATTCTAGCTATATTTAGAAGATGTTATGCAATTTAAATAGGTCTGTGGTAGTAAAAGGAGCTAAGTGAGATAGTTCGAGGCCTGTTAATTGTTGAAGGCCCTTTTGAAACAGAATACAATCATCTAATAGTAGCCAGAATAAAGTTAAAAAGCCTTCGCCGGTACAGAAGGAGTTTATGGCTTCACACTCCACCATCACAGAGTGCCACCACAATCTGCTCTGGAGGTTAACAATCACCTGGCTTTTGCTCAAGCTGAATGAGAGTTATATTGTATTATTATATGCACAATGTGTTTTTGTTTTGTATTTGTTTTATAAAAAGCGCTCTTCCACTCTCTCTCTTTCGCTCTGGCTCTCGCTCTCTCTCTCTCTCTGTGTGTGCATGAATATGTGTATTATGAAAACTGTATTAATGTTATTATTATGATATTGAATATTCTGTATCTTTTGCAGAAGCTACAATCTCCCGACAGCGAACAGCACAGTGGTCTAGTCCGGCTTGGCAAGGTTGGTGTTTGGTTACAAGTGCTTGTTGAATTATATTGCTAATGATATCATAATTTTAATTTTATTGTTTGAATGGCTGCGCTTGTGAGACTAATTTGAAACCAGTGTACCGGTAATCTGTTCGTGCTTGCTGATACGACGCTATTATTTACATGCAATAGTGGTATGCACTATGCAACTCTCCTAATGTCTGACATTGGAATAGTGAAATGGGTAGCCTTTAGCCTAGTTCACACATTCAGGAGTGCAAGCCAGAGTGTCCACGAGTCCACAGTCGTGGACACTGGCAAAAATGAGTCAGAGTGTGCAAAAATCCACGAGTGTACAAGAGTATCCACAAGTGACAACGATTAGCCAAGAGTGCACTTGTGGACACTCTCGGTCCTTAACGAGTTACTACGAGTGTACTGAGAGTGGGTGAAAATTTGAATTTTGTCTGTATTGATTAATTGTTTATCTTTTTCTATTGTTATTATTAATTTGTATAATTAATTGTTCTTGTTAAAAGAGTACCCCTTTGTTTAAATCTATTGTGCCTTCATAATTTCAAATATTCATATTTACTCTTTTGTATCTATTCATTGTCGATTGGATCAATTGCTTGCTTTTGCGATTTCCTTAGTTTATTTATACAATAAATTTAGGTTATTAGTAGGGTAGTAATTGTTAGGGGTCACTTGAAGCATGCTATGCTTACAGGTACCTACCCGATAGCACTATCGTTAGTGAGTGATATATGTGTTTTTGTACTTTTGTTGATATCTTGTCAAATTGCAAATTTAGCTTGATATAAAATTTGATATAAATTGTAGTTTCTTTATTCATACAGAATTTAGCAAAATTTACCAGAACGTCCCAGACTTCCCAAATTGATTAATTCCTTGAACATGACTATGGTGCATTGTTATATGTGCGATCAGTTTGCTTGGGAAATAAATTGACTTGCTCATGTAGTTGTGTACACCCTATGTGGTGGATTGTGTTCTTTTATTTCAAAACTTTATATTAAAGCGTTATTTCCACATAGCAATTTTGATTAGTTCTTTTGCATTTATCTTGTATCGTCCCAGTTTTGGTTTGTTTATTTTGAAAGTTTTACATTATAATTTTAACGGTCATTTTCGAATCACAAGTATTTACGAGTTACCAAGAGTGCGACACGAGTAGTTACGAGTTACGACGAGTTGTCACGAATATGCCCACGAGTGAGTTGAGAGTATGCCGTGAATGCCTCCCATTGTGCCCCTGGCATGCAATAAAAAACATGTTATGTGTAGTCATATATGTAACTTATTATTCTCATACATATATAATTATATACTGTATATATATATATATATATATATATATATATATATATATATATATATATATATATATATACACTATATACTGTATATATGAGTCACCCTTTTGACCCTTTGTTCCTTCCTTCAACCGACTTATATTACATTATACCACCAACATCATATATAAAATAACATAGAATACATTAAGCATCAATAAAAACTGTTTTATACCTGTTATTGACCTTTGTGTGTGGATTGATGTGTTGACGGGTAGATTTCCCCGCCGCTGCACTCCCTCCCCCTTCCCCTGCCCCGCCCCCAACCCCGACCCGCATTGTGCTAAAGCTCTCACATCGGCCCCTTCAGGTCCTCCAGCATGTTCATCGTCCTCGTCGCAACCAGATAACACAGAAATATTGTACATCATAAAATTATCATCAGACTGGTTGTCACTGTCGGGGGCATGACAAAAACAAAAAAATAAAATAAAAGTCAAATCTTCCGACGTCGGAGTTTTACACCAATTAGCTCAGCGCCTTATCTGGAGAAGATGGAGGAATATCTTTTGTTGACTATTTCTTATTTTGTGTTTATCTATGTGCTGGAAGGATATTATATTTTTCAATTCCATCGCATTATAAATGATTCATAGATTATAAAAAGTCCAAATAAGACATAGTTATGTTAATGTATAAGGCAGATAGATAGATACATTAGATAGATAGGTAGATAGATAGATAGAGAGTTGCTAAGTCCAAAGATTGATAATATATGAATATATATGAGACAAACTTTTAATTTTCTAGCCCATTTTTTAGGTATCAATACATTTTATTGGTATATTTTTATATATATAATGAGTTTTATGATTTTTCATTGCATTATCTATATCTATATATTTTCTCGTATATTATTAATCTATTAGTTCTAATTTTTGACCACATAGTTTTGTCCGTGAGTTGCCACGAGTGTTCACAAGTATTTTTGAGTAGTTACTAGTTAATTCGAGTACATACGAGTTATTTCGAATGTTCACGAGTTATCACGAGTGTCTTGACATTGAGGTGACTCGGGGCCAGAATTTCATGCAAGTATGAAATTTAGGCTGCCTGAGCCGACTTCCCAAGAGTATCTGGGAGTGACCCAGAGTGCCCAAGTGTTCCTCCGATATTGGACGAGTCATTACGCGAGTTTCTGCGACTGAATACTCGTGGAAACTCGGGTTCACACTCTTGAATGTGTGAACCGTGCTTTAACACCTTATTAGCGGGCTAGGCGGTCTAGCGGACCGTAGCGCCCAGCGGGGTGTTTTTACCCTAAATAGGGTTGAATACGTGATCATTTTCATGCCTAAATAAGACTCAGAGCATAAAACAAGTATCTATCCCTGAAAGGGCATAAACAGAGCTTTCCAATGACACCCGAACCATCCTTGTACGACCGCTGGTTCTCTTGCAACGATCGTGCAACACGAGTGCAAAAACCCTGTAATTATGAATATTCTTTCCTCTCACTTAAACAGTAGGCTACCATAGTGCGGTTGGGAATATGAACATGATTAGATTAATATCCAGTATTCGAGAATGGATAATAAGTCGTAGGCGTGTGCATAAACTTTTAACCGTCCTGGTGGTGTAATGGTTAAGGTGGTAAAAATATGTGTGTGATAACCCGGGTTCGAATCCCGGTGGATCATATATACTTTAATTAATTTCATTGGGGGTGTGGTGGTGAGATTAATAAAAATAATATTAGGTAATTTCCCTACATAATTCCCTGTGTAGCGAGTGAGAGAGGGGAGGGAAGGTGGTTTTCACTTCAGTTGGTCCACCGCGGTGGTGGGCGGCGCTCATAGCCTTACTACGCTCCTCACACCGCTCAGCTCTCTCTCTCAGCAACATTACGTGCTGAAAATGGCGCACGACATAAGTTGTGAACCGCCAGTTAGTCCAAATTTATTTCCCACACATAAGTTGCGTGCCGCCAATTAAGGGTTAAGAACACCATACTTATCACTATACTTTATTCGGAACTTTCACTGCTCCACTCAGCCACTATCAATTCAAAAGGTTAGTCAAGTTTAAATATTCTATACACAGGTACGCAAAGAGAAATTTACATCTACACATAAACAAGAACACATGAAAATATAATGTGGGAGCTTTCTCTCTCAAACACACACACACACATACACACACACACAAACAGTACCCCTCTGTCAATATACTAATTTTATAAAAGTTTAGGAGGAAGCTAAACACATTTAATGTTAACAAACAATTTCATATATTGGTCCAGGCGCGGGTAATATTAACCTCCACAATAGCACTAACACACACACGTATATACACATCCGGACACTGATGCTACACATTGAAAAATAACCCCAACCAATATATTTCCCACTATCCATATGGAATTTTGGCCCAAATTTATAATACAACAAAGCATAAAGAAACAAATGTTGGTTCACTGCCGCTCTGGTTAATTATAAAGTTCAATACAATACTGTTAACTCCCTGGTCTTACCCTAGCTTCTAATTAACTTTAAAGGACTCCATTTACACCAAGTCATTGTTATACTCCATAACCAAGCTTATAAACTTATTGGTGGTTAACCACATAATTACTTTTAGTCTAAATTTCCAGAATGAGTTAATAACCCTACTAACTCATTTCATAACCAGTTAGGAGTATATCTAAACTGTTGTGTTATCCTATATTATACTTTACTATATAAATAACACTCATTTCTTTAACATTAATATCAAATCCAAACCCAAATGTAATTGAATATACAAATAATAGCATATGGCCCTCCTGGGATTCGAACTCGGGACACCACACCCAGAACATAAGCACTTTAACCATTACACCACCAACACAGTTAAAGGTTGAGTACACGATCACGATTAATATCCATTTTCGAATTTTGGATATCAATCTAACCATGTACTCAATAGACGCAACTGCATTATGGAAAGTGTAATGTTTTAGTAATGTTACTATATAATAACCGGGGAGACGATTAATATGAAGGGTGCGCCTGGAAGTGTGGTGGGAGGGCTTGTGGCTTTGGCTCCGCTGCATGTCTGCCTGCCGAGATCGGAACCTCTCCGGGTGGTCGGGGGCCGGGGGAGTGCTGGAGCGACCTTGGTGATCCTGGTCTCTGGGTCTTCTCCTGGGTGACCTGGATGTGTGGAGTTTGTGCTTTTTATCTGTGTTTATCTGTTTTATATTGTTTTTGTGTTTTCCCTGTTCTTGCTCTGTCTTGAGTCGGCTACCCCCAAAATGGGGATTGGGCCTGAGCATATAGATAGATAGATAGATAATTAGGTTTTGTGTATTCCTTATATATATAATTAACTTCTATATATTCCCCGATCATACACAATATTACCTAAGATTACATTAATTATCAGATATGCTGTATACAGATAGATGGAGATGTGTGTATATATTTGAGCACTTTAAAATAGCCAAACCTAATGAAAATTACATGAATATGACCTCCTATCATTAGAAGACATATATAACGATGCAAGTAGTGCAAGCACTACTACTATATCCTGCTTCCATAAGACAAATTAAAAATGACTTTACAAAATTTTTGTGTACAAGGTTATTGTTCAAAATAAAGAATGATGGTAACTATTGACCTAGTAATTCGGAGAAGTCTGCTGATATTCGTGCCAGCCATAATGTGACAGTTATGCTGTGTACTTCAGTGGTCTGGTTGAGCCATGACGAAAGTACTGTCGTATAATTATGTATAGTGAATAATATAGGAGAAATGGTGGAAATAAAGCGGGAATGTTAAAGTTGGTTGCACTGTCGAGAGCGAGAAGGTCCTGTGATCACCTGTTGTAATTGGTTTCTAAAGTTTTGGGTCACGGCTGCCAAGTGATGACATTCTTGAAAAGTTTACCACCCAACCTTTGTCATTATGTCAGGTATTGTGATTGTCTGGCTGTCTTGGTTGATAATATTTCAACTAACCATATTTCAGTGTACTTTTAACATATTGTATAGTCTAGTTATATGGTATAACGGACCTATTGGTGTTGGTATTGAGCAGTCCAATATAAAAAACGTCAACATAAACAAAATGACATTATTTCACTTAGACTGAACAGCACTGGTAAAGGCGGAAGTGCAAGCAACTGTGCCAAGTGTCCCATCTTGGGTGCAAAAAAAATAAAAAAAATAATGGTCTCCCCGTCCACCAATGTGTTCATCCCCATGCATTCCTACTACCCGCTCCACCAGAGCATAAAGGAGATTGCTTTGTTTTAGTATTTAATTTGTAAACATTGTTTGTCTCTATAATTGTATAACCTAAATCACCATTAAATACAATATATTACATTCTGGAACAGTTTGATACAAGCCGTAAGATACGTGGGCACTAACAACCTCGGTGATATGATATAATTGAGTCCACAGGAAAAAAATAGGAACCACACATAATTATAATCTGGCCTGAAACAGTATGTGGAAATAGAACAACTCGCTACTGCGATGAAGACAGTCAGGTGACACTAATATCGTTTAGGGTATTGGACACTAAGTGGACACGTAACAGGTTAAATGGAGAAAATATATATAAAGTTTTGTTCACTGACACCGCGATCCAGGACTTACTTAATGGGACTTATATTTTGTGATTATCTTTGTGTTTCATCATTAGGTTCATTATTTAGCTGATAATATTGTCTGGACAAACACTAATACAAATAGACAACAAGGCAGGAAGCCAATATGAACGAAAGTGTGTCTGCTTTAACATACTAACTCAAACCGGAAATTATTGCGCTTTGCTTCCTGGTTGTCTAATATTACAATACTGGAGGGAGCAATGTTTACTTCACCCTTTCCGTAACATGTCATCTTATGTTTGAATTATTGCTTGGTAACAATAGACAGCTTAATACAGCATAGGAAAGACATATTCCAACCATAGACGCTGAACAGATCTATTTACATTTATAAAAATTTACAATTGTTGTGTATTTAGTTATTGAAACAGTATTATAAATGGATTTGGCTGGTTCCCTATTGCCTGAAAATATTACTAAGATGTAAATCATTTTGACTTAATTCAGTTTTGAGCTATTGGAAACAATGTTTACCCGTTCAGGACTATTGCGAAAAATCCGTTCTATGGTAGACATTTACTTAGAAACATTTAAGGAAATAATATTTAACTAATTGCACCAACACGAACAAAGCCCGGACACCCACCTTATTAGAGGAATGTCCTAGTTAAAGACAAGGATATCCAGGTGCAACAGTCTATTACTTTTCAATATTAAATTGTGATAAAAGTCCACAATGCAACCTAAATACAAGTCTTATTATAGTAATACCCTTGCCTTTATACTGAAGCCTTCAGGTGCACCAATATCAGCTATCACTTGACAAAAGTAGCCTGTGGTAGAAGTCCACTGTGGTAGAAGCAAAAGGAGAGAAGAAAGCTGGATGAGCTGCTTGAGGAGTATGTGTAGAGTGGCTCGTAGAAGCAGATTGAGGAAGGAAGAGATACATAGGAGAGTGGGGCAGCAGGAACATTTATCGGACAGAATTGTCAGAAGGGTGCCGAGCTGGTATGGTCATGTTAAGCGAATGAAAGATGAAAGGATTGCAAATAGAATATATGAGTCAGATACAAGGGGAGGTAGAGGTGTAGGAAGACCTCCATTGAGATGGAGAAAGTGTGTAGTACAAGCGTTGGAGAATAGAGGAATTACTATAGATCTGGCAAGAATAGTGGTAATATATCGGAATGAATGGAGAATGCTAGTGATTAGATTAGTGTAAATGCGGTCGTTTAGGAGGGGGGGTCAGGCACCAGTTGAACTAGATAATAGTCCGTCAGGTGCCTGGACCCAGGAAACCGGTAGAAATGAAGGGTACACCTGGATGCATGGTGGGCGGGCATTGTGGTGTGCTCCGTTGCGTGTCTGCCTGCGGAAATCGGAGCCTCTCCGGGAGATCTGGGACCTGGGAATCTTGCTGGCCTGTCATCTCACTTCACTCCATACTCCACACTCGTTAATTAACACGTTTAATATTATTATTATTATTATTATTATTATTATTATTATTATTATTATTATTATTATTATTATTGTTGTTATTATTATTACTAGTATTATAATATAAGCTCCCAAAGCCTCCCAACAGGGCGCAGACACAACAGTAGAGATTGAATCCACACAAAAAAGCACTAGAGAAAAGCAACGGCAACTATGAAAATATAGAAAAATACAAGAAACAAGCCAAGGTAGAGAAACAAGCAGACAAAATGTTATGACAGCTCAGGCAAATATATAAATATATGTATAAACAAAACCTTCCACTCTGTTGTTATGGCAAGGTAGAGAAGCAATCTACGTTATGTAATTGGCCCCGGACCTTGTTACACGCTTCCAGGGTTTGGTCTACAAGGTCAGAGTAAAACTGTACTTCCTTTTCTTCAACCCCCAGACACACACCTACCTCTGCTGCCCATACTCCACAACACACACACACACACGCCTCTCACCCTGCCCAATACAACTTCGAGTTACTTCTAGATATCCCAGTTTGATACAGTTAACAATACTTAAATATAATAACTTTACTCATATGTGATGAGAAACGACGAGTACATAATTAACAACAATTACAAATGCAGAGATAGACTTACAGATAAGCAAAATGACACTTTGGATGTGAGTATACAGAACTGTTCCGAAAAAAAAGTAGAACAAAAAGTGTACACAATTCCTGATCACATTGTGTGGACCGTAGGTTTGTGCGGGTATAATACCTGTTTAACTCTCCTATCCTCCCTACCCTTTATCTATATATCCATCACTAGCACTCTCCCTCTCCCTTTATCTCACTCACTCATTGATTCTTTTCTTTTCCAGTAAATTATGGAAATTGCTTCACTCTGTCAACCATCCACACAAACAAAGGTCAACCCGCCAGCCAGATATAGACACATAATACTGTTTACTAGGTATTAGCCGGGGTGATATATACAACACAAACACACTAAGCCAAACTTGGTCTAAACAACAGACCTTAGCCGGGAGTGTAAGTCGTCATTTACATAATACAGGAGTGCATACATTAACTTGTATTGTGAAGCTCCCGCTCTCTCTCTCTCTCCTTCACTGCCTCATCTAGTTCATGACTATAAGATGCATAACAGGAATGGACCTATTTATTAGTCCTACCTTCAGTTGGGTGCAAGTCGTGATCCGTCGTGTAAAGCTCGGTTCACACATGCATGAATTAACGTCACATCCGTCCTCGACCAAGAAAATAGGCAGGACGGCATCAATCCGGAGGCCCCATGTGGCCACGATGGCCACTAGGGCCGTTCCAACGTTTTTTTGACGCCGTTCTCATCCCGTTAATCGGTGTCTAAACGCCGCCAGTCGTTGTTTAGACGCCGCCAGGCTGCATCTAGACGACGACTGCTCCCGTGTGTGTCCGTGTGTTTCCTGTGGGTGTCCCCGACATAACTAGTTTTCTGGCAGTTGCCCCGACCCACACGGACCATTTTATGCTGCACAAAAAGGACGCTGCCTAGGCACGGCGAATTAAGGGGTCGGGACGTTAATTCGTGCATGTGTGAGCCGAGCTTAATGCCTTGCTGCGTGGCTCAGTGATAACATACTCGACCTGAGCGCACGAAGTCTGGGTTTCGCAACCCATGGGTGCCCAATAGATTTTTGTTTTTTTTGTTTTTTTTCTATGTGATTGAGGGAGGCAAAAGGCATAACTGCCTATAGCGAGTGCCTCCCCCATAGTTGAAAGAGTGACAGGGCCAAAATCAAGGGACGTTCGAGCCAAATTAATTGGACTTCACTACTTATCACTGCAATGAAAGACATTAAAGGTGTGGTAGATCAGTGTCGCATTAACACAAGTACTGTATATGCTAACACCAGGTCAGCATGTGGCACCCTGATAACACTGGCTACAGACCACATTCACATCCACAGTCATTCTAAAAATACAATAATATCCCGCATGCACCTCGTACACTATACACAACGATGGGTGGTTTGGGCTAGCAACCTTACCTTAAACCACAGAATGAAAAGAATTGCCTAAGAATATGGAGGCTATTCATTCGTGTCCAACCCCTCGAGTATCGTGGCATCTAACAGTATATCAACAGATAAACTATGGGATACTATTATTCCTTTAAACTCCCTATCTCTCTTACCTTTCCCCCTACCTCTCTTCCACACACATACAGTACACACACTCGATATCCCCCAGTAAACCTGAATTAAGTTAATCAATCTAATATCATAAATGCTGCCATACCATTTAAATTCACCACACCAAAAACACCCAATCAAGCATAACCTTGAGAACACTAACATACCGTACATTTCCTTCCATATATAAAGACTCATAATGATAATGGATATGGGATCAGAGGATCACCATAGAGGTGATTGAGATGTCGGATTTGATTACATAGTTGATTGATATGGTATTGAATTATTTTATGGAATGGAATGACATGCAAGAGTAAATTATGATGTATTCATATACAAACGTGTAAAATGTTTCATGAGTTTGTTAATTATAATGTCTATCTATCTATACAGGGTGTCCCAGGAGGAAAGGGCATAACTTTGCGAAATTATAGAACAAAATATTTTCAGCCTAAAATGTTCTATAACAAAAAGTCCAAATCTCGACCGGTATTGAGATATTGCATTTTGAAAATGGTATTTTCTTCAGTATTTCCCCATAAGGCTGGCCTACCACACCTCCATCATTCTGCAATTATTTGACCATGTTATTATTAAGATACTATAATTCTGTAAATTGCAAAATGATTATAGACATATGAGCTCACTTTGGACCAGTTGGACCGGGTGGATGGGGCTCGTTAGCCTTGGTCGGCAACTCATCTAGGGGAGACGTTATACAAATCGGGGGGGATGGGACTCGTCAGCCTTGGTTGGCAACCTGTCTAGGGGAGTAAACCTGATACAAATCCGTACTGTTTACCTAAGGGTAAGGCAGGTTAGTGGATTGATTAGCCGAACACCACTGTAGAAAAATAGTGCTAACAAGATACACAGAGGGCCTCGGAGTTGGACGGATCCTAAATTGAGTGGTCAATCCTGTAAGTCCTTCACTAAACTGGCTCGGGTTGTCCCTCTCACAGGGAATAGGTCCGCTTGGGGGCATTCTGTGTATGGCCACCCTCTTAAGGGGAGTAAGGCGTCCGGCAATAGATAGATAGATAGATAGGACCAATTGAAAACTATTTGACATGGGAGAGTCCATTACAGTGATGCAGGGGAGTACACTACATTAAACCTTCAATATCTTTTTAATGGTTGATATTTGGATTTTTTGTTATGGAACATTTTATGCTTAAAATACCTTGTTCTATCAATTCTCAAAGTTATGCCCTTTCCTCCTGGGACACCCTGTATACTCAAGTCCAATCCCCACTTTTCCTATTTGTTTTTCTTTTTTTTCTTTTTTTTGGGGGGGGGTGGCCGACTCAAGACAGAGCCAAAATAGGGACAACACAACAGAAAAAAATAAACACACAAAAACAAAATCCAAATTCACACATATCTAGGTCATCCAAGAGAAGACCCAGAGATCGCGGTCACCAAAGTCCCTCCAGCACTCTCCCGGACCACGACCACTCAGAGAGGTTCTGATCTTAGCAAGCAGACATGCAGCGAAGAAATATATTTATAATGTAACACTTTATAATGTAACACTTGCTAAATAAACAAACCAAAACAGGAACGACACAATAAATAGACAAACAAACTGTAAATATGTGTGTGATATTCAAATTACCTGATCAAATATATATAAATAATGTTACGATTGTGTGTGACGCAAGTTTAGTCATCAGTAGCACCTTGTATAGTGTGTGTGTGTATGTGTAGGCTATATATGTGTGTGTGTGTAGTCATAATTGTATTTGGCAGGAATTGAGTTTTTGGCTAGTGTTGTCCCGCTTCCTATACATTATTACCAATGACTTAAACCCACCTCCTTGCTCAAGGGAGATGGTAACTGCCGGCTATGTCTCAGAATCCCTCCCATATATATCTCCCCTAACTCTTCCATTCCCAATGCCTAATCCACCAATTCATCAATTATAGTTATATTTTTAGCTTTTCTTTAGCCATCCTGTTCTGTCCTATGTCTCAGAAACCCTTCATCAACCTGAGCTAGATTTAAACACCGGTCTGCTGGGTTGCAGGTAGGGACGGTACTACTGAGCTAGCCGCGCAGTGTGTGTGTGTGTGTGTAATGTGCAATATGTGTGGGTGGGTGATATGAGTTCATGTGTGTGTATAAAGTAATGTTTAATGTCCGTGTGTGTGTGTGTGTGTGTAATGTGTGTAAATGAATGTAATGTTTGTGTGTGTTGTTTGTCCGTGGGGGCATGTTTCAAAAGGGTTAGAAAAGGGTTAAAATGATGATGAAAAGTAACAGGAAGTCTATGAAGAGACTAAAAGGAAAATAGGCAGGAGTAGAGAAGACTCAACTTGGCAGCTGATCCATATAATGCAATGATAGCTGAGGGTAAGCAGCGAAGCGATATAGAATATGAGATAATGAATCTTCACACCACAGTGATAGAAATATTGAGGGACGGGAGGGTAAAAAGTTTGGAGGAAGTGCCAGTAATTGGAGATGAAGTTGAAAAAAAAAAAAGGATGTGTATAATGGAAAAGTTTGAAGAAAAGAAACACTGAACGCAGCAGCCGACCCAACACTAGTAGAGGACTATTGGTGGAGAGGAAGGGGAGACAGGTGGAACACTAATATTTTTCAGGTTCATTATTAACACCTTACGAGCGGCCTATGCGGTTTATTTATGTGTACCGCCCAGCGGGGTGTTTTTAGCCAAAATAGGGCTGTTTACGTGATCATTTTCATGCCTAAATAAGACCCAGAACGTAAAACAAGTACCTATCCCTGAAAGGGCATAAACAGAGCTTTCGAATGACACCATAACGATCCTTGTATGATGGATAGTTTTCTTGCAATAACCGTGCAACGCGAGTGCAAAAAGCAGGTAATTCGGTACTTTCGGTACATAATTGAGTATGTAGCGAGTGAGAGAGGGAGGAGGGAGCTGAGATTTGTGTCAGTAGGTTCGCCGCGGTGGTCTGGAGCAGTCATACGCTCGCTAGTCTCCTGCCACCACTTGTCTCTCTCTCTCAGCCACATTACGTGCTGAAATTGCCACTCGAGTTATGTCGAGCGCCGCCACATAGTCCAGCTTTATTTAACTCGACTTATGTTGCGCGCCGCTAGTTATGGGTTAAATGCCATTTCTCTCTAGCCCTCGCTCTGAGATTCAGTAGCGCTCAACATGCTGACATATAGTAGACTACAGTACTGAATGTCTTACCCATTTCCTTGCTCAAGGGAAATGGTACCAGCTATCTATGTACGCGATAAACCTTCATACCTGAGCGGGGGTTGATTTCGGGTCTCATAGGTGGGAGACCATGACACTTTTCACTACACTACCAAACCGGTATACACATACACTGTAAATGATCAAGGATATACAAATATTGAGGGCTGGTCCTATCCAGAGTGAGGTTTGGCATCCTCTACCTAACCTTAGCCCGTTTCTGTCTGTCACTTTATCCAAGGCAATACTATATGCTGTTATATTTCAGCTGATGGTAAATTGAATCCCTTAGCAACTGGTTTTTCGATACTTAACCCGTAACTGGCAGGACCGGACTTAAGTCGGTCTAGAAAAGAAAGTACTATGTGGCGGGGACCGACTTAAGGCGGTGTGCAATTTTGGGCAATAATTGGCTCTGAGAGAGAGACGAGCGGTGGGAGGAGCGTCCGTCGGCTCTGACCGTTCGGCACGGGTCCCGCGCTGCAATTGACGTCCCCTCCACACACATCCACACTCACCACCTAGCTACACAGGGAATTATGTAAGAAAATTACCGTATTTTAGGGATTTTTCCTTCGTCTTGCACGATCGTTGCAAGAGAACCCGTGGTCGTAGAAGGATGTTTCTGGTGTCATTGGAAAGATCAATTATCGCCCTTTCAGGGATACATAATTGTATTACGCTCTGGCTCTTGTTTATGCATGAAAAAGAGCACGGAAATAAGGTCATTTAGGGTAAAACCACCCGCTTGGCAGGTAGTAGAAGTTACTGATGGGCCCGCTCGTAAGGCGTTAATGGAATAATAGGAATCTACTATGTCTCTGCGTCGTATTAATGCCATGTTTTCACATTTAACAACATAATTTGCTACAAAATCAACACAATAGCTGAATAACCAAGATAATAACATAGCATCAACGTCATAGACGTTAGATAATCACAACAGGGTCGTGGTGACGTGATGAGAGCAAGATAGCGGCGTCCATTGAAGAAGCGTTAGAGGCACCCTTTCCACATAACTCTTCCTTAAATGACACAGACCATACCATGACTGACAAAACGGACTCCAACAACGTCAAAGACGGTACTAATAACAATGAGTGGCTACCCAGTTCCCAACACTCCCCGCGCTAATGGTAAAATGGCAAAATTATTACAGCAACGTGCTCGAGCAAACAACAACAAAGAATCCCCAGCAGTAACGGTAGGCTTAACCAAACTCCAGACGCCACTAGGTGGGTACCCATCACAATCTACAGGAACGTACGTACTGTCAAACAAACCCGGAAGGAACAATAATGATTAGATTCAAATATTTTAAAGCAATTTACACCAAATGCAGCAAATTCCTCACCTTCAGCAAAACCCTAGAAAACATCCTCAACATCAAGATTACTGATATAAGAATCAATGAATCTAAAGGCCTATTAGCTGTAGATAGCCCTGACATTCTTGTTTCCCCTGATAAACTTGCAATAGCCTTAGAAATCGATACACTTGAAAACTGGGAGGTATAAATTACACTCCCCAGAAACCTCCAGTACTGCTATGGGACCATTAGAATCTCAACAAACGTTGCCATAGATGAGATTATATTAGGTATCCAAGAAAGCCACAATCCACCTATTGATATTATCAACATCCGTCGTTTAAGAAACAGAATCGACGGTGAACTCCATGATATCCCTATCGTCCTCATCACCTCCCGTCAGACACTACCTATGAATTTATAATCTGGAAACTTGTCTGCCCAGTTTTTTTATACAGTCCTCCACCCACTAGCTGTAATAATAACATCAAATGTTAGCAACAAAATACAATGGATACTGCTGTTCAACTGTATATTATTAATTTGGGAATATTCACCACACAATGCTAATTTATTGGTAACAGCGAGAATGTTGTGTCGGTGGGCTTTGAGGCGTATGTTTATGTACATTTGTGGCAAACTTTTGTAAACCTTGAGTGCGAGTAATGGTAGTTTGAAAGTCTTTGACGCGCAAAGTTTATAAATGACTTGTGGGAAGCCAATACAGTAACTAGTACATATAGATAGTTATATGAATAGATGGTTCGAGGAAAATTATAATAAATAAACCGGTCATATACTATACATGGGAATGAAGTTACAAAAGTATATAGGCTACATAAGGTATTTGAAAACCTGTGTACAGTATGTAGATAATTATATTTATTCAACTTATAATCTATCTATTTATTATTATGTTTTTCATCTTCTGGGAACAGTAGAGTACATCGAATATTGAAAAGTTGTGCATCCATATTATAAACCTAAATTGTTCACTAGGATTTTAACATCAATATTTTGGACATCTTCATGTAATAATGTACATTAATTACTCGACCAACAGATATCTCAATAAAAGCTGTGCAAAATAATCCAACTTCCCCTTGTGAGAATTCTGAAAGCGATCATCTATACAACCGCCACCCAGAGTGAGGGCGATAAAAGCCAAACATATGAATCCGGAAATGTGACCCGGAATCTTGGAATATTGGACCGTCAGCAGAGGGAGAGAACTACTGTGGTGGCTGAAAATGGTTGTTGGGAAGTGGGAGGAATAGGAGGAGCAAAGGTTGAAAGGAATAGAAGAGGAGGATGTAGAAAAGGGGATATAAGAGGAGACGAAATTTAACTGACTAGAAATGGAAGATATATACAATTATTGTAGTTTGGAAGAAAAGTGAAAAATGAGAGATTAGGTTGAAATGAATAGAGAATAAGGGTATACAAAAGGAATGCATTCTGGAAAGAAGTGGGCCTAACAAGATATGAGGCAGAAAGGATTCGTGGAAGAGGATGTAGGAAAGGGTTAAAAGGTTGATGAAAACTAAAAGGAAGTCTATGAAGAGACTAAAAGGAAAATAGAAGTTATGAAAAATAGGCAAGTGTAGAGAAGACTCAACTTGGCAGCTGATTCATATAATGCAACGATAGCTGAGGGTAAGCAGTAAAGCGATATAGAATAGGAGATAAAAAAGCTTCACACCACAGTGATAGAAATATTGAGGGACGGGAGGGCAAAAAGGTTGGAGGAAGTGCCAGGAATTGACGATGAAGTTGAAAAAAAAAGAGGATGTGGAGAATGGAATAGTTTGCAAAAAACACTGAACGCAGCAGCCGACCAAACACTAGTAGAGGAAAAATTGGTGGAGAGGAAGGGGAGACAGGAGGAACACTAACATTTTTCAGGTTCATTATTAAGCGCCATTTCTCTCTAGCCCTCGCTCCGAGATTCAGTAGCGCTCAACATGCTGACATATAGTAGTCTACAGTACTGAATGTCTTACCCATTTCCTTCCTCAAGGGAAATGGTATATACCAGCTATCAATGTACCGTATGCGATAATCCTTCATATCTGAGCGGGGGTTGAATTCAGGTCTCCTAGGTGGGAAACCAAGATGCTTTTCACTACTCTACCGAACCGGTATACAAATACACTGTAAATTATCAATGGTATACAAATGGTGAGGGTTGGTCCTATCCAGAGTGAGGTTTGGCATCCGCTACTTAACTTTAGCCCGTTTCTGTCTGTCTCTTTTACTATCTTACTTTTCCTCCAGGGGGCGGGTGGCTAGGAATCTTGCTCCACTTGTAAAATTCATTTACTAGACGAGACAGAGAAAGGGGCAAGGGAACGTGTAAGTGGTCCTCATCCCTAAGAATTGGAAGTTTAAATGTGGTTTCGGAGCAGTCTCTGTCAGGAGTTGCCCACCCATACCTATGACGTACATACATACATAAAAAGGGTATGAAATAGGTATATAAAGTCATTGAGTATATTGACAGTGATTATTTGTTACAGGATACAACTTCAATGATTGACTGACACACGGGAGGGGTGGACGGTGCTGATGGAAGACTAATCAAACAATATGGAGGAGCCAAGGAAGAAGAGGACGTCAGGATGGGAACAGGTGAGATATTACACAAAGAGGCAAATCCGACTACATTGGCTGACTGGTCCCTCAACTGGAATATAATGAATGGTAAAGACAATTAGGGGGGATGTATGGATTATAAGAAGAAATGGAAAGGATATTTCGGACATATACAGTATAAATAAAAGAGGAGCAAAGCACAGAAGAATAAGCTAATGTGGAGTGTGAATGAGGAATGGGGAAGAAGTAAATTTAAAAAGATGATAACATGACAGATAAGTGGATATAAGTAAGTGAAAGAGAGAGACAAAGGTACACTCGGCTACCATAGTCTCTAGCCCACTTTTTCTGGCAAGAGGTGAGGCCGAGACCCTTTCTGGATGGCGGTCCACAATGATGGTTAGGGGTGAAGTTTGGGAGAGAGGGAAACGCACACACAAACACAGTGTGAAGCATTTGAGGCCAGATTTGAAGACATTAACACCTTACGAGCGGCCTATGCGGTTTATTTATATGTACCGCCCAGCGGGGTGTTTTTAGCCAAAATAGGGCTGTTTACGTGATCATTTTCATGCCTAAATAAGACCCAGAACGTAAAACAAGTACCTATCCCTGAAAGGGCATAAACAGAGCTTTCGAATGACACCATAACGATCCTTTTATGATGGCTAGTTTTCTTGCAATAACCGTGCAACGCGAGTGCAAAAAGCATGTAATTCGGTACTTTCCCCATATAATTCAGTATGTAGCGAGTGAGAGAGGGAGGAGGGAGCTGAGATTCGTGTCAGTAGGTTCGCCGCGGTGGTCTGGAGCAGTCATACGCTCGCTAGTCTCCTGCCACCACTTGTCTCTCTCTCTCAGCAACATTACGTGCTGAAATTGCCACTCAACCTATGTCGAGCGCCGCCACATAGTCCAGCTTTATTTAACTCGACTTATGTGGTGAGCCGCTAATTAAGGGTTAAAAGCTTCACACTGTGCTCGTTTGTGCGTTTCCCTATCTCCCAAACCCCACTCCTAACCATAACTGTGGGCCGCTGTCCAGAAAGGGTCCGAGCCTTACCTCTTGCCAGGGAGGGGTGGGCTACAGACTATGGTATCCATGTGTACATTGACGAGAAAACTGTAATAATGAGAAAGATTTAGAGTCCTACTGAAGGGAGCATCTGAGTAAGTAGGAAACGGAGCTTTAGCCTGCCGAGGAGAAGTGGCTATTATAGATGGTCTGCCAGAATCAGTTTTTGAGCCCTTCACTATCTGAGAGGCCAATATGTTTACATTTCTGCTTCAACGGAGCCTTGAACCCTAACTCTGATGTGGACTTGGCTCTCAGTACATGGATTCGGACTCACATAAGTTATTGATTTTTGTTTTGTCTATGTGAATGAGGGAGACAAAAGGCATAACTGCCTGCAGCGAGTGCCTCCCCCAGAGTTGAAAGAGTGACAGGGCCATAATCAAGGGACGTTCGAACCAAAATGCCTGGACACACGGAGTTTGAAGCAATTTAAGTCATAGGAAGAGGGAAAGACTGATTCTGGGAGAGTTCCAGAGCTCACCAGTTGAATAGAAGAAAGTCTGAGAATAGTGTTTCACTCTTAGGTTGGAGAGTTGCACAGATTAGGGGTGGGATTGTGTTGCAAGACGGGTACTACGTATCCTACATAGAGGAGGTGGTACACACTGGGAAAGCTCCGAGGAACACTGATTATTGTAGTAGTGATATAATAGCGAGACAGATGCAACATTGCGGCGAAGGGAGAGAGATTGCAAAGCGTTGGTGAGTGGACGGGAATTAATGATACAAAAGGCTTTCCTTTCTAATTTGTCTAGGAGTGTGGTGGGAGAGGATCCTCCCCACACATGTGAACAATGCTCAATACAAGGACGCACTGTGCCCCTGTACAGAACACGAAGTTGCGCAGGGGTAAAGAACCCCTTCAGGCGGTTGAGCACACCCAGCTTCTTGGATGTTGCCTTAGCAAGACTGGTAATATGGTCCTTCCAAGTGAGAGCAGAAGAAAAAGAGACACAGAGAATATTGAGAGAAAATGAAGGATTGATTTTTGTATTATTGAAGAATAAGGGAAAGTTCTCTGGACGTTCCGGACTGGTAATATGATGGAGCAATTGGGTCTTGGAAGCATTAAATGCAACAAGGTTTTCTTTACCTCAATTGGAAATATTAGCTAGATCTGAAGATAAGTGTTCTATGGCTTCATTACGTTGGTTTTTGAGGGACTGCTGGCTTGGGTGTTCTAGAAAACTAATTGAGTAGTGTAAGGTAGATTCGTCTGCATATGAATGGATGGGACTGGATGTACAGTTGAGAAGATCATTTATGAAAATTAAAAAGAGAATAGGAGATAGGACAGAACCCTGAGGAACACCGGAGTTGATAGGATGAGGAAGTGAGCGATGTCCGTCCACAACCGCAGCTATGGAACGGCCGGAAAGGAAATTAGAGACAAAGGCACAGATGGAGGGATAGAAACCAAAGGAGGGTAGTCGGGAAATTAAAGATTTGTGCCAGACTCTATCGAAGGCCTTCGATATGTCTAGTGCAACAGAAAAAGTTTCACCGAAGTCCAGACCAAGAGTTAGTAAGATATGAAAGAAGCTCACCAGTACAGCGACCCTTAAGGAGGCTATACTGGCAACCTGAGAGCAGATTATGAGAAAAGAAATGCATAAGAAATTTGGAAGCAAGAATAGTATCACAAACTTTAGAGATACAAGAGATGAGAACAATTGGACGATAGTTGGAGGGTTGAGAGCGGTCACCCTTCTTTGGGACAGGTTAAATGAGAGCAAACTTCCAGCAAGAAGGGAAGACGTTAGAGGAGAGACAGAGACGAAAGAGTTTGCCTAGGCATGGGGTCCCCACGGAAGCACAGTTTTTGAGTACAACAGGAGGAACACCGTCTGAACCGTATGGCTTCTTAGTATTAAGCTCAGAGAGGGTAGAAAGTACATCTTTAGAAGAGATTAGAATATTAGGCATATGTAAGAGAGAGGGAGGTGGAGAGGGAGGAATAGCACCGGAATCATCCAAGGTGGAGTTTCTAGCAAAAGTTTGAGCAAAGAGTTAAAGGTAGACAACAACGAGTGGTAATCAATGGTGTTTCTTCTGAGTAGACTTTCTGGAGTTCCACAGGGATCTGTCCTTGGACCACTACTGTTTATAATATATGTCAATGACATAGATTTTGGTCTGTTGAGTGTGATCTCTAAGTTTGCAGATGACATAAAACTTGGAATGAATGTGAAATACCCCAAAGGGGTTGAATAACTCACGATGGACCTCAACAGACTGGGTGAATGGTCGGAGACATGGCAGACGCCTCTAAGCTTGGAAAAGTGCAAGGTGATGCATATTGGCCAAGCAAGCCGCAAGTCAGGCTATTTACTATTGGGAATGCCTCTGGAAGCGATTGACTTGGAAAAGGATTTGGGTATTCTGATTAGTAATGACCTAACATTTTCCAATCACTGCATTGAAGTAGAGAAGAAAGCTCAGACATAATTGGGCTATATTAAGAGGCAATTTAAGTATAGAAATAAGGAAATAGTCCTCACACTTTACAACGCTCTGATACGGCCTATCCTGGAGTATGCTGTTTAATTCTGGTCTCCAGCACTCAGGAAAGATATAGAGCGACTAGAAAGAGTACAAGCTAGAATTACAAAGCTTATTCCATTGCTTAGAAGAATGAGCTATGAGGACCGGTTGAGAGCTCTTGATCTCTTTCCGATGGAGACACACAGGCTATGAGGTCAGCTCATTGAAATATTTAAAATACATAATGGGTTTGACAATGTGGATTATAGCAAAATGTTTAGCCTAAATATGAGTGCAACACGCAACCAAGGCTGGAAATTAGAATTGAAAAGCTTTAGCACGAGTATTTGTGGAAACTTTTTAACATATAAGATCTGTTCTACCTGGAACAAACTTCCCTCCGAAGTTGTAAACAGTTCTTCAGTAGAGCAGTTCAAGAAGAGAGTAGATAGTATGTTGTACACTCTGTAAAGCGTGTAGTGCACTAAACAGTCTCTCTCCTTCCACTTCGAGCATCTCCTCGGAATGGACTGCAAGGTCTCCAAGATACTAACTATTCCTTGTAACTCTGTGTAACTCTCTCTCTCTGCAAATAAATATGAGAGAGAGTGAGTATGAAGTGAGGCGGGTCGGGTCGTGAGCAGTGGGGAATCTGCAACTGACTGTCCAGAGAAGTGAGTGTGTCACTGATTGGCCGGCCTCTCTCCGAGCGGCCTCTCTCCGAGGTGGGGGCTCGTGAGTTTGGTCACGGTGCCCACTATATAAACCATCACTGCCTTTCCGCCCTACTACAATGAAGCAACTTGGTTGAGCCCGAGAACTTTCAGTCTTCTACTGTACTTCTCACTTCTTCGCTTGTTCTTCTTCTGTCCAATTGCTCTTCTTTCCTTCTTTACTCCAGCCATCTAGTCTGGTCTGGTCCTACTTCGGTTCTGGACCCCGTTCTCCCACATGTTTAGCCCTATTAGTTTGGAGATTTTAAGACTTTTTCTTGCCATATAGGTTTTGATTTTATTCTGGTGAGCAATAGCATGCCTGGAATTTAGAAGGAACCAACCTTTTACGGGGGGCATTTGTCTACCGAAAAATGCACACATTTATCTCGCAAGGGGGTATTGGAGGTATATATTTAAGCTTGATGGTCCAGGGAGGAAACTAAAAGAATACTAATACAAACAAAATATATATATCTTCCCCTAATCCAACTGGTCAGTGTCCGTGTCCGTGTCTGTGACCCGCTAACACATATAGATCTTGTTATCCAACTTGAAACTGACAACCTATCTCAAGTTTGGCGAATGACTTGGAACTCGGTGACCTTGTTATCAGAGTCAATTATAGGTGATTGGTAGATAAAAGGAAACATTATTAAAAGGTTCAAACAGTGTCTCTCTTGTACTCTATAGATATCCTAACGACAAGTATAAAAGATCGAAGATATTGTAGCATGAGAGTTTGTCAAGGTTATATTTGCTAAATGACGTACTATAAATATCCCCGCTATAGCTATAATGTACTGTATATTGTCCTCTTTAAGTTATGCACGTTAGGTACAGTAGTTATTGGTAATTCTACATTCCTTAATGTTTATTAGTAACTTTTGTATGAACAAATATTTAGTTATAACAATGAAAAGTCTCTGACAAAAATATGTGTGTGATAACCCGGGTTCGAATCCCGGTGGATCATATATACTTTAATTAATTTCATTGGGGGTGTGGTGGTGAGATTAATAAAAATAATATTATTAGTAGGTTTAGGGATATTTCTTCGAGAGGCCGGTCTATATGATCTGTGCCCCATGAATATTCTTTCCTCTCACTTAAACAGTAGGCTACCATAGTGCGGTTGGGAATATGAACATGATTAGATTAATATCCAGTATTCGAGAATGGATAATATGTCGTAGGCGTGTGCATAAACCTTTAACCGTCCTGGTGGTGTAATGGTTAAGGTGGCAAAAATATGTGTGTGATAACCCGGGTTCGAATCCCGGTGGATCATATATACTTTAATTAATTTCATTGGGGGTGTGGTGGTGAGATTAATAAAAATAAAATTATAGTAACACAAGAACAAATTGAAGCAGTTGTACTTTTGTATTATACATCCTCTCCCATAATTGTCAAATCAACTATAAAATAATTCGCTATCAGTTATGTAAGGAAGAAGGCACATATTTAATATTCAGTAAGATGTTTGAATATCAGAGTGTGGTTTACAGCCAGACCAGATTCCTTCCCAGCTCTCTGGCACACACACAAGAGGAGGCCTCAGATCGTATCCTGCCACTAGCCTTGCTATTTGGACGACTAAAGAGTGTGCCATAAGTTAAGGCGATTCAGAGGCATAATAATAAAATTAATCAATAGCTAATTACATGGCCAACACGACATAATTTACTCATAATCAGGACACTAGACTATCAGTAGTTATAATACAGAGATAGACTTGGTTTTGAGTAGTAATCTCGCTAGAATCACAATGTCAGTATTTAGGATATGACGGTCAGAGTGAGAGAAAATACCACAAATGTTTTGAATAACCAGCCCCAGATCCCTTTCCAGCTCTCTTCCACACACAAGAGGAGGCCTCATATCGTATCCTGCCACTACCCTTGCTATTTGGACGACTGCTGAGTGTACTGCTCACTCTTGAATACATCTGGGACTGAAAAGTGCGAATGATGTGCAGTGTTGTGGGTGAATGTCTGAGTGTATCTGTGTTGGGGGGAGGGGGAGGGGTTTATGTATATGATAGTTTGTGTGTGTTTGGAAGAGGTAGGAGGAAAAATGTGTATGTTAGTTTGAGTGTACTTTATGTACGTGTGTTTTAGTGGTTGTATCACCATTACTTTAAACAAAAATACCCATCATGTTATTATTAATGTGCAACTGATTGATCAGTATGGCTTAAATTCGAAGTCCGCTTTCTCCAAAAATAACAGGCCCGCTATCGCTCGCCACGACAAAATGAACACCTAAATGGTATGAAAGGTCTTAATATTGGCAAAGAAATGGGGCAAAAGGTCTTAAAATCGCCAAACTAAAGACCGAACGTCACAAAATCTGAACACGAATGGGACTCAACATGAGGGTGAAAAGTGACCAGAAAAACTACCCATCCCCCCTTCAAGGGGTAAGGAAGATCAGCACGTAACATAGGAACAGGGACATATTTGACAAGGAATGAATATATACAATAGATGCCACCAAAAACCAAGACCTTTAGCATTCGGTATTTCTGAACACCATTCACTCATCAGCTCCAATATATCATCGGTTTCACCTCAGATGCTATGTATTGTTCACGCCAAAGTCTCTTCACATCAACATCTGGGGAATAAGAGACCTTCCAGGTTTGTCATATTAACTTTCATAATAATTGTCTGTGTTAAAATTCCTAATGACAAATGATATTATTAAAGCTATTTAATACAAAGTAAATACCATATTCCATTACATTTTGAAGAAAGCCTAGACATAGAGTACTTGGGATTAAATACTATGCCCTGATCCTGATTATCATTATTTAACAAGGAGGCAGATTGGCCCTGTCCGACCGTGTTTAAGGTTCTCGCCGCACATCGGACCACTCCCAGTGATTCCCAGTGATGCCCAGTGATTTCCCAGTGACTCCTGGTGATTCTGGTATGAACTGGAACTGAAACCAAAAGCTGTCTGCGAATCAGATACAAAACACTGAGCATCACCAGGACCCACAGGGAGTCACAGGGGATCACTGGGAATGGTCCGATTCGTGGCTAGAACTTTAAACACGGTGAACATTTTGTCGGACAGGGCGAATCGGCCACGAGTGGTTTGGAGTCACTGGGAGTCTACCAAGAATCACTTGGATTTCGCTAGAGTCACTAGGATATTGCTAGAGTCACTAGGAGTCATCGAATTTTCACCGCGAATAGGGCCAGGAATCCGAATTTTCAGCTACTCCTAGTGATTCTAGCTCGCATTCGTGACTGTGTGAAGTACCCTTTAATAAATATATTATTCATATAAACCTGTAATACTTCTCACGTGAAAGTATAATATACATTATACAGGTAGTTAACTTTTCATGGTCAAACATTATAGATAGGCCTAGTATTAACCTGTGTAAGTACAATTTCCCACAAGACATTGTATTCACCCAGTGATTGTGTGTAGAGAAGGAAATTACGGTAGTTGAGGTAATTAAATAATGTGAACAATGTATGGTCAATGTTACAATACACTACTTGTAGTCTACAAGTTCTGCAACTCCCCTTACCTAACATAACGAGAATGGTGGATACGGGTTTGTATGTGGTTTGAAACGTCAAGTTCGTTTGGTGGTGGACAGTGGAGTTTGGATTACTACTGCGAGGGGCGTTGTAGTCGCCGGGGTAAAGTTTGAGCCAGCGTAATCATGGCTTGGTTGTTGTCGTCGGTTAATACTCTAGAAGTTCTGCAACTCCCCTGACCTAACCTAAGCAAACAAACACAACCTATAAGTGTTACCTATATTTGGTAATCGTATGAAATATTACAGAACTCGGTAACGAATGAAAAGAAGAAGGTGGGAAGGATAAACTATCCACTATTTAGACAATAGATTAAATATATTTGTTTCGTACAGTATAGTAAGCATTGATATTATGACCTTACGGTACATAATAATACAGACTTATCGTATTATATCAATGTCTGTAATGATGTATGAATACAGTCATTGTACTTAATGATGATATTAGAGGACTGTAGTTATAGCCTACAAGAGACATACTTGAGGAAAAATGAATTTCAATTATAGGGTCAAACACACAATGGGGGCCATGCCTGGCATACTCGCATCCCATTCCTAACAAATCCCAGTGATGCTCGGTGACTCCCAGTGACTCCTATCTAATTCGCAGTGATTCCTATAATACTCCTATCGACTCGACTCGTATATTACAGTAATCTGAAATGTTAAAATGTTCAATAACTCTCATGCACTTCATTCCTGGTTTTATCCAGGTGATTCCTGGTGATTCCCAGTGATTCCCAGTGACTACCAGTGATTCGCAGGTACACTCCCACTGGTTCCTACGGTGTTGTGAGTCCACAGGGAATTGCAGACATTCGTGGTGTATTCCCAGGAATCACCAGGAATCATTACTCCTAGTGATTCTAGCTCGCATTCCTGACTGTGTGATGTACCCCTAACCCTCCACCATACAGTATAGCTTAGTACGGGGATATAGACATATTAATATAATACACAATATATGACTGGCTAATAGTAGACTACTTGATACGTCCCTTTTAAGTAGAATACAATAGTAAAATACTAGTTAAGGTAATATTCAAATGGTATAGTCGTCAGGATTAATTCGTTTCATGTTCCCTGTTAGTAGCACTGCACAGTGGAGAGGTATCCCCTCCACCTCCTCTCATTGTTCCCATACCCCCACCTATACCCTCCCATTTTCTCTACGACCCCAGCACTACACCCACCCTCCCTTCTCTCGCTCTCACCCAGGTAGGAGCTACTTCTGGGACCTCACCGATTACACTTATTCTGAACACCTAATGAAGGAATGAAGTATTTCACACACATCTCTCGACCACCATCTCCTGCACATTAAACATATGAACTAAACAAAACCTAACCTGAAGCTGATAATTACTCCCGTTACTAGTAGGGTTAACTGTATAATGCTATAATATACCAGGTATGAGGGGTAGAAAAACACACTTGTATAATTATATAAGGTATAATGAGATTATTTGGTTATACACGAAACTGTTATACAGAGTGGTATTGTAGTAGAAGAATTATTGATCAGTTCAATATTATAACTCTTGTAGTTAATCTGGTATATAATAAATGGGCGATATATAGTTATTTAGTCATTATTCTTAACAGGTGTGAATTCAAATGATCTTGAAAGTTATCTCAAGAGAATAAGCCTGAATAGGCGTGAAGCTTTCAATAGTAGGTCAAATTGGATTTTCGGTCACGTACGTGTTTTTTTTTGTAACATAATCATTTTTCTCATCAGTTCCTTCATTAGTGTGTTTTAATGCGTTTCTCCATCTGCAAATTCATTTTTACCCATTATTTTGCAATATTAAAACATGCCCCCTAAAGCCATATTTTGTCATTACCCTAACCTAACAACCTAACCTAACCTGGGGGCTACCGCCCCCAGTCCCCCGCAGGGTTAGCATAGATATAGAATATGACAAAATACTAAAAATACGGTAAAAGAGGGAAAAATATTATTTCTCAGATGATCCAAGATGGCCGCCATTTTTCCTTCCACCCTTATTTAACCCACAAAGTCTAAGGAAAAATAATTTAATATGCAGCGGTAAAGACATATATTGCGGTGACTTTCACTCTATGACAAAGCTATAGCCTACACATTTAGAACATTATATACCATACGTGACCGAAAATCCAATTTGTCCCAATAGTATTATGTGGAGTAGATACCCTACGTCTTGCCATTACTCAGGGAGTATTTAACGCAATTTGCTATGTTTCAACCCATATTGCTACATAGCCATAGTGAACTTGGTTACAAAACCAGATACCTGATCCAATAGAGTAACTTTATGGCAAGGTGTTAAGGGTAAGGTTACACAATGAATAATTAAGTCCTGCCCTAATGTATGGGTGAGCGTAAGTGTTGAGGGCATGGTAACTTTAAAATACACCCCTCCCTAATGGATAAATGAGCGTAAGAGTACCCGAGGGGTAGTTAATCAAAATAGGGCACCAACCCTTCAGGATTATTAAGCCTGTTTAAGTCAAGTAATATTTTCAAGCCTGGAGCCTCTTTTCGAAAACCCAAATACCTTGCCCGAGGGTAGTTCGTGTCCCGTTTAAATACAGTAGTTTTACATTATGGTCAATTAGGAAAACAATATGGCCTAATGATTGGGTAGATAGCTCCGTTAAGAAGATGAGTGTTGAGTTAGCGTAATGAAGTCACATGACCGAATCACTGGGCACATTCTCGGCAATAATTCATTGCATTTATTGTCAAATTGTCTGTTTACACTTATTTAATGAGTCCTGAACTGTCTGGAAACAGAGAGATTTGTGGTGAATATGATTGAGCAAATGTGTTGTTCTTGTTTACGGTGCTAATAAGTAATGATATTAGTATTTAATAGTTGTATAAAAGGAAATAATTCATAATACTTGAATGGTTTACTTTGTGTGTTCATTGATGGGATAGACTCATGGTGGAATTGACACAGACGGTCCTCGTTGTCTCAAGTTTGTTACATAGCCCAGACAGCCATTACAACGATGGACATGAAATACAACATCACGTAGGTTAGTTTGGCAGCTATATTAGAGTATAATACAGTACTTAACAATCAGTACATCGGTATGAACCTTTCAGGGGTCAATGGTAAATGTATCGGTATGAATCCCCCCCCCCCCCCCCCCGGCCGTTTCTCTCTCTCTCTTTCTCTCCCTCTGTCTTTCAGTCTTTCAAATTTAGTAAAGCTACTACTTGACTCTGCCTATGATACATTGCATTCCTTCATTAGGTGTTCTGAATACATGCAAATGGTGAGGTCCAGAAGTAGCCCTTAACTGGGTAAGAGCGAGAGAAGGGTGGGTGGGTGTAGTTCTGGGGTTGGAGAGAAAATGGGAGGGTTTCGGTGGGGGTATGGTAACAACAAGGAGAGGAGGTGGAGGGGATACCTCTCTACCGTGCAGTGCTACTAACGTCTGAGTCCAGGGAAACGAAACGAATTAATCCTGACGACTGTACCATCGTATTCAAGTGGGTAAGGTCAGTTTAGGTAAACAAATGGAGGGAGGCGTTTGGTCATAATGTATAAACTGGCTAACAAACGGTATCCCTTCAATCTTGATGTGTAATTAATTATGTTGAGAAACTATAGTAGCCAGCCACCTGACGAACCTGATTGATTATGTACTTAAAATGTAGACCAGCCGTGATTGATAGGTTGGTGTTGGTGGTAGTGGTGGTAGTGGTGGTGTTGTTTTAATATAACGGTTATGGTGATGGTAGCGTTTGTGGTGATGGTGTTGTTGTGGGTGTTGTTGAAAGATCTTGCACATAAGATATATACATACTGTAAAGTGCATATCCAGTATTACAGTCCCTGTTTTTGTTCTAATCTAAAGAATTTATTTTCTAGGTTACTAGATTTGTTTTTGGAAAAGTTTGATTTGTTTTTTACTGTGTTAATTTAATCTATAGGAATTATGAAAAAGTGTATGTCTGACCGGATAATTTACCCCAACCTTAGTCTGTCCTTAGTTCCTTACTCATAATGTAGAGTATTATATGTATCAATTGGTGACCATGGGATTGGGCCCATACGGGATTGGGCCCACTTAGGTTAGGTTAGGTTCCAATCCCGTGGGCCCAATCCCGGATGGGCCCAATTCCGTATATTCCGTATGGGCCCAATCCCGTATGGGCCCAATCCCTATTGAACCGTATCAATTAATTAGTGAAAAATGAAGGGTCTTATATTCGACAGTTTAGGTCAGTCCACAAGGTATAGTATATAATTGATGTCTAACAATATAATAAAGAATGTTCCTTGATATTTGTAATATTTGTGTTACATTTTGCCCTGGAATATACTGTATGTTTTGTAACATTAACATTTTATTATATCATCATCGAATCATTAGAGTACACCCACATAAACTGTGTTTAAAGCAGGCAAGAACACGGCAATTAAAATGCCAATAATATTATTCCCTTTTCAAAGATATATTGGCTATAATAAAGCCATCAACTATAATTATTGATATGTAAATTAAATATCTATCTGTAAAATGTTTTATTATACTGGACACTTTTATACCTTTGATTGTTTAAAGTGTACCCAATGATTCCTTCCCCAACTTTTCCACAGAGGGTCCCTTGAATTTCCAGCCCCCCGCAGTCCACCACCAGATTGGAATCTTTAATCTGGAACCGGTCTGATTGGCGCCAGGTTCAATCAGATTCATGTATGGATAGGTATTTTACAGATAATTATTTTACAGTAGCTGAGAACTTTAACTACATTGTAAAACTTGGGTATACAATATATTAATTAAAATGTAAAACTTGCAAACTAAACAAACCAAAATTGGGACAAGGACAATATAAAGTCAAATTAAATTATCAAAATCGCTATGTGGAAACAACGTTTACTAAAATAAAATTATTAAATAAAAGAACACAATCCACCACATAGGGTGTACATTACTACATGAGCAAGTTAATCTGTTTCCCAAGCAAACTAATCGCACATATAACAACGCACTATCGTCACGTTAAAGGAAGTAGTCAAGTTTGGGAAGTCCGGGACGTTCTGGCAAATTTTACTAAACTCTGCATGAATAAAGAAACTATATGTTAAATGTCAAAATATTATTTAAAATCAAATTTGCAACATGACAAGACATTAAAATAGTACAAAATACAAATATTGATAAGATATCTATACTATTACAAAATAATATATACAATACAGTACAGCACTCACTAACGATAGTGCTATCGGGTAGGTACCTGTAAGCATAGCATGCCTCAAGTGACCCCTATCAATAACAACCCTACAAATAACCTACATTTATAGCACAAATAAACTAAGGAAATCGCAAAAGTAAGCAATTGATACTATCGACAATGAATACATATAATATAAAGACAAATAATTACAAAATATGAAGTAACAACAGATTTAAACAAAGAGTACTCTTTTAACAAGAACAATAAATTTAAAAAATCATCAATATTAATATTAATAATAAATAATAGAAAAAGAAAAAGATAAACAATAAATACAGACAAAAAGTAAGCAGAGGTTATACAAGAAACTTCAAGTTAAAAATGCTTGATTAAAATTATTGATGTCAAATTTTAGAATACAGTCACAATAATTGACCCTAAAAAGATTAAATTTATGGAACAATTTACTTGCCTCAAAACCTCTGTCCACTAAGAGTCTGTATAGTAACCTAGCTCTAGCCCAAAAGTCATCTACTTTAGTGCAGATTTTACAAAATCTTATTAATTGGGAATAAAAACAATTATAAGTTATTTTACTATCGATATTACTACTAGGGAAAGGAAAGTTTATTACGTTAAAATTAAAATCATCAACTTTGTGATATACTTTAAGTATGCACTGTTCATTAACAATCTCTATATTTATATCAAGAAAATTTTCAACTTTATAATTTACGTTACATTGTGTGAGGGGAATATAATTAGGGTAAATAAGTTTAGCAACTTGATTAAAATTTAACAAATTGCAAACAAGAATATCATCAATATATCTACTATTATTACTTAACAGTTTAGCAAGTGCTAATTTTTCTGGAATTTTATTTTTCTTGCTACTGTCAACTAAGTCTTTTATATATTTAAATTCTAAAGCAACCAAGAATAAGTCTGCAATTAAAGGGCTAGCATTTCCACCCATAGGAATTCCTAATATTTGTTTGAAAATGTACGGCCCGAATCTAACATAAGTATTGAAAAGGAGGAATTTAAGGGCATCTTTAAGTTTAGTTCTATCAAAATATACAGAACTAGTGGGAGTAGAGCTAAGTGATGCATTATTAAAATATGTATAAACATTTATGAAATAATTACCATTCCTATAACACATAAACTGTAACACAACTGGTGGCCTGCACATTATAAGTGTATTCATTTGACGAACCCTATCATTCATTATAGAATACACTTAACATATTTATCATAAGATAATACATTATTAACTATATTGTGTAATTACAACCATTTGAAAACAATTTGATTTCACGCTCTCCTTGTATATATCACTTCTGGCAGCTAACCTACCTGTCGGTCTTATTAGAACCCTATTATCTCATTACGGTAACCAGGTGAGTGAAGCCTTTGAATATAGATCTAGTGAATTTCCTTCCTGGGGTTTATACCAGCACCCATAATGAGCTACAGCAGCTACCCAGTGTATTTATCACAACCCAGTCCTAACCTTACCTAGAGGTATCACACTAGCACTTTTTCCCTCAACTGTTATCAGCCAATCTGACCTGGCTGTTTATAAGGAATAGTTAGGTTTTAATTGAGTGTAATGAGCTCAAACTAAGAAATTTGTACTAAAACATTGTCTATGGTGACCCTAGATATGTGGTTAGGTAGAACTGTGGCAGCACCCCAGGATGTAATGAACAACGTGGGTATGGTACCCCAAGATGAAGTGTAGCCACGGTGCCCTTATAGTTGCGTCTGAGGATGGTGGTTTTTGTATAGGTAGAACTGTGGCAGCACCCCAGGATGTAATGACCAACGTGGGTATGGTACCACAAGATGAAGTGTAGCCACGGTGACCTTATGGTTGCTGTCTGAGGATGGTGTTTTTTTTATAGGTAGAACTGTGGCAGCACCCCAGGATGTAATGACCAACGTGGGTATAGTACCACAAGATGAAGTGTAGCCACGGTGACCTTATAGTTGCTGTCTGAGGATGGTGGTTTTTGTATAGGTAGAACTGTGGCAGCACCCCAGGATGTAATGACCAATGTGGGTATAGTACCACAAGATGAAGTGTAGCCACGGTGACATTATGGTTGCTGTCTGAGGATGGTGGTTTTTGTATAGGTAGAACTGTGGCAGCACCCCAGGATGTAATGACCAACGTGGGTATGGTACCACAAGATGAAGTGTAGCTACGGTGACCTTATGGTTGCTGTCTGAGGATGGTGGTTTTTGCATAGGTAGAACTGTGGCAGCACCCCAGGATGTAATGACCAACGTGGGTATGGTACCACAAGATGAAGTGTAGCTACGGTGACCTTTAGTTGCTGTCTGAGGATGGTGTTGTTTGTATAGGTAGAACTGTGGCAGGAAACCAGGATGCAATGACCAACGTGGATTTGGTACTCCAAAATGATGTATAGGTACGGTGACCTTATAGTTGCTGTCTAAGGATGTTTATGTTTGTATAGTCTGTTCTTCTTTTAAGCTGGTGGGAAATTGCCTTGCTCCCATCTTAATTACTCAGATATTACAGCATTTTGATTGCCAAATATGTTGTTAACCCCAACTGTACCATAGATTACAGTAATAAAAGTTCCCCCCACCCCACCCCACCCCACCCACACAGTCCCAAGCAATGTGGCCAACATGGCAAGGTATAACAACTTCCCACCTCAATAGATGGAGGAATGATGGCTCTCCCAGCCTGTAGAGGCTTGCATATAAGCTGAGAAGTGTTGCCAACTCTAGAGCAGTGCTCAAGCGGTCATGGTACCAGGCACTGCCTGATACTGGCAGTTACAAGGAAAGTATATTACTGGCGGCTCTCTGCCTTCGCTGGGACTGGGGAGTGATTTATCTACTGACGGCAGAAAGCCGTCGCTGGTACTGAACTGTTTAATCACGAAAATTTGGCAATACTATGAAGCGACATGGTAGTTTCTTATTTTTCCATTAGTCAATGAGGAGATTTGCTGGGTTAATCTGTACTAATACACTAAAGTGGGTTACATAATATAACTCTGTGGCCGCCATCAGGAGGTCAGTCAGTATCAGTTCACTATTGATGCACAAGTCTGGCACAGTTGTCTATAGGACCACTACAACTTCATTACAGTGTTAACCATGTTGTATACCTTAGATGGTCCATCCCTGCTGTATTTAGTCCTTTAACTCTCATTCTGAACATCTCTCTGTAATTGGCTAAGTTACTCAGTGTTGTAGACTTGAAACATTAAAACTAAAATAAGAGTGCAATACTGGAAGGGAGTGAACCCTGCACTAGGTATGCAGAAAGACCTCCTAACTGCTACAATGAGTAAATCCTGTACAAACCCAAATGTGTATGTGTTAGCCCGAGTCAGTCACTCTGGGTATTACCTGGCTTGGTTCACTTCCCAGACTGCTGGCTGGGAGGGAAGGAAGGAGGTTCATAACACAGACTTCCTTTGGGAGATTTTCATAGGCTTCGATTTGCTATTTAGTGTTGTATCGTAGCCAGTCTTTAACATTAACTGTACAGTATCAACTTCTGTTTCAGTTTAACCTTTTCATTACATGTGACCATTCCTAAGCTTAATACATTCGTCGTTTGCATTGAACATGCGCGAAATAAAGGTAACAAACTGAAGGAGTTACTGGAGTTATTTTAAGTCCATGAGAAATACAATAACAAATTTCCCAAATACATTTAAATTGTTTATTGCGGTTAACACAAAATTATAATTATCCTAAATTAAGGGTTTAGATAGTATCGTAATTTAAAGTAAACTTCATAAATGTACCTAATGCATGGGGAATTGTAGAAGCTTTGTTTATGTATATTTGCAGGTAAGCTAGCGTTGAAGCAACATATATAATTTAAGTTTCAAGTTTGAGATATTCAATTCCATTAAATTTGACTGCATAATTAGTCAATTAAGTGATGCCATAGAGGGAAGTATATCTTTGATACGAAAATAGCTTCCAGAAATCGTGTTTTATATACTTTACTACACCTACACAACATCTCAACATGTGGCAATAATTGGGACACAGATGAGCCTGAGAAACAATCATAATAGTACAAGTAAATTTGTCAACTATTATATGAATTGTGTTATAAAACTGACAAAATATTGGTGAACTACGAACAGATGGTTTGTGGCTTCGGCTCCGCTGCATGTTTGCCTGCCGAGATCGGAACCTCTCCGGGTGGTCGGGGGCCGGGGGTGCTGGAGCGACCTTGGTGACCCTGGTCTCTGGGTCTTTTCCTGGGTGACCTAGATGTGTGAGAATTTGTGTTATGTCTGTGTTTGTTCGTTGTTTTATGTTGTGTTTTGTGCTTTCCCTGTTCTTGCTCTGTCTTGAGGCGGCTAGCCCCAAGAAACAAAAACAACAATAAAATAAAATTGAATAGAAAATAAAAAATAAATATAGGAAAAGTTGGGATTGGGCCTGAGCATATAGATAGATAGATAGACGAACAGGAGAAAGGCTTAATTGATGATCATTGCAGGATACAACTGACAAAACATCATGGATTTCAAGCAAAAGATGGGATTAATAGATAATCAACCCAATTTTGGATATAATAGAGCCAACAAGGTAAAGGTGCCAGTAAGCAGATTAACAAACTATCAAATCTGGATGTGCACGAAAGTCTACAGAACAAGGTCAACACAATGGCTGCTACTTTAAAGAAGGCACACATTACTCTACCTACACACGGACCAACATGTGGTGGAGGACACTAGAGCCCCCTGGCGGCCGTGAACACAACAATTCCCGGCGAGGACCCTTAGACCAGCTGGAGAGGCCCCGCTCCCTCGTTACCCGCCCCGATAATGACCACATCACTACCCTGGTGCTGGAGGAACTGTGGTGGGATGTGGGGTGTGGGTGAAGTGGAAGGATTTGGGTGGTGGTGGTTGAGGGGTGCAATGTGGGTGTGGTGGGATGTGGGTGGTGACTGAATGAAGGGAATAGGTGTGGTGGGGTGTGGGTGGTGACTGAGTGGAGGGAATAGGTGTGGTGGGATGTGGGTGGTGACTGAGTGGAGGGAGTAGGTGTGGTGGTATGTGGGTGGTGACTGTGTGTGGTGGGATGTGGGTAGTGACTGAAGGGCGGAAATAGGTGTGGTGGGATGTGGGTGGTGACTGAGTGGAGGGAATAGGTGTGTTGGAATGTGGGTGGTGACTGAGTGGAGGGAGTAGGTGTGGTGGGATGTGGGTAGTGACTGAAGGGAGGGAATAGGTGTGGTGGGATGTGGGTGGTGACTGAGTGGAGGGAGTAGGTGAGGTGGGATGTGGGTAGTGACTGAAGGGAGGGAATAGGTGTGGTGGGATGTGGGTGGTGACTGAGTGGAGGGAATAGGTGTGGTGGGATGTGGGTGGTGACTGAGTGGAGGGAATAGGTGTGGTGGGATGTGGGTGGTGACTGAAGGGAGGGAATAGGTGTGGTGGGATGTGGGTGGTGACTGAGTGGAGGGAATAGGTGTGGTGGGATGTGGGTAGTGACTGAGTGGAGGGAATAGGTGTGGTGGGATGTGGGTGGTGACTGAATGTGTTGGGATATGGGTGGTGATGAAATAGGTATGGTGGGATGTGGGTGGTGAAGGAATAAATGAAATAGGTATAGTCATGAGACAATACCTGCACACCCACTTAAATCTGTATCGAACCCAAGCGAGACAATCCTTTGGTCTACTCTATCCCAGAGGCTTCACAGCTTGGCTTTAAACAATAAAGAATTCAAACGGGTGTGCAGGGATTACGGCTCGTGTGTGTACGGAGGGATGTTGTGGGATGCTTGTGGTGGTGGTGGTTGGATGAATGGTGAAATTGGAGGGAGGAGAGGAGTGGTGTGTGTGTGGTGGTGGTGGTGGTGGAGGGATGAATGGTGGAGGGAGGAGGGTAGTTCAATTCAATTAAATTTCCTTTATTTCGTAACAGAGTACATAGAGACACAAAATATATATTCGAATACAAATTAATTGCAAACACATTATAGTTAAAACATATTATTTACAAAATGGCTTATGTTCAATTAACATGTCAATTTAAATAGCAGTGCTGATCATATAATCATAGTGGGTTGTATGGTGGTGGTGGTGGTGGAGGGGTGAATGATGGAGGTGGAGGGTTGAATGGTGGGAGCGGAGGGATGAATGGTGGGGGAGGAGGGGTGAATGGTGGGGGAGAAAGGGGGTGGGGTGTTCGTGGTGGTGGTGGAGGGAGGAGGGGAGTGGGGTGTGTGGGGTGGTGATCGAGGGGTGAATGGTGGGGGTGGAGGAGTTAATGGTGGGAGTGGAGGGAGGAGTGAGGTGGAGTGGGTGTGGTGGTGATGGGGGGGGGGGGGAGGAGGGGGTGGGGTGTGTGTGGTGGTGGGGGAGGGGAGAGTTTGTGGTGGTGGAGGGTGGAAAGGAGTGGGGTGTGTGTGCTGGTGAGTGGGGGTGGGATGTGCGTGGTGGTGGAGGGAGGAGGGGAGTGGGGTGTGTGTGATGGTGGTGGTAGGGTGAATGGTGCGGGTGGAGGAAGGCGGAGAGTGGGTGTGTGTGGTGGTGGTGGTGGAGGGGTTTGTGTGGAAAGATTCAAACAGTGGATGGACAGACCATATCCTATCAAAACACTATTATAGCACATACTATTCCTACTCACTAACCATCCATCTAAACTACTAAGCCTCATATAAAACCCCTTTACACCATCCTTCCATCTTTTTATTAACCAGTCCCTTCCCCTTCTCATTTATCCTGTCAAATTGCTCTCCCCTTTTAATAACTCTCTCATTAATCATCCTCCCCGTGTGCCTATATCAAATTACCACCCTTTGATCTATTCGCGAAAGTAAATAATTGTTTTACTATATATCTAATCTTGAAAAAGACTTTCAATAGCGTGTATTATTCGGTATATTTTCTCTGTAACTCATGTCTGAAAGCTTCTTAAGTCAAAATAAAAAGAGTCTGCCAACCATATACAGTAATAGTCTACCTTTTGTCTAGTTTCCGACACCAATGTTAAAGGACTACCAACAGGTTGCCAGGATCAAGGTGTCACTAGAAAGTTGCCTAAAAAATAGCTCGTGTGTGACTCGGGTTTACCTTAGTCAAGTAATCTTACTCCTTATATTTTGTCTGTTGATGCTCAAATTGTATCACCTAAATGTCTACACATAATCAACTAATGACCTACTCTTCATATATTTTGATAATCTACCGCACATATTCATTACAGAACACACATCAATAATATAACGAATGTCTTGCAGATAATATACTTGTTTGCATTATACATTGTAGACTATAACATCTACGCTCATGTCTATCCAACAGTTTCATATCAATTATAAAATTCCAATCTTCAGTTATAGTAGGTTGGCATCTATCTTTAGGGATGAGCCAACCAGGCCACTTCAACATTACCATACTAATACGGTGTTAGGGCTATCTTAAATATAATCTTTGACAATATAATCTCCCATATAATTTGATTCTGGTTTATGAAACTGTTAATGGTATCGTTTGGGCCACAATGGATTTTAATTGCATAAGACAGTCTTGATATTGTTTATTCATATCTAAATTGATCCAGATCTAGAGTCAACATAATACCTTGATTTTTCCCTACTATGCCAGTTCATTATACAGCTAATTAAAAAAAATCCTACCCAAGCATTAATCACACGCCATCTAAAACCATTGTGCCAAATCCAGCTCCACATTTCAACATTATTTAACATGAAAGTGTTGACTAATTCGCAGTGCTTCCAGTTGTCAACGATATTAGACCACATTTCCATATACTGTACAGTATTTTATGTGTAATGTATTGTAGTGGCGGAGAATTAGCGTTTGGATATATATATATAATTATACACTGTGTATATATATATATAAAAAAAAAAAAAAAAATCAAACGTTAAACAGATATAGAAGGTTTTATGTAGTGTCCTTCCCTCGCATCACTGTAATGAACTCTTCCATGTCAGATAGTTTCCAACTGGTCCAAAGTGAGCTAATATAATCTATAATCATTTTGCAACTTACAGAATTAAAATATCTTTACAATAACATGGTAAAATAATTGCAGTTAGATGGAGGTGTGGTAGGTACTAGGACAGCTAGGCCACCCTTATGGGGATATACTTAAGAAAATGCCATTTTCAACATGCAATATATCTTTACTGGTTGAAATTTGGAATATTTCTTATAGAACATTTTAAGCTTAGATTATTTTGTTTTATCATTTCCCGAAGTTATGCCCTTTCCTTCTGGGACACCCTGTATATATATATATATATATATATATATATATATATATATATATATATATATATATTTATATATATATATTATTAACTAATGTAATATGTAGAGAAGGGACAACTGCCTATATTTTGAGCGAGTCATAATGTAAACCACAATTAACATTCAACCTACAGTATATGTATGCTAACATTGAATTACAACAATTTGATAGCCATTATTAATTTGATGAAGTGAAATAGGAGTTATTCTCCCAATATGTTTGACACATTTTAGTGATGATTAAACAAGAGATACACACATTATTGTTTTCCCAACACTGGTATCAGAAACTAGACTAAGTATAAAGTTGTGGGGTAGCTGAAATCATATTAATATTTTATCAGATAGTACTAAGCAAAATGAAAATGGTTTGAAACAGGGGTGTGTGATGTCCCCGTGGTTGTTTACTGTATATATGGATGGAGTCACGAAATAAATATTATCAAGAGCAGTGGATGTTGGTGTATCGCTGAAAAGGGAGGGCATTGAGTGGAAGCTACCTATACTGCTGTTTGTGGATGATACAGTTCTGATGAGTGATAATGAATGGGAGTTGCAGGGTCTGGTAAATGAGTTTGGAACAGTGTGCGAAAAACGGAATCTGAAGATAAATGCGGGGAAGAGCAAGGTTATGGTCTTCGAAAGGGGTGAAGCCACAGAGTGTGAGGTGAAGTTGAACAGTCAGGCTATGGATATTGTCAGCTCATTCAAGTATCTGGGCAGTGTGTTGAGTTAAGATGGAACTATGGATGAAGAAGTGCGGGAGAGGGTACAACAGGGGAAGAGGGTTGTAGGAACGCTGAAAGCAGTAACAAGAAATAGGGTGGTCAGTATGGAAGTGAAGAAGTCCTTGCATGACAGTGTGGTACTCCCGACACTGACTTACGGAAGCGAAGCATGGACGTTGGTTGAGAGACTCAGACCAAGAGTGAGAGCAGTTGTTACGACCGGGGCTACGAATAAAACAAGGGCACTTAATGGTTGGACTAGTAATAGGGCACTATGCAACAACAGTACGCTAGATCCAAACCCTTGAACTTATATGCCGGCTAACAAAAAACACCTATACCCTCCAGAGTTAATCTGCGATAACGGGGTATGCTTAACTGGGCATAAATGTACTCTACTCCAGGCTAACCCACACTGGTATAGCCTGATAACAATCAAGATGCAAGTTACGTTAAAATGCACAAAAGTGAAGCTATGGAAAGATCAATTAAATCAATGCAAGATTTAATACAATAAAAAGATGCTACAATATAGTTACTCTAAACAACAATAAACTCTTCACTCCTATCTGAAAGAAAGTGAAGTCTAGTCCTACAGCATAGACCTGGAAAAGTCTGAAGAAAGTCTGATGCTCATAAGATGCTCATATATTAAATTATAGAAAGGCAGGAGGCAGGACACCCAACGTGTATATGGAGTACACAAAAAGATAGGACATATAATGTTAACTGACACGAGAATATTATAAGTGCGCAACGGCAGTAATATTCGACACAAAAAAGAAATGCTTCCTCATCATGGTTGTGAAACTCAACAACAACCTAGACTCATAAATGCCATGAATAATAATGCATACATATCATTAGGGGAGGTGTGGTGGTGTGGTCTTGCCACTGGCCTGGTAATCCAAAGGTCCCGGGTTCAAATCCCGATGTATCAATGGGAAGATATTATTGGGATGGAATTTGTGCTGTACCTAGTATCGGTGCATTACCACAAGCCCACCGAAACGTCAATAAAATACCCTCATTGTTCCCTGATTAAAATAGCAGTGTATGAATATTCCCATATTCAAAATATGCTATAGGGGTGCAATGCCTGGTGAGTTATCTGCTCAACAGGTGGCGTTGTGTGTGTGTAAGTGTGAGAGTCCGAGTGTAGGGGGTGAGATAGTGAAGCACGGGAACGAGATGGCTTCAGAGATGGGGTCGTTTCGGGCCATGAGTGAGCACCGTGCCTCATGTGAAGGCAAGATGGCAGGTGCTCGTTGTACTCTACGTGCTTCACATGTCTCACTCCCTAGACTGGAACAAGACCTCACGGGCTTCACTGTTCATTGTAAAGCGGTGAATGTTAAGGTTCTCAGCCTATGCCCGAGAGGAAGTAAGTTGGAATATAGAAAAAAATAAATAAAATAAAATAAAGAGCTCATGTCCTAACTAGTGTCTGCTAGGTGAATAAAGTCTAGCTGGGATATCAAGGTTAGGAAACTGTGGCTGAGCAAGACTGGCTCATAGCCTAGCGTTGTCCTTAAGGGGGTATGATTAAAGTTACGTTAAATGACGGGGATGCTCTCTTGGTAGATCCAGATCTCAAGTATCTGGTTCTACCCTGGCGATCCCTCTAAAGTCAAGCAAAGAGGCAGCATTGTGTGACAAGGAAGTAGGCTAATGCCCTCTTACCACACGATGCTGCACTCGCAAAAGGCACAACCAAAAAGACAACATAGGCCACCACAGAAACCGTCGAAGTCGTGTAGGTATAAGCGAACCGTACACACATCGCTGACGACGACAACAGAAGCCTTATCCCAGTCTAGCATTAAATAACCCAGCAGAGCACTAACTCAATAATGAAGACACGCACCGAGTTCTTAACCTCTACTAACTAAGAACCCTCAAACCTATTCTAAATACATGTAAATATCTCAGAGAGCGACGTACATAATACGATGGGCCGATATGAAAGCGTGTGCAGAACCCAAAGGGAGTGTTGTGACGTTAAAAGATAAGAGGAATGAAAGAGAAGAAGTTGAGGAAGAGAGACAGTATCAGAATGGTGGAGATATGGGAGACAGTGGTAAAAAGGATGTTAGTCATGTGCGTCCCTAGCCTGCTCTAAAGAGAGTAGCTCCTCGGGACCCCCAGGATCCCACAAAGGCATGGTGGTCAGCCAATCACAGGCCGCTACGTCACCAGGCAGCTGGCCTCCAGAAGGCGCCAGGAACCACCAGCCAATCAAAACCGAGAGAAAGGCCACGCGGGCGGGAAACTCCTCCGGGAGGGAGGATGGAGGAGGGAAGCAACACTGACTACCCCCTCGCTGCCCGCTCGCTCTCTCTCTCTCTCTCAACTACACTACAATGCATTGTATGTTCTACTCATGGTATAAAATGCTTCCCGTTGTCACAGACGAAAATAAAGACCACCACAGGACTGTCTGTAACAATGCAAGTACTATGAAAGAAAGAACAACCTTCTCTGATAACTGTAGCCCATTTCACTGCCCTGGTGAGCGCTAGTGGCTGACGGGAGGCGATTCTGCCAACGCTGGTAGGCGTCACACAGTGGAAATGAATTACTTAAGAAGTGCGTGCGGAGTTACATGGAGGGATAGACAGGCTAATGAGGAAGTAAGAAGGAGGTGTGGTGTGAAGGTAGATGTGCTGGAAAGTGTGAAAAGGAACAACTTGAGATGGTTCGGCCATATGGAACTTATGGAAAGCGAGAGAATGACTAAGAGGGTGTACGAGAGCGAGGTGGAGGGACAGAGAGGGAGAGGTAGACCGAATGGGAGGTGGAAGGATGGAGTGAGGAAGTATATGAACGAAGGCGGTGTTGGTTGGGGGGAGGGGCGTCGACTGACTGGGGACAGAGGTGCATGGGGGCGGTTCGTTCGTGGCCACACCTTCGGGGATCACGGCGTCGGGCAATAGATAGACTAAGCAAAAAGTACCGGATAAATATACTGGAACATGCGTACTTGTGCCTACACTGATGTACAGTTGGCCACATTAGTTTGTCTCCACACTATGATAGCATGTATTATCCCTTAAAGATCGGCGCTTGACTTACGTCGTGCACCAATTTGCAGCAAGTTAGGAGCATTATTAAGGCTTTTAAAAGTTTAAAATAGAGTGCAAATGGCCGGGAGCGCAGCGGGCCAGACAGCCGACTCCCAGGGCTTACCGCCGCCTATTAACTCATGTTCCCTGTGTTCTTAAGAGGCCGGCAGTGTAGCCAGTAGGGAGCACAGCTGGGAAAAATATGCCGAAATACGCTGAACTCCCATGTTACTGGTATCACTGTATGAGAACCACGAATGCTACGTAGCTCGTTCTGGTCTCATTTTGAAGCTTTTAGCGCCTAGTTTTTTGCTAAATATTTTTGTTTTCATGCAGATCGTTGATTGATCATTCAGGAGGGCCTGAATATGCCCAAAATAGCCCAAAACACCCCACTAGACAAGGGTTAAAGGAAATATATATAGTGTGATTGACTTCCAAGAATAATTTGCTATAAAACCATTAACCCTTAACTGGCGGGACAGGACTTAAGTCGGTCTAGAGAAGAAAGGACTATGTGGCGGTGACCGACTTAAGGTGATGTGTAATTTTTTGTCAATAATTGGCTCTGAGAGAGAGACGAGCGGTGCGAGGAGCGTAGGTCGGCTATGAGCGTTCGGCACGGGTCCAGCGGCAACTGACGTCCCCTCCACACACATCCACACTCACTACCTCGCTACACAGGGAATTATGTAAGGAAATTAACGTATTTTAGGAATTTTGTCTTCGTCTTGCACGATCGTTGCATGAGAACGCGTGGTCATAGAAGGATGGTTCTGGTGTCATTGGAAAGGTCACTTATCGCCCTTTTAGGGATACATAATTGTATTACGCTCTGGCTCTTGTTTATGAATGAAAAAGAGCACGGAAATAAGCTCGTTTAGGGTAAAACCACCCGCTTGGCAGGTAGTAGAAGTTACTGACGGGCCCACTCGTAAGGCGTTAAGGTCGCCAAAAGTAACCTGGGATGTGTGATAATTACACAATGATAATAATAATTAAGGGATACAATAAGTAAGTACAAATTGGTGTTATTAAATATATATCAAACAACATATTAAAGTTAGACTATAGAATAACTCGTGTATAATATATATATATATATATATATATATATATATATATATATATAAATATACTGTATGTACAGTATATTTGTTGTTAAGTGATTACAATTATTATAAGAATAGTACTGTTTATGAGAGTACAATGAATATAGCGGGATTACAACTCTGTGTAGAACACTATATAACTAGCAATGGGGTGGTGTGGAGTAAGGAGGTTTTCTTATGAATAAGTAGTGTGCAGTCAAGGGGTTAAGTGGGTGACGTAAGACTAAAGAGTTACTGTAAAGTACTGAGGGTTAACTTCTACCAAGAAGTTAGAGTGAAGTGTTAAGGGGGTTAACTTCTATTAAGAAGTTGTGTGAATAGTAAAGGTTTACTTAAATGGTAACGGGAAAGGAGGAGTGAGCCTAGGGGTGTGTGGTTCTTCTGAATGTTAGTAGTGTTCTACCCGAATTAATAAAGTCTACCTCATTATATAGGCAACTATCACGTGTCACCTGGTGATTGACTAAACAGTATTTTTGGTGTAAAAGCACGGTTTGGATTATTGGTGTTTTGCAAAACCCTCGAGCTATTGCGTTAGTAGACAGGAGTAAGCATTCTTGTGACCTGAATCCACTGACATAAGAATGCTGTCTAATCTGTCTCACAGATACTTGTATAGTATGTGTGTGTAAGTGTTTATGAGTGACATGTTTAGAGTTTGGGTTGCAGAGTGTACATCTTTAGGATTGCTGTGTAGACTGGTGTGTAAGGTTTTTACGAATGAGGTAATGTAGGTGTCATTTATGGTTGAGTAAGTGTAATTATAGATTATTATTGTGAATAATAGGAGTAAATAATATAGTGAATAATAGGATTAAATAATATAGTGAATAATAGGAGTAAATAATATAGTGAATAATATATATAAATATTAGTTGTTGGTGGAAGGATGAGGGAGAACAAGATGTGAATAATAAGGAGTATCCAAATATGTAAAATATTGCATTACAATATAATTACACTATTGCATAAGAATATACAATTCAAATCCAAGCAAACTAGTTTTCCTTTTGTACATAAAAACATGGAGTGTATAACACTTCATGTGGCCAACTGTATATCCAAGCTCCCAAACTTCATGTGGCCAACTGTATATCCAAGCTCCCAAACTTCATGTGGCCAACTGTATATCCAAGCTCCCAAACTTCATGTGGCCAACTGTATATCCAAGCTCCCAAACTTCATGTGGCCAACTGTATATCCAAGCTCCCAAACTTCATGTGGCCAACTGTATATCCAAGCTCCCAAACTTCATGTGGCCAACTGTATATCCAAGCTCCCAAAATGGTGGAAAGCTTGTGGGTTTTTCGTATTTTAGTGGATGTCCAGCGACCTTTATTACCGCGCCGCACAACACATGCACCACAAAAATGTACTGTTATGGTTTTCATTATAATCTAACCTGGAAATATACCAGGTTTGTGTGAGCAATGGTTTATTAGGAATGATTGGCTGGGTTATATGTATATATATAAAACACAATATCATCAAGCAACCCACCCATTCCCACTAACTTTCCCACTCACCCCCCCCCCCCCCTCTCTCTCTCTCTCTCTCTCTCTCTCTCTCTCTCTCTCTCTCTCTCTCTCTCTATCATAAAAATTGACAACGCGGTCAAGGTCATGTGCGAACAAGAGAAGGTACTTTATGTGGATAATTGGACGAACTTTGTAGGGAACCCGTCCCTGTCCAGCGGAGATGGCATTCATTTATCACAAAAAGGCATGCAGCATATGTGTGACATCCTAAATCACGCAACCTACATTGCCCATGAAAACAACACCAGACCGGACCGAGAGCTAATTATGCTAATAGACTCCTCTGGGTATTGACATTGCTACCCCCCAAAAAGCAATCTCATAACCCCACCCAATCTAATGAATTAAATAGATACCCCCTTTGGTTTAAAATTCACGCATCCTAACCCACCCGCACAGTTAAGAAAAATAAATAACCCCGCCCAACCCTTCCAAGTCCATCACAACCATTGACATGAAATCATCAACCCCCATGATCCACAAGTTGCAAAAATTAACCCATCCGAACCACTTAGCAAATTAAACAACCCCACCCACCCTCATCCAAACTAACCCAACAAATTGAATGAATTTGTGAACTGTGCGGGTGGGTTAGGATGCGTGAATTTTAAACCAAAGGGGTATTTATTTAATTCATTTGATTGGGTGGGGTTATGGGAGGGCTTCAAGTCACAACCCCAAACCCCTCCTTACCAATAAGAGAAACAAATCCAGCGTGTGCGGAGAGAAATTATATACAAATAATATCCGTAAATTCCTGCTCAATAAGAACAAAATTAGACAAACTCAAATGTCTATTATTAAATGAAAAAGCTGACGTTATTTGTATTACAGAAACCCATCTGAAACTTAAAAATAAAGATCTACTTCATGAATATCACATTGAGCTATATATACAATGTTTTTTCATAAAGACCGTAATAATGGAAAACAGAGTGTTGCAATGTACATTGCGACTTACTTAAACCCAGTTGAGGTGACTCTCCCCGAAAGTAATGCAGAATTAGTGTGCGTCAAAATAAATACAAAACAAAATGAAGTTGAATATCACTACGGCATAACGATCACCAAGACAAACTGTTGCCGATGATACTATTTATTTTATGAAATACTAGAGAAAACCCTTAATTCCGATGAAACAGTTTTACTAGGCGACTATAACCTCCCCCTTATTGACTGGAATACCCTGACCGGAAAGAAATGCTAAGTGACGCCTAATGACAAACTTCATCCAGGACAATTTTTTTACTCAACACGCAAAACAGCCGACGCGAGACAGGAATATATTAGACCTCGTAATCACTACCTAAGACAATCTATTATCAAACATGGATGTAGGTGAACATCTGTCAACGTCCGATCATAACATTTTAAGAACCAACGTTATTAGCAAATATTCCACGGTAAAAACAACAGCAATGGTTCCGGACTTTAACACCTTAAGAGCGGCCTATGCGGTTTATTTATATGTACCGCCCAGCGGGGTGTTTTTAGCCAAAATAGGGCTGTTTACGTGATCATTTTCATGCCTAAATAAGACCCAGAACGTAAAACAAGTATCTATCCCTGAAAGGGCATAAACAGAGCTTTCGAATGACACCATAACGATCCTTTTAAGATGGCTAGTTTTCTTGCAATAACCGTGCAACGCGAGTGCAAAAAGCATGTAATTAGCCACTTTCCCGATACAATTCCTTATATAGCGAGTGAGAGAGGGAGGAGGGAGCTGGGATTCGTGTCAGTATGTTCGCCGCAGTGGTCTGGAGCAGTCATACGCTCGCTACTCTCCTGCCACCACTTGTCTCTCTCTCTCAGCAACATTACGTGCTGAAATTGCCACTCGACCTATGTCGAGCGCCGCCACATAGTCCAGCTTTATTTAACTCGACTTATGTTGCTCGCCGCTAATTAAGGGTTAAAAACAGAAATTATGACAGACTTAAGGAATCGCTATCAAACATACACTCAAACCTAATACATATAAATGAAGTAAATGAGCTGTGGGGACATTTTAATAAGTCTACAATTACAGAAGCGCATAAACGATTTGTACCCATGAAACCAAAACGTAATACGAAATCAAGTATGCCCCCTTGGTACAGTAGAGACATTGGCAAGGGAATAAGGAAAATAAACCAACTCCACAAACTTGTAAAAAATAACCCAAACACTGAAGTCGTTAAACATGTGTACAAACACAGTATAAGGGAAGTAAACAAAATAATATGGGCGAATAAACAAAATTATGAAATGGCTCTTGCCAGAGAGATAACCACAAACTCCCACAAATTCTACAGTTACGTAAATAAAAATAAACAGATCAAAAGCGGAATCAGACCGCTAATAGAGATGGCCAGACGATAACAGGTGACATAAACACGGCAAATATGCTCAATAAATATTTTGGTTCAGTTTTAACTGAAGGGTTATTGATCATACCTCTGAAAATAACACCTCAACTCATGTGATAGGAGATTTCACCATCAGTGTTAGCGAAGTACAAAGCAAATTGAGTAATTTAAATGTAAGTAAGACCCTGGTACCCGACATGCTCCACCCAAAAATAATTAAGAATATTAAGGACGAGATAGCAAAACAACTGACACAGCTGTTTAACTAATTATTACTTAAGGGGATTGTACCGAGAGAGATTGGAAAGATGCGAACATTACGCCAATACATAGGAAGGGTAGCAAGGCCAAAGCAAGTAATTACAGATCTATTAGTCTAACTTCAATCATAGGAAAAATCATGGACAAAATCCTTAGAGATAAGATTACCTCGAATCAAACAACCTAATCAGAAATAGTCAACATGGCTTTAGATCAAATATGTCATGCCTAACAAATTTGATTGAATTTTATAATAAACTATTCACATATAACGACATGACGAAATCACTAGATAATTTATATTCTTCTTGGAATTTCAAAAAGCTTTCGACAAGGAGCCACATCTGAAACTAATGGCTAAACTGGAGAGGATAGGTATCAAAGGGTAAAATTCATGCTTGGATACAAAATTGGCTTACAGACAGAAGACAGAGAGTGGGGATAAATGGAGTGGAATCCGAGTGGGAGCCTGTCACTAGTAGAGTTCCGCAGGGTTCGGTCCTTGGACCGGTCCTGTTTTTCATTTTCATTAACGATATCGATGTAGGGGTAAACAACACAATCTCTCCAAATTTGCCGACGATACAAAGATAGGGAATGCAGTCCTGACCGAAGAAGATAGAAATGCGCTGCAGTCTGATTTAAGAAAGATATCAGAGTGGTCTGAAAAATTGCAGATGCCCTTCAATATCGATACATGTCAGGTGCTGCAGGTTGGTAGCAGAAATATGAAATACAGATACAAAATGAATGTGGTTCGAAGGACCACATCTGTAATGAAATGTTAACTGTAGCGACCGCCCTAATCGCCCCTCGATGATGAGCAACCTTCACACACAACTATTATTCGTGCTTTACAATAACAAGTTCTATAATTAACTTACGGCTCGGTTGGATCCGGCAAACAAGTAATTCTGTAATAAAGATAATAAATATTAATTAATTTCCGGTCTACCTTATGCCTGTTAATAGTTTCAATCGTAATTATATTTAGATAGCAAGGTCGATCAATTATTGTAACAAAGGAAAAGTTAGCGCAATATACAAAACTTACTTTTGGTTTTTGGAGGGTATGCCTCGTAACGCCCTCCTAAAAGATACTCTAAAATACCTAACTGGCCAGCCGGTAAATAAACGGATACTTTATCCTCGGAAAGCGCACGAGCGTTATAATTATCGTTGTCACTGCGATGTGTTGTCTGGGTAGATTCCGTTGACACGTGTCACTATTATGAAGTTATATGTTAACACTTTTACCCAGGCAATCACTATAGATATAATACCGTAGGCTAGACGAACATTAACTTGAGAGGTGTGGTATCCACGGTGTCGTGATAGTAACTGCCGTTAGGCTCGGTAAATTTTGCCCGGTAAATTTTGCCTGGTAATTTTCAGTTCACTGCTTCGAGAGCTTATAATCTATTTTTAGCTATCTCGTTCGGACTTGCAATAATACGTACAGTTGCTTCGTGAACTTCGTAAACTCGGATTCCTTTTATTTATAGCGTGATCATTAATTAATTCGAGTATCTTTTTAGATGGCTCGAATAGTTGAACAGTATTTATATATTGTATGTTAAGTTTGAGTATCTTCTTAGATGGCTCAAACTATTATTTATGGATATATGTAAACTATATTTTTTGGAAACAGAGTGTTATTAAAATATATGTAGGAATTTTTATGCTTGAGAATATTAAAGGAAAGATGTTAATTACCCCACATTATTTATATTATGCGAACATTTATAGGTTAACTAACATTATCCGCTGTGGGATAATATTTCCCACAACAACGCTAGTAAAAGACTTAGGGGTACTAATACCTGAAAACCTAAACACTTCCGACCAATGTATAGCAGCTGCAAATAAGGTAAACAGAGCATTGGGCTATATTAAATGATAATTTAAATATAAACATTAGAACGTAATAGTGCCATTATTCAAAAGTATGGTGAGGCGCCACTTTGAATATGGTGTGCAGTCATGGTCACCTTATCTGAGCAAGAACATTGTAAGACTCGACTCAGTGCAGCGTAGAGCGACGAAGATAATACCCTCAAATAAACCATATGAAGAAAGACTTAATTAAACGATTGAACCTGTTCTCATTAATAAAGAGGAGGTTGAGGGGTCAACTTATTGAGCGCTTTAAGATACTGAAAGGCTTCGACAAAGTCAATAGAAATGCGCTATTCACATTATAAAATAATACTCAAACTTGCGGAAATGGAATGCAATTAAAAACCAAAAAACCAAACCTAGATGTCACAAAGAGTTTCTTCACCTGCTGTGTGGTGACAGAGTGGAATAAACTACCAGCGAGAGTAGTGGAGAGCGACACAATAAAATATTTCAAGGGAAGGGTTGACCTCTATCTTGAGGGGGCTGGGGTGATATGAAGAAAAGAATATATAGTTTGTAAGGCCGGACTGCCTAGTAGGGACCCCGAGGTCTGTGTGGCCTGTGTATCTATGTAGCTCTATGTAGCTCTCTACCTCTCATTGTCTACACTTTGTAACATGCCCCAACATTCTTTAAAACTTTCCACATAATAAAACAAAAATTCCAACCGCAACCAGTACTGCTGTTTGCCGATGATAATTTTGATCAGGATAGTGAATGGGAGTTGCAGGGTCTGGTAACTATGTTTGGAACAGTGTGTGAAAAACGAAATCTGAAGGTAAATGCAGGGAAGAGCTAGGCTATGGTCTTTGAAATGGGTGCAGCCACAGAGTGTGAGGTGAGGTTGAACGGTCAGGTTATGGAAAATGTCAGCTCATTTAAGTATTTGGGCAGTGCATTGAGTAAAGATAGGAGTATGAATGACGAAGTGGGTGGTCAGCATGGATGTAAAGAAGTTTATGCATGACAGTATGATAATCCCGACTTTGACTTACGGGAGCGAAGAATGGACATTGGTGGAGAGACTCAGACCAAGAGTGAGAGGGGTGGAAATGAGTTACTTAAGAAGTGTGTGCGGAGCTAAATGGAGGGATAGACAGACGAATGATAAAGTATAAGAGAGGTGTGGTGTGGATATATATGTGCTGGAAAGTGTGAAAAAGAACACCTTGAGATGGTTCGGCCATATGGAACGTATGGGAGGCGGGACAATGACTAAGAGAGTGTACAAGAGGGAGAGGGATTGATAGAGAGTGGGAGGTAGACCAAATGAGAGGTGGAGGGATGGAGTTAAGAAGTATATGAGTGAAGGTTGTGCTGGATGGGAGAGGGGGCGTCGACTGACCGGGGACAGCGGCGTATGGGGGCGTTTCGTTCGTGACCACCACTTCGGATCACAGCGTCCGGCAATAGATAGATAGATAGATATATTTTTTCCTGAATATCTCTCGTTTTTGTTCACATCTTACCCCTCGGCGGAATTAACGTAAATTGAGTAGTACAATACGTCACTGTGTAATTGATGGATCATTTCTAAATTTAACGTTTTGGCTATTGTTGCATGATTGTATATGGGTTCAGAAATACTTGTGGGAACGATAGGGTTTAATTTATATCACGTTTTCTTCTGTGATGGCTAGACGTCATTCATAAGTTGTATACAATCGTCTAATATGAAGGAGTACAGAGGAAAACAAGCAACAACATATCTACGTATTCTTGCGAGGCTGCTTATAATAATGATAGCAATAATACAGTGAAAATGAGTCCTCGAATATTGAAGGGGTTAATTCTACTAAACATCAACAGACTATTCAAACTACTACACAAAATTACCTCTCCGCTTCACCTCGTCCCAACCCTTTATTGTTGTCAGTAAACTAGTAGGTTGGGATCATTGTAAATCATCCAGGTCTTACTGCTGAGTTGGTTTAATAATGTAGGTGTGGTTGGCGACCCTCATTTGACTCCTAGGGAAGGGAAACAGCCTAGCCAAGGAATAATATAAAAGAGATCGGTTTTTAGAACTCAAAGAAAACAAACGATGTGTAACCAGTAGGGTTATCAGACTTATTATACTGTATATTTGTTTTCTGTTTAGATAGCTACTACAAGCAAAGCTTAAGATGTCAAGTATACATTTTGCTTATATTCAGAGTACACACTGTAGAACTTAAAGCATAACATTTTGCTTATATTCATAGTACACACTGTAGAACTTAAAGCATAACATTTTGCTTATATTCAGAGTACACACTGTAGAACTTAAAGCATAACATTTTGTAAGTGCCACATGTAAAAATATATATTTACTCTTGTTGTTTTTCAAAAGTAAACTTTTTTCTTGTGACAATGTGTGTTATGTCGAGTTGTAATCCAACCAGCTTTATTATGTGTTATAGTTTCACCCGTAAGTCGGATATATATAATTGGATGATACTCGACAGGAACATATCTCGTTTCATGAATATTACTATTTAATTGTCTCAATCTCTCTCCCCAAAACACAATAAACACAACATGAAGATTACACTCGTATTTATTCAGTAACATAGGTACAAGAGATCGTGGATTAAAGCCACTACTACAGAGTATTATTCTAATCAAACACAGTGACTGGAAAAGAGTTAACAAGATTTTACTCTTTAGTGAAAATATGGTTGTCACTTACAAAGTATAATGAATGGGAAATACACAGACAAAATAATATAAGACACACATAAATAACGAACATCAATGACAATATAATATTATGTAAGCGAAGTGTCTAACACAAAGTAAATTAAATATTAGAGTACAGTAACTGAGGTCCACAGTTCAGCTGCGCATAAGGTTGCACGGCGTCAGGTACAAACGATACTGCGCTCAGGTGGACAATCAACGGTACCGATCGGGGGAGTCTAGGTCAAACGGACTGAGGTCAGGTTAAATACACTTTTATTTTAGTGCAATGTTAATTCACAGGTATGAAAGGTTAACTTCGCTTTAAGGTTCGGGGAAAGATAATTTAATTATGAAAATACCTATCTAAAGGGTTTTGTGAATTATTACTCGCACAAAGCTCGAAAAATGTATTCAATCGTAAATGAGTTAACCCTCTCCGTCATCTATGACTCGATCGCGTCATATGGCGGTTTGCCCAAGAGTATCATATGACGCGATCGCGTCACATGAACTTAGTGAAATAGCTCAATAATAAGTTTATGACGCAAAATTGCGTCATATGGAGCTCAGTAAGTTAGGCAAGTTAGATCATAATCTGTCGGTTGGTAGCAACCCCAAATTCCTCTGACTTCTACTGGTCCCTCAGTGTAAGAGAGAGTGTTGTGGGGGAAATACCGGGCACTCTGCCAACCCTTAAGTAAGTTAATATAATATGATGGAGGGGGTTAAACTTCCACGGAGCAAGGAAATCAGATTCACCATAAACTGAGTGAATTAATTCTAGCGGTACAAATGCTAGGACAAGTATGTTTGAATTTCTTAACAAACTACTAATTATAACACAGAACGAGATAGCGCTTTATCATAGCTATAATAAGAGCTTATAATGATTGGAATACAAAACAAAGTAGTATTTAATATATAGCCAACAGTGATGGCATCAGTAGGAGTTGGAATTAACAAACTGCTGAATATAACGGAGAACTTAGTAGCGCTTCAATATAACTGTAATATTAGTTACATAAATTAAATTACAAAACAAAGTAGTAACATCAATAGCCAAACATATAGGCGAGATGAATAAAGGAATGTATATCTGAATTCCTGAATCGGTGGTGAAAGAATTACATAACCCGGGCAACGTATATGGTTAGATTATTCACAAGAACGAATATAAAATAAGTATCTTGAAACTAGATAAATTCTAACTCAACGGACGGGATCTTTACTTTTAATGGGGGCGAATTTACACTATAAGTACTCTCTGGTTAAAATAGGACTGATATGGTCCTGGATTTAGGAATCAAGTTTAGGTTTAATTAGAAGGAATATAGCCTTCGTTATGCACTTCACTTCGACTTGGACACGCAACGAATAATAACACACAAGAATAAAATCTGAGAGCATTCACTAAGAAACACGTGAAATACTGATTATATAACGTATGTAAAAATGATTAAATTGAAGCTTGAACACGAATTACATGGATAGAATACCGTACTTATATAAAATCACTATACAGGTCAAAGTTAGATAAATCACATACGTGTAGTAAATTGACAAGGGAAATTCTAGAAATGGATATCTAAGAACAGGTTAAATTGAACACTCGCATATTCTATATTACCTTCACAATAATTCCCAACACTTAGAGCACACGGAGACACTTAGGGTGCGGAGTAGAGGAGAAAATAATAATTTCCATGAGGGAGAATCTGGACGACGTAGAACTCGTAGATCTTCCTCTGGCTGGACGTCAAAGGGAGCTGCCTCTCTCACGAACAATGGATAAGTTCACTCCTGGCTCCTCTACACCTCTAGTTTGCCACCCTTGCTGGACAGGGACTGGCTTGTCCTATAGAATGTCTGCAATCCTATTCGCTACCCACTAAAAGCTGCTAGAACTAGTGGAGGGAAGGAACCGTAATTGCATACCCTCCCTCAGTTTTAGTCAGGCTATATTTGGGTTATACTTGGAACTCGATTTGGCCTATTTCAATATAGTAAGGACATGGGGATTTCATTATTTTCTTTTATTGTGAAGGCAATCATTATTCTAAAAATATATCTATCCATATAATGCATGTATAAGGTTATTTCTTGCATCTTAAAACTTTATTCTTTATATACAAGGTCTGTATGGCTGCATGATAAATGTTTTCCTGATATTCACATTTCTTGGCTTTCTCTATTCTGCAGGCCATATTTCTGTTCCTCTATCTTCTTTTCTTGTTATTGCCATTCCTCATGTGAGGTACTGTAGATGTGATTCTCTTGATTCCATCGGTAGAGGTATTGCACTGGCTCTTGGTGTTGCAAATGCATAAATTCATCTTCGCTATACATCTCCAGCTGCTGTTGATTCCCTGCCTTAGGTACATGTCCCAGTGCCTGCCATTTGCCGGGCAGGTATCCCCGTGATTGATCAGGGCTAGAACCCCTGGTGGGTCCCGTATGTGTGGACCTTTTATGGGTAGACTCTCTTAACCCTCTAGGAATTAAAGCATGGGAAGGTCTTCCTTGCTGGGTAGACTGCGTCACTGGGGTAGGTTTTAGAGCATGGGAAACCTGAGGGAATTCTATTTCTTGATTCTTCTTATGTTGTATTCTCTTCCTGGTTCTTCGGTTCTTCTACACTACGGCTATTTTGAATATAGTATGCAGTTCCCTTTCCTGTATGTTCAGGACCTTTGCAGAATTTGCGTTGCCCCTACCTTTCAACCCCGTCATCTCAATGTTCTTAACAAAAAACTAAATAAATATCAAACTATTCTATTTATTTGACAGTTTGTAGGTATACACAATTTGTCGATGTTTAACTTATCTGATATTAGACGCCGTGATTTGAAAAGGTTAATGAAGTAGAAATTACGAAAAATGAAAACAAAAATCAAATAAATATAAAAATGACCAAAGAATGTTAAAGTTATATATCTATTATATCTGTTATAGAAATCGCCACCTGTAAGTGGCACCGAATAGCGTGTCGGCCATCGGTAATTTGTGTAGGTTTTTTTCCCCTAGATAGGTTGCCCCAAGGCTATCGAGTCCCATCCACCCGGGACAAACATCACAATATAAACAATAAAGCCAATATAAACAATACAACCAACAAAACAACATTGACGCAATGCATACTGCTAAAGGACAGGAACATTATAGACAAAGAACGAATATTGAGAGACAGGGAGAACATGAGAATAATTGAAGATAAGGGAAAATGTAACAAATATACGAGAGAGAGAGAGAGAGAGAGAGAGAGAGAGAGAGAGAGAGAGAGAGATGTGTAGTATAAGGGTCTGGTGTTGACAGAGGGTAAGGAACAGTAGTGATGACAACGGTAACCACTTAGCCTACAAGGGACCATAATAATTATATAAGAGACTTTATTATATCTCAATACTCGACTTCTATCTATCTATCTATTGCCTGACGCCGTGATCCCCGAAGGGGTGGCCACGAACGAACCGCCCCCATGCACCTCTGTCCCCAGTCAGTCGACGCCCCTCCCCCCAACCAGCACCGCCTTCGTTCATGTACTTCCTCACTCCATCCTTCCACCTCATATTCGGTCTACCTCTCCCCCTCTGTCCCTCCACCTCGCTCTCGTACACCCTCTTAGTCATTCTCTCGCTTTCCATACGTTCCATATGGCCGAACCATCTCAAGTTGTTCCTTTTCACACTTTCCAGCACATCTACCTCCACACCACACCTCCTTCTTACTTCCTCATTAGTCTGTCTATCCCGCCATGTAACTCCGCACGCACTCCTTAAGTAATTCATTTCCACTGCTCTCACTCTTGGTCTGAGTCTCTCAACCAACGTCCATGCTTCGCTTCCGTAAGTCAGTGTCGGGATTACCACACTGTCATGCAAGGACTTCTTCACTTCCATACTGACCACCCTATTTCTTGTTACTGCTTTTAGCGTTCCTACAACCCTCTTCCCCTGTTGTACCCTCTCCCGCACCTCTTCATCCATAGTCCCATCTTTACTCAACACACTGCCCAGATACTTAAAAGAGTTGACGATCTCCATAGCCTGACCGTTCAGCTTCACCTCACACTCTGTGACTTCACCCCTTTCGAAGACCATAACCTTGCTCTTCCCCGTATTTACCTTCAAATTCCGTTTTTCGCACACTGTTCCAAACTCATTTACCAGACCCTGCAACTCCCATTCATTATCACTCATCGGAACTGTATCATCTGCAAACAGCAGTATAGGTAGCTTCCACTCAATTCCCTCCCTTTTCAGCGATACACCAACATCCACTGCTCTTGATAGTATTTCTTTCATAACTCCATCCATATATACAGTAAACAACCACGGGGACATCACACACCCCTGTTTCAAACCAACATTCAGGTCAAAGAACTCGCTCTGCTCACTCTCCACACGTACTGCCGCCTTTGCACCCTCATACATGCTCTTCACTGCTTTCAGCAACTTGCCCTCTACTCCGTATATTCTAAGTACTTTCCACAAACCTTCTCTATCCACTCTGTCATAGGCCTTCTCCAAGTCCATAAAGGCAACATACACCTTTTGTTTCTTCTCCAGATACTTCTCCACAACACAATTCAGGGTAAAAATCTGATCTACACATCCTCTTCCCTTCCTAAAACCTCCCTGCTCGTCGCCTATCCATTGTACTCGACTTGTTAAAATAATTACAGTTTTAACTTATCTCTCTAATATCACCTTGTTTCTTACTTTGATATATTACTTCCCTCTTCCATATAGATGTTTAGTAGAGGGTATGTTAATTTATTTAGTTAATTTTCTCATACTCAACCCGTGAACATATAGTTATATTATTTTGTGATCTTTCTACCGTCACTTTATGTTCTAATCATATGTATTATTTAACGCCTACATCTCACTATTAATCCTTTCAGTATACGATGACGGCAATCTTTGTTTACTTTTTTGTTGAACTTGCGTACGTTTGAAGTTCGACTATCTCTTGCTTCTTCTCTAGCTCCTTTCCCCTTCCTTTCTGTCATAGAGTACAGATTGGATAGAGAGGAAAGAAAGACGCTACAAATCTGAAAATAGCGAGCCGCACATTCGAGAGATGGCAGCACGATTGCAAAGGAAAACGGAAGGGTCCCCATTAATTCGTAATAATCCCTACCTTGTACTAATAATGCTATTAATAATCAATTCTACGCTATCCAGAAACTATATAGACATGACAGAGTTAAATAGACATAAGTAGAGGCTACTGTAAAGGCCAGATCATCGTGAAATTGTCGTAATTATGAGGAGGTTCACAGCCACTTTTCTTCTACCCCCACCATTGTTGTTGTGAGGGTGGGGAGTTGCCAACGTCAAACATACTCGGACAAAATATCCCTAGGTGTCATAAGTATAACCATAGACTACAGTAGATCTGGACTGGACACGAAAATGGAACTTTGCAGTAAGGGACACAAATTCGGCAAACGAACCCCCAAGTTCGAACCTCGCAACCGCGAAAATATGATATTTTCGCGGTTTCAAGGTTCATACTTGGGGGATCGTTCTCCGATTTTGGGTCCCTTACTGCAAAGTTCCATTTTCGTTTCCAGTCCAGTAGCAACATCCCTGGACCAAACATAGCACTACACAAGTTTCCAAGTGATCCATACCATTGTAACAAATGGGTGAAGTTTATACAAAGAACCAGAGTGTGGGAGGCAAAGCCCAAAACAAGCTTCATATGCAATGGACATTTTCGTGATGAATGCTTTGACATTAAAGTGCGGTGGAGTATGGGTATGGCTAGATGCTTAAACCTAAAAGCTAATGCCATACCCACAATTTACCGTGCAGGTACATGTGCTACAAGTGTTCCTACAGTATCATCAGAACAGAGACCAGCTGCAAGGGAGCATCAAGTCCAGGAAGTGAGTGATAGTTTTTTTGGGGTGGAGAAATTTTCCTGTACAGCATTGGGTACATCTTTCCATAAAGTACGGTAGGCTACCGGGCAGTAACGAAATATGATATTTTAGATAGCCTAGCTAACTAGCTTAGTGACAGAAATAGAATTAGCCTAGGCTAGTAAGATCAGAAATTTAGGTAAAATTTGAATGTAGGCCGGTAGGCCCTAGTCTAGGCCTAAGTGCTTGCCAATTTCAGGAGTCAGGAGAGTGGATAATATGGGCTAACTTAAGCCTAGCCCAAATTATACAGTCCGCGTCGATGGATATAGGCCTAACCTAGGCTAAAGACATTTATTGGCTGAAATTCAACTACTAGCAACTAGGCTAACAAAAAAAAATAAAAAAATAAACAGTGAGTGGCGCAAACATTATTGGGAAGGATATGTAGTGACCAGGCGTACGGTCATCATGTTTACATAAGTCGATCGCCGCGGTTAAGTTCCCGTCTATTTTTACGGCGATTTTTTTTTTCTGTTATTTGCACCCTGTTGGCAATGTATATGATGATGACAATAAGTCATGTAGGCGTGAGGGGCAGGCTTTCATGAATGTTTCTAAGAGTAAATAAATATCATCAAAAGCTGTGATTATCCTAAATATTACAGACACCAACAAATTGTTGTCATAAAGTAAACACTGATAAATATATTAGGCTATACCCGGTAGGCTATAGCCTAATCTATAAGTTATAAAAATCGGGAAAACACCCTCTTTAATCACAGTCTATGATGTGGGACCACACAATTATATAATAGAGGTTTATAATTACCATTCAGTGGCCTGCATATTCAGACGCTGTTGATTTGGTGCCACCTCAGGTACAAGTACAACTGCAGCTGCTTCTCCCTCCTCTCCTGCTGCTGGATCTCGTCCTACAGGTTCTTACATAAGCCTGGACACCATCAATATTCATCACTTGAGGTTCTTCGCCATAATCACGGTTATCACCCTCAGTATTGGCAAACGAATCGGAACTACTGTCACTATCCTCCATTTCCACCTGTCGGAAGAGCTTGTTGTGTTGCTGGGCATACGTCATCAGAGCGCTTAAATCCTTCAGACATTATTATGTTCCAGTAAGTCCGAGGAGGCGGGAGCCCGGTATCATTGCCACTGTACCCCACAACTGTCAAAACCACACTGCGGGACCGTTAGAATTGTCGGAGAGACTTGGGGTTGCCACCAACCGACAGATTTTCATCTAACTTACCGAACTTACTGAGCTCCATATGACGCTAGAGCATCATATAACTTATTAGAGAGCTATGAAGATAAGTTCATATGACGCTCTAGCGTCATATGAGTTATTTGGCATAAGTTCCATATGACACGGTAGCGTCATATGAGTCTGAAGGAGTTAAACTCCGAATCCAGAAAAGTATTACCCATATCCTATTTTGGCCATTATATAAATAATTAAGCCATTGTAGCAGAAAATATTGCACCAAAAGCTATAGTGCACATTGCCAGTAATGATTGTGGAGGAAAATAATAGCATGCACACCCACCTTTAAAGACGTTCACTCTTTAATCTATTGCCCCCTCATTTTGTGGAATTTCCCTTAACTTTGGTAATACTGCAAACAAGCCAGGCACACAGATATCAAGGAGTATCTAATAAGGAAAAATGACTGAGGTGTTTTGGTTGTATGACCTACAACAGTCCTGCCACCAAATCCCTAGGACGCGCGGCAAAATAACCGTGTGACGTCACGCTTTAGCCTGTATACAATCTGTACTCTATGCTTTCTGTCTCCCCCTTTCTCTCTCTCCTCCTCCTATTCCACCTTCCTAACTAGTATCTGCGACATAAGATAAACCACTGAGCCCTTCTCAGGATGAACCAGCATGCTTATTCCGGCTTAACCTAACAGCTTAACCCGGGGTTAATTGGCTATGTCTTTCCGTCATTCCGAAATTAGTTAATTTCTGGTGCTACAGTCGGCCAAATAAGTGATGGCACGGCACTAAGTTTATCTCGATCAATAATTGGTCTCAGCGCTATCTAAGCATTAACTCATTGTTTCTAGCGAGACATACAAACACGTTGACACACCATATTCAACATCCGACAGACAGCACACAGCGAGCAAAACGTAATGACAGCGCAGCCACAACTTATTTGGCCAACTGTACGAGCGCTCATACCCCACACTGAACATTATTTGTACATTTGAAACAGATATAATGTACCAAATTAGGGGCAACAATTTTTGTTTTTGTATTCATAAATTTCTTTGGGAAGTGTTTGGTGCTGGGAGTGAAATTAATTTAGATTATTATAAATGGTACGAAAATCGTGCCTATTTGTCACTCTTTTAACTTTGGGGGGGGGGGGGGGGGGAAACTCGCTACAGGTTTACCTGCCTTTTGTCTCCTTCATACACATAGACAAAAAATGTATATTGTATTTAATCCTTTTAGCTATCACAGATCCTCCCGGTACCTTCACCGGTACTGAATGGGCCAACAACGCTACAATAATGACTTATTGTGGTATGAAGGTTAGGTCTTTTGGTATCAGGAGAAGTTCGACCATAGATAGCTTGGCCTCTAAGAGATGTCGGCCTTTATTGGTAAGGGCACTCGTTTGAGGTTAGGTTTGGTTAGGTTCTACTTAAGGTCGAGTAAAGTTAAAGCTTTTGGTGTGGATAAATTAACCCCTTGAGGATTATGATGCATCTTGACAGATTATTCTGGCTATCATTAGACGATTTTACATATCTTAACCGCTCCTGCCCGGTTGTCATTTTAAAATGACACAGAGGCAGATGGGCAGGAGCCCGGGTGTCATTTTAAAATCCGTAAGCTTGAAAGCCTATTAAGCGTGGTTTGAAAGCCGTGCGTCGAACCGTATGTAAACACGCCGGTCGGAGCGACGCGCACCTTCCAAAACAAGAAGGAGAAGTCCGAATTTTGTTGTTATTGTTTTGGAGAACAAGAACAAGTCTTTGTTATTGTCTGATATTGCTAACACCGCATCGAATCTCTCTCCACAGAAGTCGTCATCATAACTGAACAAGTTGACCTAAAAAGATCTACTTCACGCCAGTTTACAGATATGAAATAGCACTAAGTTTTGAGATGTATGTGAATTCTCCAGCAGTTAAAATATCAAAGATAGGGCTAGCCTATTACAACGTTTTTCGGCCATATCCCCCAGGCTCTCAGTGCTGTTATGTAGAAGGCGAGCCTGAGGAGGAAGGGTTACGAATGATTGCGCATCTAAAGGGGAAATATTTTCTCAATTAGCCCTCTGTCTTCCATATACCCGTTCTAATCTTAATAAAATTGTCTAATAATAGCCGTTGTATGTAACTGAAATGCGCCCTTATACTCTGAAAAGGTTAAGTTATCTTGTTAGTGAGATCCACACCAGTGGTGGGTCAGGCAACGATGTTAACTGTTAATGTAGAGAATAACTTTGGGATGGAACTAGTCACAGCTTGGGAACTCGCGCGGAGAGACCCTCCAGGGAAGGAGTTGGGGGGGGGGGTACCTACCTGTACGTACCGCCTCGGTGTATACCCCATTTTTAATTGTAATGACTACGTACTCAAATATCAAATTACTCACATACCCAATTGTAATAGCATAACACACACACACACACACATATACACTTTCACTCGCATATATTATCCAATTTTTATTTGTGGGGTTGAGTGAGTGAAGGGGGGGGACAGTGAATGAAGGAGGATGCATGTTTTTCATAATACGTGTTGCTAGCCCCAAACGCGCGAGCAACTGTGGCTTTCAACCATCCGACACATCCCGACACATCCCGACACATCCCGACACAAAAAAAAAAAAAAAAAAAAAAATTATTTTGAGTGCTCGTATTACAAAATTTGATAAACTTTAAGCAACATTAATCAATGTATTATATATATTTACTTGCATGTGTGCTTCTCAATAAACAATTATTTAGGAGGTAGGCTACGGAAATCTCATCTTCCAAATGTTGCCTCCGTGGAGAAACATCTATTGTAATGTTAGTTTGTCTTATTCTTTTTGTGTCGTCACTGTTTTTCCATTATATGATATGATTAACATGTTTATCTGCCATCTGACATAATGTGACGAACATTGGTTATCTGATAAAAACTATGTAATATACAGTAATACAACTTATACGATGGTACTCCCAGATATACAGTTACTTACTTAAGTTTGAGGAGACTGGTTCACATTGTGTATGTATGCAATTGTAGCCATCGAGAACACAATATGAATAGAACTAGCCTTAAACCAATATATATATATAAATTATGTGGATTTACTTTTAAAACAAGTAAAATGTAACCATCCTCTCTCTTCCTTCCACCTTTAAAGGTCACAGGAACGGTTGGGAAAATACCAAAGGCTGGACATAAAAATATTAATAGATATGAAGCAAAATATATTGGAACAGGAATATCTGGTTGCCAGAGATACATAGATATATAGATAGGTAGATAGGCAGAGTGATAGATAGACAGGCATGGATAGATACAATTATTGGTAGATCCACGTATAGATTAATATAATAGAGATGCTATGTACTAAGTCTTATTGTCTCTCTCTCCCTCTCTCTCAGATTTGGAGCACAGGTAGTGGCACACACACTCTCTCTCTCTCTATCTGTATAATGTATATACCTAGCTTTGTTTTCATCATCATCACTCTCATATAGTTTATTATAGGTAACACGATCTTATATAGGTCCTGTTACATAATATTTAACTAATACTTTCTTCCACCTCACTCTCTCTTTCTTTTCTTATTTTATCTAAACTTTACGACATTGTACGGTGTTTTTACAGCTAAAATTCCAGTGGTGGAACGTGGAATTATCTATAGCAAAACACATATAAAATGCAAAAAATATATAGCATTGATATATTTATATATAAAATATACCAGTATATATTTTATCTTAGATCCCTCTTTATGAAGTATGATAATTATTAATTATATTACCAACATTTAGTACGGAACTGTGATATTCCTGAGCCAGTTATTAACCTCCGACTTGAACTGTTGTAGTGAGGTTAAGTGATGCAGGTCAGTGTGCTGAACCAGATGATCCACAGTCTTGCGTACTCTGATAAGTAGGATGAAGGTAGTGTTCTGTCCTAGCAAATGGAACACTGCCCTGATGGTACCTTGTGGATGTGGCTCTTGTTGCATATGATGTAGATGGGCAGGTTGTAGATGTAAGGCGGTTAGGTGTGGAGTTTCCGTTTTTTGGGTTTTGTATGTTACACACAAACCTGCCACATCCCGACGCTGTTGTAAAGGCTGAAACCTGGGGGGATGATGTTCTTGTTCTTTGAGTTGGATCAAGTGTTCAGCTCTTGTCTGTATTTGGTCTAAAAGTTTCAAGTTAGAGGGGGGACATGATGACCATGCAAGTGGAGAGTATTCCATCAATGGACGAACTTGAGACTTATACAGAGTAGCAACACCTTTAGAGTCAAGGAGATGTGATATGTGTCGAATGCAACCAAGTTTCCATGCAACATTCTTTGTGATGTCCTTCACTTGGATGGTGAAAGACAGATTATCATTAAAGTTTACTCCTAGACTTGTCACTTGACTCTGCATCTGAACCTTCCTCCCATCAAGCTGAATATCTGGTGGTGTATATGCTGGCATAGCCTGTCTCCGAGAGATTAGCATTACTTGAGTTTTCTCCGGAGCAAGGTTCACTTGCCAGCGTTTTGCACAAGAGGTGATACTATGTAAGGCATTGTTGATATGAGTGACAGTGGCTTGCCTCTCATCTTTGTTACAAGTGAATGTTAGAGTATAGTCTTCAGCAAATGCCTCTGGGACGCGCTGCAGAATGTCATTGAAATAAACATTCCACAACAAAGGTCCAAGAATGCTGCCCTGTGGGACACTGGCTTTGATGGCGTAGTTAGCAGAGTTATGTCCATTGACAACTGTGTGAAGTGTTCTGTCTTGCAGGTAATCATTGATTATGTGAAGAAGAGCATCACACAACCCTAGACTCCTCAGTTTGGTGGTGATGCCCGCATTCCACACCCTGTCAAAGGCACTCGCGATGTCAAGTGCAATTACATAGGTGTCTTTTTCACATTCCATGTGGTAGATAAGTTGAGTAGCAAGTCTGCCGCAGATCTTACTTCCCTGAAGCCAAACTGCTTAGAGTTGAGAAGGTGATGTTTATCCAGAAAAGTTACAATTATTGTTGCCAAGATTGACTCCAGAATTTTCCCAAGAACAGAAAGAAGGGAGATTGGTCTGTAATTGTTTGGGTCTGTTCTGCTGCTTTTCTTGTGAATCGCCAAAACTCTTGCTTCTTTCCATATTTTGGGCCACTGTTGTGAGTTGAGGCAATTCTGAAGAATGATGGTGAGTGGCTGGCATAGCTGATGAGCTTGATGATCTTGTCCAGTGGCCTTCTTGGGGTCAGCTTTCTCTAGTTGACGTTTTACATCATCTATGCTAATTGTGAAATCTCTTAAATGCGCATTGGTCTGTGCTGGTACAGCCGGAGGTGAGCGGTCTGGGCCTGGTACATTCATTTTGCTTGAAAAGTAAGATGGCAGAATCTCAGCCTTGTCCTTACTGCATATAGCCATGGATCCATCACATTTGTTTAAAGGTGGCATGCAATCATCAGGAGCAAAACCTTGTTGTTGTTTAGTGCTAGTCCACCATGTTTTGCTCCCGACGTTCTTGCTTGTAAGTTTTGATTTCAGATCGTTCTTCCACTTTCTGATGGCTTGTATCTGCACATGTTCCGTATTTTTGCAGGCAAGTTTATGCAGATGCTTGGTCCTTTGAGTTGGGCGTCTTTTGCATAGTAGCCATGCTTTACTTTACTTATCTACTGCAACTCTGTAGTTTAATCCAAACCATGGCTGGTCTCCCGACTTTGCTTTATAGGTCTGGCTAGGGATGACTTTATTCTGTAAGGAACACAAAATGTTGGTAAAAGCTTCAACTTGATGATTAATATCTCCGATAAGATAATCTGGCCATGAGATGTTATTGAGTGTATTTTGAAGACCCATCCTAATTTGCCCTGTGCCATAACCAGTTGGTACGTGCCACAGCCTCATCACGATCAGCTGCAACATTAATGGTGCTGAGAATAACATAGTGGTCCGAAGATCCAGCTGTTGCCAAGGGTCGGCAGGTGACCACATTATCTGAAATGTCACTGATAACAGGGTCAAGGTATGATCCAGAGATGTGTGTTGAAAAATTGACATGATTTGTCAGCCCGTACACAGTTAACAGTTCATCAAAAGAGCTCGCCACCAGATGTTGGTTCATGTCGCCGACTATGATGAGATGCTGACATGAGTGCTCATGCAATAAACTGTCGATGTTGTTATGGAAGTAAACGTTGGGCTGATTCCCTTGCCATTGTGGCCGATAACAGACACAGAAAAGAATAGAGTTAGTGCTGTTCATCCAAACTCTGAAGAACATGATTTCTAATTGGTCAGGTAGAATTACATGAAGAGGTTGGAAATGGAGATTCTTGCGAATACAGAGAGCAATTCCACCCAAAGTGCCTCGAAGTTTGTCTCGTCGGTACCACCTCATGTAGCCACTCATCTGACCATAATTGTCAGGGACTGTTTCATTTAAGAATGTTTCAGTAGTAGCTATGATGTCAGGGTTATGTGGTATTACGTGACTGTGGGTCAGATCTCCAATGTTCGTTTGAAATCCTCTGACATTAGATGAGAGTATTGTTAGATTTGCTATCTTGTTTTTATTGAGCTGCATTATTCCAGGAGCTTTGAATGAATTGCTGAAGATTATTAGAATGAAGTGGAGCCTACTGCTGATGATGTTGATGATTATTGTTAGTGCAGTAAGTAGGATGGTTGAACTTGGTCTGTAGGCCAACCTCCAGGTGCCAAGGTTCCAAAATTATGATGCGAGTGCACTGGAACAGAGAACCTGTTTATTGACTTAGCAAGCAATGAGTTGTTGTGTGCTTGGTCAGCTTCAAGTTTTTGGAAAAATCTTTCCTGCCTCTCTTCACGTAGACGTGTCCTGCACTCCTGAACCGAGTGGCCTGGACGGTGACAAAATTCACACTTCAGTTTCTTGTAGCAGTTTTCTTCTGTGTGTCCGCTTCTCCCACACAATCTACAGTACTCCGTCAGGCTGGCGGTGCTGCTCCGGCTGTACAGTGAAGAACTGCCGGGTTGCTTGTGTGCTATCTCTTTTATTATATTGGTTTGTTCGTCCGTTGTTCAGGTGCTGTTTGGTATTTTGATTGGTTGATTTTCTTTGAGTAGCTGATGTGGAATATTTCCTGCTTCTGTTTGTGTCAAGACGATTTCTATTCTGTAAGATTGAGGATGTATTCTCACAAGGTATTTGATTTTCTTGATGAGGTGTCTCACTCCCTCTCTAAACTCATTATTCTTTCCTCTCTCTCTCTCTCCCTCTCTCTCTCTCTCTCTCTCTCTCTCTCTCTCTCTCTCTCTCAGGTTATTCAAGACCACTATACATTGTTTTCTTATAATCTGACTAACACCAGACCATTGTATTATGCTCAGACAAGGTCTTCCATAATCAAGGAGATAATATATAGTTTGTGAAGGTAGTCAATAGTTGACCATCAGTGTTTCCAATGTGTTGTATAAAAGGTGAAGAAGGTTCAGCTAGTGTGTGTTGGACTGTGACTGAAGGGTTACTCTTCCTGGCCTGTAAGGTCATAAATGATGACCAACTCACACATCCCTCTACCTTCACTTTATTTGTTTAAGCCTTCCATATGTCTCTCTCTCTCTCTCTCTCTCTCTCTCTCTCTCCTTGTCGTCAACCTAGACTTATCTTCTTAATCTGTACCGGTATGTCTGTGATGCTTTGCAGAACCCATCGTCTATATTTAGTCAGTGTAGCTATGTTCTCTATATTACATTATCTTTCTCTTTATCTTGGAATATGTCTAGGTATTTATTTCTGCATGTATAATGGTCAATCTATCTATAAATTCATCTCTATGTATATATCAATTAATCCATCCATTTATGTATCTCTGTATCTGTCTACCTTTATATTTATCTATCTATCTATTTATCTATTTATTTCTTCTTTTCTGGGGGACTGGTGACCAAACTTTTCCATGTCCTTTTTCAACAAGACTCGACAATGAATGGACAAGCTTTTAGGGTTTCCTTCTTTCGTGTGTCCTACCTTGCAGAACATTCAAGACAGGCATAAGTGTGGAAGAACATTAATTGAGAAAGAAAAGGGGACGAAAGAGAATAGCTTGGGAAGTTTGATTAAAGAGACTATGCCACATATACTGTATATAGACACACAGCCGCACACACATACACATACATAGTATAAGTGTATACCGTATACACACTCAGTAAGTCTCACATGGGACACACACACACACACTTTCTTTCTCTCTCCCACTCAACATATACACATATAGCCTACATTAATAGGTGTACATGTCGAAGGTACACTGACACAGCAATAGAAGAACACATTCACATTGGAGTATGAACGTAAGGATGAAGGAGCCATGTGTGTGTGTGTGTCAGAGAGAGAGAGAGCCAAATAGTGTGTGTGAGAGTGAGTGTTAGGGAGAGGGAGCCACACACATACACAGGAAGAGAGAGGCGCCTAGGCTGTGTTGTGAATGGGTTCCTTTGTAAAGCTTTCTAGTGCGTCTTTCATGTCTCTCTCTCTCTCTCTCTCTCTCTCTCTATATATATATATATATATATATATATATATATATATATATATATATATTATATATATATATATATATAGATGGAACAGTTTACAAATGGAGATTGTTGATAATAATTTAATTGATACGTTTAAGAAGAGACTGGACGACTATCTGATGGAGATTGGCTTAATATGAATGAATCAGTAGGTGTGCATGTGTAAATTCACTTCCATGCTAACATATTTCTATATCTTATAAAATAAGATTGTTTTGCTTCTGGTCATTTCCTGACCCATAATGTTACACTTCATCCTATTTTCCGGTACGGTATTTTACCCGGAAGGTGTGGAGAGAGCCTTCTAATTTGCTATCATATTCTTCTACTATAAACTGTCCCAGTCTAGTAGTATTAAGACCGGATCACCTAGTAGGGACCGTAAGGACTGTGTGGTCTGAGTATCTGTGTAACTCTGTGTAACTCTGTCCTGTCTTTGACCCACTTTTCTTTGGTTAAGTTTATATTATCGTCTCTCTCATATGTAAATTAGGGACCTTTACCAATATATTCTCTAATATTTTCCCCCTAGCACTTTCCTTGTTATAAACTGTATATTTTACTGGCTGTCTACATACATGCACACACACATAGACATGATATTTAGGGGAGGTGTGGCAGAGTGGTCTTGACACTGGACTGATAATCCAATGGACCCGGGTTCAAATCCCAATATGTCAATGGGAAGATTTTATTGAGATGGAATTTGAGCTGTACCTAGTTTCAGCACATTACCACAGCACACCGAAATGCCAAAAAAATACCCTCATTGTTCCCTGATTAAATATCATTGTATGAATATTCCCATATTCGAAAATATGCTACAGGGGGGCAATGCCTAGTGAGTTAATTGCTCAATAGGTGGCGTTCTGAGAGTGAGGGTCCGAGTGTGGAGGATGAGACTGTGAAGCGCAGAGGCGAGGCAGTTTCAGAGATGGAGTTGCTTCGAGCCGTGAAGCTTCGCATATCTTACTCCCCAAACTGGAGCAAGACCTCACGGGCCTCACTGTGTTCAGCGGTAGAGTGTAAAGGCTATCAGCCTATTCCTGAGAGGGAGTAGTTGGAATATAGAAAACAAAAAAAAGGACACACCATACATGCACACCATGTACAGTTGCGATCATAAATTTTGATGCGCTTTGAGGGTTCAAAATGATTAAGCGAATATATGCTAAATATATAAACTAGCAAAAACACAAGTGTTACGAGGTATACTGTGTCCCAGGAGAATCAAATACATTCTATAAGACGATTATTGTATGTAAAATAAAAAACAGGATATAAAGACGTGGAAAATGGGTAAAGACGAAACCACATTATTATTTTTGTCTATGTGAGTGAGGGCGACAAAAGGCAGAACTTCCTGCAGCGAGTGCCTCCCCTAGAGTTCAATGATTGACAGGGCCAAAATCAAGGGACGGTCGAGCCAAAATGCCTGGACACACGTAGTTTGAGGCAATTTAAGTCATAAGAAGAGGGAAAGACTGATTCTGGGAGTATATTCCAGAGCTCAGCTGTTGTATAGGAGAAAAACTGCAAGTAACGTTTCACTCTTGGGTTGGAGAGATGCACAGAGGAGGTGGTGTACACTGGGAGAGCTCTGAGGAACACTCATTATTATTGTAGCGATAGAATAGCGAGAGAGATGCAACATCGCGGTGAAGAAAGAGAGATTACAGAGAGTAGGTAAGTGGACGGGAGTTAATGATACGAAAGGCCTTCCTTTCTACTTTGTCTAGGAGTGCGATGTGAGAGGATCCTCTCCACACATGTAAACAATACTCGATACACGGACACACTGTGGCCCTGTACAGTGCAAGAAGCTATGCAGGGGTGAAGAACCCCTTGAGGCGGTTGACCACACCCAGCTTCTGGGAGGCTGCTTTAGCAAGACTGGTAATATGGTTCTCCGAAGAGAGAGAGAAGAAAAAGAGACACCAAGAATATTGAGAGAAGATGATGAAATATTTTCTGTATTGTTGAAGTATAAGGGAAAGTCTTCTGGGAGTTCCGGACGGGTACTAAGATGGAGAAATTGGGTTTTGGAAGCATTAAAGGCAACAAGGTTTTCTCTGTCCCAATTGGAAATAGTAGTTAGATCAGAAGATAAGTGTTGTATAGCTTCATTAAGTTTGTTTTTTAGGGAATGCTGGCTGGGGCTTTTAGGAAAACTAATTGAGTAGTGTAAGGTAGAGTCGTCTGCATATGAATGGATGGGACTGGAGGTACAGTTGAGAAGATCATTTATGAAAATTAGAAACAGAAATGGAGAAAGGAATGATCCCTGAGGAACATGGGAATTGATAGGATGAGGAGGTGAGTGATGGGGGTTGAGAGCGGTCACCCTTCTTTGGGACAGGTTGAATGAGAGCAAACTTCCAGCAAGAAGGAAAGACGTTAGAGGAGAGACAGAGACGAAAGAGCTTGCCTGGGCAGGGGGTCAGCATGGAAGCACAGTTTTTAAGTACAACAGGAGGAACATCGTCCAGACCGTACGCATTCTTAGTTGGCTTATTAAGCCAAGAGAGGGTAGAAAGTACATCTTTAGAAGAAATTAGGATATTAGCCATAGGTAGGAGGCAAGGGGGTGGAGAGGGAGGCATAGCACAGGAATCATCCAAAGTGGGGTTTCTATCAACAGTTTGAGCGAAGAGTTCAGCTTTGTCAGAGGAAAAAGTGATAGTTATGCCATCAGAGTGGAAAAGGGTAGGGAAAGACGAGGAAGAAAATTGTTGGAGAGGATTTTGGCTAGATGCAAGAAAGCTTGGGAAGACCTACAGTTGGATAGTTCAGTGCATTTATTATTGATGAAAGAGTGCTTGGCAAGTCAAAGAAAAAATATGGCTTGATTCTGGGCAGAAACATAGAAAGAATGAGATTCTTGAGTTTGAAGGCGTTGGTACCATTTAATTATGGACAGCATTAGAACAAGAGTGAGTAAACCAAAAAAAAATTGCATTAGACTGAGAGAAAGAAAATGAAATGTATGCTTCCATGCCCTAGAGGATTACCTCGGTAATGCGTTCATCACTCTTCGAGGGTCCCCGGCTACGGAAGCAAAAGTCATTCCATGGGAAATCAAAGATAGTACTGCCGAAGAACCTCCCAGTCGGCAGCGCCAAAGTGCCACAAGCGCCGCCAGTTGGGAGGATCAAGTGGCCGTACTGGAGAGATAGGACAGGTGATAGACATTAGTTTATGGTCGGAGGAGCCCATAGGAGATAATTTGGTTATAGTACAAGCAGAACGGTTAGAGGTTAGAAATAAGACAAGAATGTTGGGCCGATCTATGAAGCGATCTGGGATACGGGTGGGTTGCTGCACTAACTGCTCTAGCTAGGTTTAGGATTGAAAAATTGAAGGCTTTTTTACCAGGTTGGTCAGTGGAAAAAGAGGAGGGCCATTGTTGGTGGTGAAAGTTGAAATCTCCTAAGATGGAGATTTCTGCAAAAGGAAGGATGGATAGAATGTGTTCCATTTTAGAAGTTAGATAGTCCAAGAATTTTGGATAGTCAGTAGAATGAGGGGAGAGATAAACAGCGCAATGATATTTAGTTTGAGAGTAACAAGAAAGCTTTAGCCCGAGAGTTGAGAATTCAGAAGAATCTAAGTTGGGATCACGAGTGAAAGCAAGATTGTTGCGTACATAGACACAACATCAACCTTTGGCTTGACACTGAGGATAAAGATAGTAGGAAGATACAGAGATGAGTTTGCTGTCAGTAGGCCCAAACAACTGCGTTTCGGTGAAAAAGAGAAGCTCAGGGTTGGCTGAGTAGAGGTGGTGTTCCACAGAGTGGAAGTTAGAGGAAAGGCCACGAATGTTGGCAAAGTTAATAGTGAGAGTAGAAGGACGTGGTCCAGAGCATTTTGGCGAGTCGTTTCCAAGGGAGTCCGAGGCAGGTCGAGAATCTGTCTTGATTTTTTGTTTAAAAGATAGTGTAGTACGTACAGTGTCTGTAGTATAATGCATTGGTAAAGGGAGGTGTTTTCGAGGGCAGGCAGAGGTTGCCCTCAATATTGATGAGGCACAGAAAGGATCAGCTAGGGAGGCCAGACGTTGAAACAGGAGTTCCAGCTGTCCTTATCAACCACTTAGCACTCCCCGGGAGTACCGCCCTGTTCTGCTGGTGCCTAAAGCCTCCTTTCTTACACAACATGAAAAGTGAACATGCCTTTTAACTTGAGAGAGAGAGAGTCAGAAGAAATCATAGACTGGCAATAGTTTTTCAGTTAAATTGCTTAAGAACAGAGTAGACAGTGGTGTGTACATTTTGCAATGAAAATATTGTATTGTATCATATGATATTTGTTTGGTATTTTAATTTTGTCGTCCACTTCGGCTTAATATTGTTATTTCCATTCACTATTCACGTATGTACCTTCTTAATCTGCACATTAACTTAAACAAATAATAAGTGATCAATTGGTATGCATTAAAGGAAATCCACAAACAAGTTATGCGTTCAAATACTATCATAATCGAAAAATTAAAAGAATATTCTAATATATGGTAATTTGAGAGTGGTTCTATTCTCCAAATGTAAGTTTTGAAAATGAACATTAAAATGCTACTAAAGTTCTACGCTGAACATATTTGTCAAATAATGTAATAAATGTAAATTCCAAATCGGCGCTATGGGGAAGGGAAACAACTCAAACTACTTAAATTATTTCAGAAATATTCGCCAACTCGCGCAATCCAAACGTGAAGCTTTACTATCTGTTAATACATCCCTCGAACACTAAACACCATTACAGTGAACTGAACAGTTCTTATGCACACATACAGACACTTTGAATATATTAAAATGTACAGACGTGATCATGAATTATTGAACACCTAATGATAAAACAAAACAAACAAACATTGAGCACTAACTAAAGAATCTCAGCCACTAAACAGCATTACAGTCAACTGAACAGTTCTTATGCACACATACAGACATTTTGATCATATTAAAATGTACAGACGTGATCATGAATTATTGAACACCTAATGATAAAACAAAACAAACAATCATTGAGCACTAACTAAAGAATCTCAGCCACTAAACAGCATTAAAATCATCTGAACAATTCTTATACCCACATACAGACATATTGATCAATTAATATGTACAGTCGTCTATCTATCTATCAATTGCCCGACGCCGTGATCCCCGAAGGGGTGGCCACGGACGAACCGCCCCCATGCACCTCTGTCCCCAGTCAGTCGACGCCCCTCCCCCCAACCAGCACCGCCTTCATTCATATACTTCCTCACTCCATCCTTCCACCTCTCTTTCGGTCTACCTCTCCCGCTCTGTCCCTCCCACCTCGCTCTCGTACACCCTCTTAGTCATTCTCTCGCTTTCCATACTTTCCATATGGCCGAACCATCTCAAGTTGTTCCTTTTCACACTTTCCAGCACATCTACCTCCACACCACACCTCCTTCTTACTTCCTCATTAGTCTGTCTATCCCTCCATGTAACTCCGCACGCACTTCTTAAGTAAATCATTTCCACTGCTCTCAGTCTTGGTCTGAGTCTCTCAATCAACGTCCATGCTTCGCTTCCGTAAGTCAGTGTTGGGATTACCACACTGTCATGGAAGGACTTCTTCACTTCCATACTGACCACCCTATTTCTTGTTACTACTTTCAGCGTTCCTACAACCCTCTTCCCCTGTTGTACCCTCTCCCGCACTTCTTCATCCATAGTCCAATCTTTACTCAACACACTGCCCAGATACTTAAAAGAGTTGACGATCTCCATAGCCTGACTGTTCAGCTTCACCTCACAGTCTGTGACTTTACCCCTTTCGAAGACCATAACCTTGCTCTTCCCCGCATTTACCTTCAAATTCCGTTTTTCGCACACTGTTCCAAACTCATTTACCAGACCCTGCAACTCCCATTCATTATTACTCATCAGAACTGTATCATCAGCAAACAGCAGTATAGGTAGCTTCCACTCAATTCCCTCCCTTTTCAGCGATACACCAACATCCATTGCTCTTGATAGTATTTCTTTCATGACTCCATCCATATATACAGTAAACAACCACGGGGACATCACACACCCCTGCTTCAAACCAACATTCAGGTCAAAGAACCTGCTCTGCTCACTCCCCACACATACTGCTGCCTTTGTACCCTCATACATGCTCTTCACTGCTTTTAGCAACTTGCCATCTACTCCGTATATTCTAAGTACTTTCCACAAACCTTCTCTATCCACTCTGTCATAGGCCTTCTCCAAGTCCATAAAGGCAACATACACCTTTTGTTTCTTCTCCAGATATTTCTCCACAACACAATTCAGGGTAAAAATCTGATCTACACATCCTCTTCCCTTCCTAAAACCTCCCTGCTCGTCGCCTATCCATTTCTCCGTTCTCACTCTCACTCTCTCTATCACTACCCTACTGTATATCTTCCCTAATACGCTTAGAAGACATATTCCTTGGTGGTTACCACACACTCCTCTTTCCCCTTTGCCCTTATATAGGGGGACTATTATGCCAGTCTTCCAGTCATCGGGTGCAGTCCCCTTCTCCCATGCCAATTTGCACATTGTCCATACCCATTCGATCACTATATCATCACCATACTTCAACATTTCCCCACACACTCCATCTCTTCCTGGTGCTTTCCCCAACTTCACTCTTTTCATGGCTTCCTACACTTCTGACCTCCTGATCCCCACCTCCTCCTCCACTACTTCTCTTCTTCTCCCTCCCATACCATATCCAGCTATGTTTGCTGGCTCGTCATTCCTTACATTTAGCAACTCATTGAAGTACTCCCTCCATCTTTCGACTCTCTCTTGCTTCTCGGCTAGCATTCTCCCATTCTTATCTTTCACACCCTTACTGTTTCCCCTGCTACCTTCCCTAACTTTCTTGACTTCTTTCCAGAACAGTTTCTTACTCTCCCTCCATTTTACACTGTGACGCCTCCCGGCGTTAGCAGAATGGTTGCGTGGGGCATTGCAGCTCGGTAGCGCTCGCCAGGATGGGGGGATGGGCTACAGTTGTCCTAGAATGATCTGCTTTATTTAATTAGTGTCGTGTTGCCACAGACAGTCTAGAAATGGTCTTTGTTTTGGTCTGTGACCGCGCCTTATATTTTATATTCGCTATAATATAAATGTTGCTTGTGTGGGAGGCAAGCGAGAGAGGGTGAGGGAGTACACCTGGCAGCGGGGTGAGCTATGACGCGGCTCGCTTGGGCGCTGACGGCGTTGGCGGCCGGGTGGTCAACTAGTCCCTTCCCATCGCGGCCTCGTGTTCTTTACCAACTCAGAGCTTGCCTGACACGCGTATCTCCTACATCCTTTGCAATTCTGTCCCCCATACTCGCCACTTTGCATACTATTTCTCTCTCTTGACTTCTCCTTTCTCATTCTCTAATCTTTATTAAACTCAACATCCCTTCTGGTTTCAGCATAGACGTTCACCGTCGACCAGTCGTATTGTACGCGAAGCTCTCAGATATTTCCATGTATTAGGTTAAGGAGGTATTATGCTTTATTGAGGTTTGGAGAGACGGACTTTTCCGTATGTGTCCTCTCTCGGGAAGGTTGTAGACCGGTATATGTCTCCCTGGCAAGGTGTTGAGTGATTCTGCTTGGTTATCTAAAGCTAGACTATGGGTAAGGTTACTGTGTCGTTGTCTCCGATGTGTGCAGTGTTAGCTAAGCCCTGCACGACATCGACAGGTACTGTGGGAGCCTAAGTTGTCTTCGGGTGGGTTTACTTTGCGAGCACAGCGCTGTGGTGTGAGAGGGCAATAGCCTATCCCTCACAACATAGTGCTGCCTCTTTGTGTTGACTTCTGAGGGATCGCCAGGATAGAACTAGGTACTAGAGACCTAGATTTATCAAGAGAGCATCCCCGTCATATAACGTAATCTTCATTATACCACCTTCGGACAACGTTAGGCTACGAGCCGCATGCTCGCCCATTGTTGCCCTGCCTTGATAGCCCAGCTAGACTTTATTAACTGAGCAGACACTGGTTAGAGATAAGCCCCCATTATTATATGTATGCAACATTATTATTCACTGCACTTTTGAGCCGAGGTTGTTGTTGAGTTGCACAACCCTAGTAGGCTGTTGCGTTGTGTCACGAAGCATTTCTTTAGTTGTCGAGCATTACTACCTTTGCGCAGTGTTTATTATTCGCCTGCCTATTATTATTATATGTCCTAGCATTTATTGTGACCCGTATTCTGCATTATAATTGTTCAAGATTCTTTACGAACATCTTCCCAGCATCAGACTTATTTCAGAAGTTTCCAGTTGATGTTGCAGGACTAGCATTGCACTTTCTTTAATACAGGAGTGCCAGTTATTTGAGTATCTACCGTAACGTTAATCAATCACGTTAACTATCTTTTTTTTTTGTAACATAATCGAGTAATCTTTTACTGTTTGAGAATAGGCTGTTTCATTGATTGTCAGCCTAGTGTGTGTGCACCAGTTACCGAGTCATAGGATACCTCGTTGTCCAGGCACGACTCAGGGCGGTAATGGTGTTTTGTTTTCCAGTGTTTAAGGCAGGGGTTGGATCTAGTGTTACCGTTGTTGCGTTTTGCCATTATCTAGTCCAATGTTGAAGAGCCCTGTGTCTTTGAGAACCTGGATCGTAACAAATGGCGACCTAGCTCAGGATCTTGTGAACTAAGAGATAATTGCAGGATTGTTGTGGTCATTTGTTTTATTGAGGAATATAGTGGGCACGTTAATTTTGTTTTGGCAAAGTAGTATAGCACTTGAGAGTCTTCAGACATTTTTGGCAAGTGAATAGTGCTACATAAGAGTTTGGGGTACTTCTTTTCTGAATATTGTGGTGAAATATTTTTGTGAGCATCATGTCTTATACCGGGTCAGAGGAGAATGGAGACACAGTACGTAATGTTGAAACTGAGGAATAGCAGCATGATGAAAGGGTTAATCGGGTGAACTGTGAGGAGGATGCTAGGATATTTTTGCAATGGCCTGTTACTGCCGAGCGGTTGGAGGGTATGGATCGGTACGGTCTTCAATGCCTGGCCACAGCTATCGGTCATGCGGTTACTAGCAGCATGACCAAGGAAAACTTGATAACGTGTGTACTGGGCAGGGTGACTGGTGAGCGAGATGGGTTGAGTGCTCAGAGCCCTTCGGCCATGCTTCCCCTACACTCGACTCCCAGCCATCCCAGTAGTTTGCCGACCCCGGGTACGCTTCCGCAGTTGGGTGGTGACTGGCAGGGGGGGTTGCCCCTGGGGGGACCACCGGTAATTTCAAACATTGTAGCACCTTCACCTCCTCAAGGGTTATCTCCAGAATTATTGCTTCAGCTCGAATTAGCTAAGATCGAAGAGAGAAAGGCTATCAGGGCGGGTGAGCAGCAAATAGAGCTAGCAAAAATCCAAGCTGAGTCGACTAGGTACTGTGCCGGCAGGGACGTAGAGAAGTCGCGAGTAGAGACAACGGGACAGCGACTTGGGGCTGGTAACCGTGGTCATGATCAATCTCTCTCGCACTTATTGAAACTGGTTCCGGTGTTTGATGAGAGTGGTGTTACAGAATTTTTCGCACGCTTTGAGAAGAAGTGCCAGGAACACCAGTGGCCAGAGAATAAATGGGCAGCACTTGTATCCTCTATATTAATAGGCAAGGGTCTTAAAGCCTACGATGCGTTGCCTATAGAGTCTTGTATTATCTATCAGGAACTCAAGGAGGCTGTCCTGAGAGCATACGAACTACAACCAGAGACGTACAGGCTGAAGTTCCGGGGTGTTACCAAGGGTCGGGAGAGCACCTTTTTGGAGCATGCCCGGGAGCTGTCCGATGCTTTTGGGAATTGGCTGAGGTCGGAGAAAGCTACTACGTTTGACGACATTAAACAGTTGGTGCTTTTAGAGCAGTTTTTCAAATACACGGGCGGCGACCTGACGTTAAACCTTAAAGAAAAGCAACCAAAAACTCTACAGGAGGCAGCTGAGATGGCTGACCTCCGGCTATCACTAATTCGTGGGTGCGGGTCTGCCCAGCGTAGTGAGGCAGGTAACAAGGGGCGTGACGCCCCACCCCCCCGAGTTAGTGATATACCTTATGCAAACAAGTACAAGAGCCATGATACCAAGACTGACCACAAGACTAGCACCGTCCCATTTAAGAAGGGGCCGGGCCCTTCCCAGTACCAAGGGAAGCCCAAAGGGGAGTTGGAGTGTTATCATTGTCATAAAAAGGGGCACTTTGCAAGAGTCTGTCCTAGCAAACCACCTACAGCAGCTGTGTCTTTGGCCTGCAACATTGGTGTGTCTCCGAAGTCATCTGAGTTTGCCCGGGGCAGTTCGTCAGAGGCTGAGGCACAGCCAATGCAGAAGCACCTGGGAGGCTCGAACCCTGCTCAGGATGTTTTTTGCGACCATAGAGGGCGGGGTTGCGTGATGTGGGCGGGGCGCAAGCATGGAGTAGAGGTCTTGCGTGATACAGGTGCTTCCCAGACTCTGATGAAAAACTTGACTGGCTACCCTATAAACGCGGCTCGGGTGGTGGTGGTGCAGGGTATTAATGCAACTCGGTCATACCCGCTGGTGCGGTTGGAGTTGGAGGTGGATGGTGTGGCACGTGAATTGGATGTCGGGATTGTGGAGAAACTGGCAGTGGAGGGCGTCGACCTTCTTCTCGGCAACGACTTTGCAATGCCCGCTTCTGAGGTTCTACCCTTAGTCGTTGCCGAGAGGCCGGCCGACGTGAGTAGGGAAGAGCAAGAGTGGGTCGAGCGGTGCCAGACACAACCCATGGCGTGTGTTGTCACCCGAGCTCGGGCAGCTAAAGTGTCACAGCCTAGTCCTCCGTCTTCAGACCAGCGGAGGAACGATCAACAGGAGGAGGCTAAAGCTGGAGTTGGTTTTAAAAGTTTTGACTCGGCGGCTCTCCTGGGTGATTCAGTATTAGCACCATTACTTAATTCTGGAGTAGCCCCTGGGCCTGTCATCGAGAGTGACGAGGCTGGGCATGACGAGTCTCCACGACAGCAACGTTATGTACATCGAGAGAGACAGAGGGAGCAGCCCAGTATCGGGGAAGGTCATGCATTGCTCCGGGAGCAGTTAGATCGCTTGGCACCCTCAGATATACGTCGGTTGCAACTAGAGGACCCTGAGCTCCAAACGTGTGCTAATAGAGCTGTAGAGCTCGACGAGGACTGCGGTGCACAGCCAGGAGATTTGTTTTATTTAGAAGGCATTCTCTATAGGCGTTTTCAAGACCCTAAACGTAGTTGGCAAGAGGGGTCCGGAGTAGTGGACCAGTTGGTGGTGCCACGGGAGTGCAGGGATAGCCTACTGAGGTTGGCGCATGACATACCACTGGCAGGACATCTAGGGGTGAGAAAAACGGGGGCGGCTTTAGAAAAATTGTTTTGGTGGCCGGGGTTGAAGGGGCAGGTGGTAACCTGGATAGCAAGGTGTCATACGTGCCAGAGGGTTGGAAAACCTAACCAAACAATTCCGAGAGCCCCGTTGCACCCCATTCCTGTCAGTGGACCGCCCTTCAGTAAGGTCATAATTGATATGGTCGGACCCCTACCCCCTCCTAGTGCCGGTAATAATTTTCTTTTAACTATCATGGATGTGGCCACTCGTTATCCTGATGCATATCTAATGAGAAATGGCACAGCAAAAACTGTTGTCCGGAACCTGCTCTTGTATTGCTCGCGGTATGGTTACCCGCAAGAGGTGCAATCGGACCAAGGTTCTAATTTTACATCTAATCTGTTCAAACAAACTATGATTCAGCATGGCATCAGCACTGTCGTCTCTTCTGCGTATCACCCGGAGAATCAAGGGGTGTTGGAGAGGTGGCACGCCACGCTGAAAAGCATGCTTCGATGTTATTGCGCAGAGAACGGAAAGGATTGGGACCTGGTCTGCCGTATGTTTTGTTCGCGGCAAGAGAAGTACCTGGAGAGAGTCTCGGTTTCAGTCCGAATGAGCTTGTTTTCGGGCATCAGGTGAGGGGCCCTCTCCACATGGTGAAGGAGATTTGGGAGGGTACCGCTAAGCCATGTTCTATGTTGAGATACGTCCTCGAGAGCAGAGAGAGAATGCTTAGAAGTCTGGAGCTGGCCGGGCGTAATTTGGTGAGTTCGCAGGCCCGTATGAAGGACAGGTACGATACTAAGGCGAAACTCCGGGAGTTTCAGGTAGGTCAAGAGGTGTTGGTCCTGTTGCCTTTGTCAGGTCATCCTCTGGCTGCCAAGTACGCTGGGCCTTATCGGGTGGTGTCAAAGATCTCCGATCTAGATTACCTCGTTGCCACTCCAGACCGGAAGAAGCGTAACCAACTATGCCACATTAATTTGTTGAAGGAGTATGTGAGGCGCCCACCTGAGTCACTAGCTGTCCCTGTGTTGATCTGCTGCGGTCATGGTGGAGAAGGAGAGGGGGGCAGCAATGACCAGGTGGATGATAACTGGGATTGTCATGTCTCGGCTGATCAGTGGGCGGGGAATTCGAGCCAATGTGCGCATGATGCTCGGGCGCACCTGCCGGAGGAACAGCAGGTGGCAGTGCAGCGCCTGTTCGATTCATATCCCACTGTATTTGCCGAGCACCCAGGCCTCACTACTCAAGCGGTGCATGACGTCGATGTAGGAGAGCACCCCCCCTTCAAGTCGATACCTTATCGGGTGCCACCCATTAAACTCCCAGTGCTCAGGGATGAGCTGGAGTATATGCTGGCGAGAGGCTTGATCGAGAAGGGGGCAGTACGGTGGACTTCTGTCACTCTGCAGCCCAAACCTGATGGAAAAGTTCGGTTCTGCATTGACTTTAGGCGGTTGAACGGGTTGACCCCCACCAATGCATATCCTCTTCCCCGGGTGGATGACAGTGTGGATAAGATCGGGAAAGCAAGGTACTTGACCAAGGTAGACCTCGTCAAAGGCTACTGGCAAGTACCACTGTCTGAGCGGGCTAAAGAGGTGTGCGGGTTTGTGGTGGATGGCAGTACTTACCGTTGCAACGTGATGCCATATGGTCTGAAAAATGCACCGGCCACTTTCCAGAGCTTAATGAACGACATCGTAGCAGACATCCCAAACTGTACTGTCTACCTTGATGACGTGATCATTTATGACAACGATTTCCAAAGTCACTGTGAGCACATAGAAGCCTTATTTAGTCAACTTAGTAAAGCAGGCTTGGTGGTTAATCTGGGCAAGTGTGACTTTTTGCAAGCCACGGTGCAGTATCTGGGGTTTGTGGTTGGGTTAGGGCAGGTGAGCCCGCCCCAACAGAAGATACAGGCTATCGACTTGTTCCCCAGGCCGACCACCAAGCGGCAGATCATGAGATTTTTGGGCATGATTGGGTATTACCGCCGCTTTATAAGAGGCTATTCTACTGTGTTAGCTCCTTTGACAGATCTACTAGCCAAAGATAAAAAGTTCTGCTGGGCACCTGAGTGTGAGCAGGCTTTTCGAGTAGTTAAACACCTTTTATGCACTCACCCTATCCTCAGGGCCCCGGACTTTGAACGACCATTTCAGTTGGCAACTGATGCCAGCGGAGTAGGGGCTGGTGCCGTACTTTTGCAGACAGACGAGGAAGGTCTTGAGCAACCAGTCAGTTTCTTTTCAAAGAAATTTAATTCAGCACAGAAAAACTATTCGGTTGTTGAAAAGGAACTGCTGGCAATCGTGTTAGCGCTCAGACACTTTGAGGTCTATGTTCCTGCCTATGGGCCAGTCGTGGTAGTGTATACCGACCACCACCCGCTTAAATTCCTCAATCAATTCCACAACCGGAATATGAGGCTGACCAGATGATCGCTCATGTTGCAAGAGTACAACTTAGACATATTGCCGGTTGTGAGAATGTGATTGCGGACTGTTTGTCGCGGGTGGAGGATCCGGGGTAGGCTACCACAGTATGTTGGTATAGCCTCCTGTCTTGGCTCGCGGTGTATTTTTGCGCTGGTGCGTTGGCTCGCGTGTGTAGCATCAGCGTAGGGTCGCAGGGCAGGAGTTGTTGGCTTTGATTAGAAGAAAATTAGGCTACATCTATAGTAGCCGCCAAAAACAACATTAAAATAAAATATGAAAAATTAAATAAAAACTCTTTCTTTTTGATAATTAATTTTAAGATAATATTGTAGCTGAGTACTGAGTGCAGATGATTTTCCCTCAGTAGGCTGTGCTTCTTAAAGCTCGCTCTGGGAGCACAATGTTATGAATTAATGTATTATATTTGGGAAGGGTGATAAGATTTTTTTTATATATAAATGTTGTATTTTTTTTGAGGAGACTGAGCTTGCATTCCATGAGTGGCAGAGTGGTTAGGAGTTGCAGATTCTAGCGACATTCTGCCTGTTCAGATATGGGCTCATGGTTGAGTGTCCCATATCTTGGGGGTGGGTGTGACGCCTCCCAGCGTTAGCAGAATGGTTGCGTGGGGCATTGCAGCTCGCTAGCGCTCGCCAGGATGGGGGGATGGGCTACAGTTGTCCTAGAATGATCTGCTTTATTTAATTAGTGTCGTGTTGCCACAGACAGTCTAGAAATGGTCTTTGTTTTGGTCTGTGACCGCGTCTTATATTTTATATTCGCTATAATATAAATGTTGCTTGTGTGGGAGGCGAGCGAGAGAGGGTGAGGGAGTACACCTGGCAGCAGGGTGAGCTATGACGCGGCTCGCTTGGGCGCTGACGGCGTTGGCGGCCGTGTGGTCAACTAGTCCCTTCCCATCGCGGCCTCGTGTTCTTTACCAGCTCAGAGCTTGCCTGACACGCGTATCGCCTACATCCTTTGCAATTCTGTCCCCCATACTTGCCACTTTGCATACTATTTCTCTCTCTTGAATTCTCCTTTCTCATTCTCTAATCTTTATTAAACTCAACATCCCTTCTGGTTTCAGCATAGACATTCACCGTCGACCAGTCGTATTGTACGCGAAGCTCTCAGATATTTCCATGTATTAGGTTAAGAACGTATTATGCTTTATTGAGGTTTGGAGAGACGGACTTTTCCGTATGTGTCCTCTCTCGGGAAGGTTGTAGACCGGTATATGTCTCCCTGGCAAGGTGTTGAGTGATTCTGCTTGGTTATCTAAAGCTAGACTAGGGGTAAGGTTACTGTTTCGTTGTCTCCGATGTGTGCAGTGTTAGCTAAGCCCTGCACGACATCGACAGGTACTGTGGGAGCCTAAGTTGTCTTCAGGTGGGTTTACTTTGCGAGCACAGCGCTGTGGTGTGAGAGGGCCATAGCCTATCCCTCACAACATAGTGCTGCCTCTTTGTGTTGACTTCTGAGGGATCGCCAGGATAGAACTAGGTACTAGAGACCTAGATTTATCAAGAGAGCATCCCCGTCATATAACGTAATCTTCATTATACCACCTTCGGACAACGTTAGGCTACGAGCCACATGCTCGCCCATTGTTGCCCTGCCTTGATAGCCCAGCTAGACTTTATTAACTGAGCAGACACTGGTTAGAGATAAGCCCCCATTATTATATGTATGCAACATTATTATTCACTGCACTTTTGAGCCGAGGTTGTTGTTGAGTTGCACAACCCTAGTAGGCTGTTGCGTTGTGTCACGAAGCATTTCTTTAGTTGTCGAGCATTACTACCTTTGCGCAGTCTTTATTATTCGCCTGCCTATTATTACTATATGTCCTAGCATTTATTGTGACCCGTATTCTGCATTATAATTGTTCAAGATTCTTTACGAACATCTTCCCAGCATCAGACTTATTTCAGAAGTTTCCAGTTGATGTTGCAGGACTAGCATTGCACTTTCTTTAATACAGGAGTGCCAGTTATTTGAGTATCTACCGTAACGTTAATCAATCACGTTAACTATCTTTTCTTTGTGTAACATAATCGAGTAATCTTTTACTGTTTGAGAATAGGCTGTTTCATTGATTGTCAGCCTAGTGTGTGTGCACCAGTTACCGAGTCATAGGATACCTCGTTGTCCAGGCACGACTCAGGGCGGTAATGGTGTTTTGTTTTCCAGTGTTTAAGGCAGGGGTTGGATCTAGTGTTACCGTTGTTGCGTTTTGCCATTATCTAGTCCAATGTTGAAGAGCCCTGTGTCTTTGAGAACCTGGATCGTAACAACACTCAGATTCCTTCCAAATTCCTCATCTACTCTTCTCTTACTTTCCTTCACTACTCTCTTCACCACCCTCTTACTCTCCACGTACCTTGCTCGTTTCTGTCTCTCGAAATCTTCATTCCCTCTACTACCAACCACTCTCTATATGCTTTCTTCTTTTCTTCCACAGCTATTCTTACCTATTCTGTCCACCATGCTGTACCTTTCACTCCCCTCCCTCTTCTGCTCACTCTGAACACCCAAAGATTAAATAAAACAAAGAACAATTGAGCACTGACTAAAGAATCTCAAACATCTGAATTGTATAGCTTAACCTCTCGGCTACGCAGACCCTGTAGTATACACCATATACCTGTGCGTAGGTATTTTGATTCATTCCTCACTAAAATAGTTAATTTACTATAAATATAATTAATGCGCCTATTCTACGTTTAATATGAAGATAATAACCTGTAAAAACAATAAAACAAGTGGGAATAGTGTTTGTATGGTCTATCTATCTATCTATCTATTGCCGGACGCCTTACTCCCCTTAATGAGGGTGGCCATACACAGAATGCCCCCAAGCGGACCTATTTCCTGTAAGGGACAACCCGAGCCAGTTTACTGAAGGACTTACAGGCTTGACCACTCAATTTAGGATCCGTCCGACTCCGAGGCCCTCTGTGTATCTTTTTAGCACTGATTTTTCCACAGTGGTGTTCGGCTAGTCCATCCACTAACCTGCCTTACCCTTAGGTAAGCTATACGGATTTGTATCAGGTTTAGTCCCCTAGAAAGGTTGCCGACCAAGGCTGACGAGTCCCATCCACCCGTTTTTGTATGGTCAAAATCGCTAATTATAGTCGGCAGAGCGAGCCAGACCCTCCCCTCGCGAGGCCTCAAGCTTGACTGACTCACTTCACCCACACCCTACTTAACCTAACACACTCAGTAGCAACAACACCACACCCTGGAACCGGGTTGCAGATATTGGCATGATAAATACACCAATAAAGATGGTAATAAGAGGAAAAATAGGTGATAATTGAAGGGGGGGGGGGGGGAAGGGAGGGGATTTTGACATGTGGAGGAGTGATATGAGGTATGGAGGGGAAACAAAAATAGTTTTAAATGCTACTGGGGCCTTTTAAATGTTTTTTTTTTTAGGCCTAGGATTTTAAGAGTCTCCCGGCAGTCTCCCAGTAAAACCTCTGAAGAGTCTCCCCATAGCTGCTGGGTTAAGCAGCTTATCAAAATAGTTTGTCAGTGCATGACAATAAGAGTGTTAAATCTGTGGTCCCACTTGCCAGATGTCACCAGATTCTTTAATTTATCACAAATAAAATAATAAAATGTGAACATGGTTAATACGTACTTTATCACTTTAGTTGTGATTTCAAAACATCAAGTATAATTTTAGAATAATTTTTCCTACATTTTCCTATATTCCTATGGTGTTTAACATACATCTAATGGATATATATTTTATAAAGTAAATTTCTATTTTTCATTGTAGAGTAGAATATTGTACACAGAAGATGCTGATTGGTTGTTGATTGATTTGTGTTGATAAATTTGAGATAGTTTCATTATTCCATATATATTATTGAAACTCTAAAATTGCAAGCAATTTTAATGATAATGTGATAATCTAAATTATTATTATTATTATTAATTATTTTATGAGATGCCGAAGTCTCCAACCAGGGTGCAGAAACACCAGCAAGATGAATCCACACAAAACACCCGGAAGCACTGGAGAGAGACTACGGCAACTTAGGAAAAAAGCAAACATATACTGTATACTGTAGATATACATACTGTATATTACACACAGATAACATATTCTGCAGTGGAGGATATCAAGTATAAATATAATACAATAAAATAGAATAAAATAAGTTTAAAAATTAGACTTAATGCTGCAAAAAAGCATTAACTCTAGACTTAACCCGGGAACTGCGGGGAGACTCTTAAGAGTTCCCCCGGCGGACTGCGGGGAGACTCTTAAGACTCAGAGAAAAAACAAATCAACTTTTGACATTGATTTTTTGTTTTGTTTTGGCCCCTGGGCCATGCAAAATCTCAGTCCTCTACCTCCCCTCCTTCCCCACTTTCCTCCTCTCCTTCAGTTATCACCTATTTTCCCTGTTATTCCCTTATTCTGAGGTATATTTTCGTGCTAACATTAAAAATCCGGTTACAGGGTGTGGTCATCACTGATAGCAAGCGAATGCAAGAGAGAGAGAGAGAGTATCGATCGACTGTGTCTCAGTGGGGGAAATTGGCGGGAAAGCAGCTTGCCTCACCCATACATTATACAACTCACGGGCTATATCTCCGATTTTGACCATCCAAACGCTGTTTTCACTCGGTTTATTGTTGTTTCAGGTTAATACCTTTATAATCAACCCATAATAGGCGAATATGGATAAGTATTAATGCTATTAATGGTACAATGAATATTTTAGTGACGGAAACACCTCAAATACGTCAGCACAGGGGGACGTTTCCAATTACCCCCATGCGCACTTGTTAGGTTAAAAATGGAGATATGAGCTGAATTGACTAGCTCATTTGGCAACTTATTCCACAACTCAACCATGGCCGGCCCAAAATACTGTGAAAACTGTGCAGTAGAAAAATAAACACGGCTCATGGCAAGATCATTAAGATTGCTTGTGAATCTAGTTGCACAAGCCCGGACATAAGGCCCAGGCAGAACCCCATGTAAGGGATGCTGAGGGTTGTTAAAAACTTTAAATAAAAGACCAAGGGCACCAACTTTACGTCGATGACACAGATCAAGAGACAAATGAGGTAGAATAAAACTGATAGAATTTAGTGACCTGTCAAGCAACTTGAGATGGCAGTCAGCTGCTGACAACCAGACAGATGAGCAGTACTCGAATTGTGGCAAAATAAAAGCATAAAAAGACTTAATAACTGTGGCGTCACAAGTAAACGTTTTATAACACTTGCAAAGCAGACCAATTTTTGGGGAAATGGAAGAGGAGAAAGAACGAATATGCTTTTCAAAAGTAAGTTTGGGAACCAGAGTAACTCCTAACAAACGCAGAGTATCCACATTCTCAATTTGCTTGCCAGAAACTTGTAGATAAGGATGGGGAGGATCTAAGGTACGAGATCTGCTGATCATAATGGAGTGTGTTTTACTAGCATTAAGTTTCATACCCCAAAGTTCACACAATGATGTAATTTTGGCTAAATCCCTACTCAGAGCAGTAGCAATTACATGTCGATCTATTGGTGATGGAATTGCAGCATATAAAGTTGTATCATCGGCATAGGAGATTAGTTTATTTTCAAGCTCGGAACACAGATCAGCAGTAAAAATAATAAAAAGCAAAGGCCCAAGGACACTGCCTTGTGGAATGCCAGAAACAACAGGAACAGAAGGGGAATGACACCCATCAATGACCACAGACCGAGATCTTTTCGTCAAAAAATCTTCAAAGATCCTTAAATAATTGCCACCAATACCGATGAGCTGTAACTTATACAGAAGTGCTTTATGGTTGACTAAGTCAAAAGCAGAACTAAAGTCAATAGCCACGACGCGAGACTCGTGTCCCTGGTCCAATGAAGATTGCAATTCATGGGTGAGTGTCAGAAGCGCATCACATGTACCCAGTCCCTTACGAAAACCAAACTGTGAGTTTGGTATCAAATTATGACTATTACAATAAGAGGAAAGGCGTCTGGACAAAAGCCTCTCATACAGCTTGGATAGGATAGGCGTAATGGAGATAGGGCGATAGTCATTAGGAGAAGATGAGGCAGTATTTCCCTTTGTAATAGGAGTGATACTAGCCTTACGCCAGCAAAGAGGAAAACTACCTGACTTCAAAAGCAATCTAAACACCACAGCCAATTTAGGTGCCAAGACCACTGCAACCTTTTTAAAAAAGAGAGGGAAAAACTCATCCGGGTCTGTGCCACCATAGGTGTCAAGATCCAGCAAGTACCTTTTTCAGTTCAGCTGATTTGAATGCCATTGAATTGAGGTTGGGTCTAGGGAAACATGTCAATGGCAAAGACAATTCCTGATTACTCTGCTTATTAATACAAATATTAGATAGAATATTGGCCTTCGATAATGGATCAAAAGAGATGGAGCCATCAGAATCACAAAGCGGAGACATGGAGGAATCTATTCTAAATAAAGAGGATTTCAAAGCGGACCACCATTTATGAGGCTGTGTAGCTCCTGCCAGAACATCCTGAAGATGGGAGTTATAATCCCTCTCAGCACCATCATAAACTCTCTGCACAGCTGCCCTTTTAAAAGCATAATTTTCCTAATGCAAGGGGGTTTGATTATGCCTCCATAGAGGATATGCAGCCTGTTTGTCATCAAATGCACGCTTGCAGTCATCATTAAACCATGCTTTATCCCTGATATGAGACTTAATTATTTTTGATGGAACTCTTTTGCGAAGGATACCAAGAAGGGAATTGTTGAGAACTGAAACTGGGTCATGAGATGTTAGTATGTGATTCCACTCAATATTACAAACATCATTACAAACGTCGTCCCAGTTAAACCGGGATTTAAGGTAGACTTTACGTGAGAGTAATATCAGGAACAGAAAAATCAAGATTAAGTTTACACATGATGGCATTGTGGTCGGAAGTGCCAACAGGTACAAGAACGGAGGTTTCTACAACGCCAGGAATATCTGTTAGTACTAGATCAAGATATACAAACCCTGAGAGCTAAAATATATCACATATAACACATTAACCCTCTCGCATTCTTAGGACGCCATCGCGTCATAACGCCACCAGCCCAAGAGTGCCCATATGACGCAATCGCGTCATAATGCCACCTGCAAGGTAGAAATAGTTGCCAAAAATAAGTTTATGACTTGATTTTGACGCAATTTGGACTGGAAAGTTAGGCATCAGTAAGTTACAAAAGGAAGTATCTAGCAACCCAATAGCGTCCCTCTCTGAGGAGCCCGGGCCTTTGTTAAGTCAGTAGTTTCCCGGCCCCCAGACTGTGAGGCAGGGTCCCGGCCCTTTAAATTCTTGGCTCCCTCCCTCTGGCCCACCATGCCTAGCTATAGACAGGCAATTATGGATTATTTCATCTACCCAGTGAAAGTGTTTAGTGAATAATTTGAATTATATATGTATATAAGATGTTACTTGTGACTTTTGGTGACTGAGGGGAGTGCATCTTGGTTAACCCCTTGAGTATTGATGTAGTTGGGTCTAGGTATCATTGATGACTTTACACTATTTTTTGCTTGAAAGACAAATATATTTATCAATAAATACTGCCTACGAAATAAATACGTTATAATCACGAAGATGTCACAGGAAGTATGGTAAGTACTCTATGGAATTTTAGTTATATTAGAGTATATATTATATATATAGTATATACTGTATATATACAGTATATAACAACCCCCAAGGTCCCGAGCAAGCCCAAGGCCCATAATCGAGTATTTATATTTTTGATATTTTTGTATTTTATATATATATTTATTTATTTGATTTATTATTGTTTTTATTTATTTTATTTAATTTATTTTATATATATTTTTTTTTTTATTTTTTTTTTATTCCTGTTCCCCAGTGTGTCTAGCGGATCAGCCCCAAGGTCCCGAGCAAGCCCAAGGCCCATAATTGAGTATTTATATTATTATTACATTTGTATTTTATTTATATATTTATTTATTTGATTTATTATTGTTTTTATTTATTTTATTTTGATTTTGTTTATTTTATTTTATTTATATTTTTATTTCATTTATTTTATATATACTGTATATACCGTATATATATATCAAAATGTTATATATATATATATATGTGTGTATTTTTTTTTTTTTTTATTCCTGTTCCCCAGGGTATGTAGCGGATCAGCCACAAGGTCCCGAGCAAGCCCAAGGCCCATAATTGAGTATTTATATTATTATTATATTTTAATTTTATTTATATATATTTATTTACTTGTTTTATTATTCTTTTTATTTATTTTATTTTATTTATTTCATTTATTATTGTTTTTATTTATTTATTTTATATATTTTATTTTATTTATATTTTTATTTTATTTATTTTATATACCGCAACCACTATCTCACCCCTAACCACCCCCACCTCACACGCAACGAGTTGGAGAAACACACCACCATACTCGATAAAGAAAGTGACCCAAGAAGATTACCTATACTCGAAGCGTTATATATCCAAGCCTCACATCCTAACATCAACAACCAAACTCTGGACCTTCAGATCCTTCCTTCTGCCAAAAGGCACTATCCTACAGGACCTAACGCCCCCCCTCGCCCCCCGGTGCCCTTGACGCAGCCCCCCGCGCTACCTCCTTCAACTTCGTCTTCTGCCGGCGCCACACGTACTACGCAACTTAGGCCACGCCCCTCGACACGCAGCCAATTAGCTTTGACCCCGCCAACCGACCACCACCTTCCCGCATCCAGTGCGCCTGCGTGAAGCAGTTCTCCCTTTTGCACTCCTAGAATACCCCTCCACCAATAGCAGACTTTTGCCCCCTGATTTTCGCCTCCTCTGATCCTCCACCCTCTATATATACCCTTCCTGTTTACCTTTTATATTATTCTACCCTTACTTGATAATGCTGGTTGTCCAGTGAAACGCGTCGTATATCCTGTATCATCATGTACATTAATGTAACCCTGTACCACCATGAATTTTGCTCATCTTATTCATCTACTTCCTGCCACCCAGCGAAAACTCATCAGAGACCTGGAAACTTTGAATAATAACATTTCCAACGCAGAAATTGCCATTTCTTTCAACCTTGTATATATATATATATATATATATATGTATATATATATATATATATATATATATATATGTATAACCACACACACATACACACATTTTTGTTACCATTCATTATATTTTGTTTGACACCTTGTATATATATTTATATATTACTTTATTTGTGTGTACAATAGAATTATTTCTGAATTTATTACTTGAAGATAGCCTGGCTTTCTTGTTTTGTTTTTTCACTGTCAACCCAGGAGCCATTTCCCTTCTCGTTGGAAAGGGTTGTGGCCCTACCAGGTAAGTAAAATTGACAACCTTCATGACTGACATGTGTTCTATGAACATTATACAATTATTGGCAAGGAAAATTATATAAAAGTGTTGTACATTGTGGCAAAGATATACAACTGTATAAACATTCTCATATATTTACATTACAATAACAATGCATGGAAACAATTGCACATAGCTCGCGAACCAATTACGCTATATTATTTTGGTTTTCACCATCAGAAAGAGCATAATTTTCCGATTACGGTGATATAAACAGTTACATATGGTACGTATCCGAGCAAATAAAGCAACGCCGAGGTGGGGAACAGCTCGGAACCCGGCTAGCGTCGGCGGAACGGAGACGAGTGAAGCGTAAATATTCACATTTTGGCTCTTAATTTCAAATATTCATAGAGCAAAACGTATTTGTCGTAGGAACTTTTTTTTTTTTTTAATTCTCTTCAGCATTATCTGCCGTATTCATACAGCCTAAATTGAGAACCATAGACATCGTAACAACGAAATAATTCGAAAATGTTATAAACCATATCATGCAAAGTCATACGTTTTTTGTTTTCGGTCACTGCTTGAGAACTATTGAAGATAGACAATTTCTGTTTTCAGATTTGGAAAGAGCAGAATAAATACTATTATTTGAGCAAATTCAAATATATGGGGATCATTCACAATTTCGAGATAGGACGGTGTGAAGACAATTGCCCTGGAAAAACTTTTATTCCGCAGTCGTTTACACTTTCATATTACGATTTTTTTAAATTTTTGTTTTTCTTTATAATGTTGTATAGTTATTCTTCTTTCCATTGACATATGATACATCACAATAAACAGCATTCTGGTGGATGAAAATACAGAAAAACACAAGGCTTCGAAAACTCGCCCAGCCTGGTATTTCATGGCAAATTAGAGAAGGGCTTACCATTTGCAATATAAATATGTTACCAGAGGCGAGAGGGTTAATAACATAGATATTATAAAGTGAACACAAGCAAAATACAAATTGCTAAAGCCAATAAGTAAGCGAGATTTGTAGACTGACTGAGTGTCAGCTTACATCTCACCTGCCTTAGCCAATCACAAGCCTCTGCATTTTTAACAGATGCACTGGCTTCCTAACACCAGGGTGAGTCAACACGGTGGTGGTAAGTTAGAATATCAGCCCCTGATTGCCTGATAGGCTCGAGAACTCAGCTCTCTCATCTGGCAGTCTCCTCTCTCGCTTAGTGATTTTTCTCATACCTTTTTATTTTGTCTGTGTTCACTCTACAATATTTACGTTAATAGTGTATTTGATGTGACATATTTTATACCACGGTGTTCGGATATCACTCTAGAACATGACTCAATTGTTGAACTTGCTTGTAATTAAAGTATTTACAAAATTAGATATGAAATAATGTAGATATCTTGATTTACTACTCATACTCTTATCCATTAGCCAATCAACAGCCTCTATAAAAAAATAGCTGCTTCTCAAGTCCGGCAGTCCTGTTCAGAGAAAAATAAGTAACTGAATGAAATGTCAATTTAATCATAAAAGCGTTGTTTAATTCAGATACCACTATTATAAATATATCATTAGCATACAAAAAAAGGTATATTATAATATACTATTTTTTTTTTGCAACCGGTATTTACCATTTTGTAATGAATTTATTTCACAACACAATATTTTGTCCTGCTCTCTTGTTTCAAAAATGCGATATAGTAGTGAGCTAAAATATATAAGAGATTATTATAATATATATGAAGAATATATGAGATTAAAACCGTTTGTCATAAGACTCTATTAACTACATGAAAAATCGACAAATAATTTAGAAACTGACACCCTTCTTAGTCCTGTTCACATTTTATTACAATAATTGGCGAATCTGGTAAGTTTCTCTACAGATTGAACACTCCTATTGTGCATTCAAACCCCATTAAACAATTCCCGATCACGGCCGTACATAAGTAATGCATAAACACGCTTGTGCCTTCAGACCACATTAAACAATTCCCGACCACGACCGTACGTAAGTAATGCACAAACAATGCTTGAATACAATAATAAACCATAACTTTATACTTACAACGATACCTCATATAACTGGTGAGATAATAAGGGGCAGTCAAACAATTTCCGTCCACGACCGTACATCCGTAATATATAACCCTATGCTTGAATTCAATACAAAATCACAAAGTTAATACTTACAACGATGTCTCATAGACCTGGTGAAATAACTAGTGACAGGGTTCAACACAACTTGTGAACCTGCGTCCAAAAGTCGACCCACAGTTGACTCATGGAGCACAAACATCCACAACCAACGGCTGCCCAGGAACGACTGATTCTGGGAATTAAATGATGACAAAATTGTGATCTAGTACCCAGAATTGCAAGGCATACCCACAATCCTCTACCAACAACAAAAGTGAAACGCTAAGTATCCAATATATATGTAAAAAAATGCAAATATTCGAATACATAATCAAACTAAATTATACCACAATCATAGACTACAGTAGATCTGGACTGGACAAAAAAAAATGGAACTTTGCAGTAAGGGACCCAAAATCGGAAAACGAATCCCCAATTTCGAACCTCGAAACCGCGAAAATGTTATATTTTCGCGGTTTTGAAGTTCGAACTTGAGGTTTCATTCTCTGATTATAGGTTCCTTACTGCAAAGTTCCATTGTCGTGTCCAGTCCAGATCTACTGTAGTCTATGCCACAATATATACATTTGTATACCAACACATCACAAAATAATGATAAATCTAGAGTATACATACAAAATATACAATAGCATAATAATACAACTTCAAATATATTGCAAATATCTCAATACTGAGAACAGAATAAATTACACAGCACATTACAGAAATGTAAAAAGCCTATTTGCAATACAATAGCGTACTTGGACTTTCAGAAAGCCTTCTAAATACAATCACAGAATGGTTGGAGAATTGGCAAATGCCTTTTAATGTAAACAAATGTCAGATAATGCAAATGGGCTCTAAAAACAATAAATATGAATATTACATGAACGGGGAGAAAGTTAGTAGCGTAACACAGTTAAAAGACCTAGGAGTGCTTATAAATGAAAACATAACATCTTCAATCCAATGTACGGCAGCAGCAAATAAAGCAAACAGAGCACTAGGCTTCATCAGAAGAAATGTTCATTATCACAGTAGAGACATAGTTATGCCATTATATAAAAGTATAGTGAGACTGCATCTAGAATACGCTGTGCAGTTTTGATCTCCCTACCTCATAAAGGATATTGTAAAGCTGAAATCTGTGCAGCAAAGAACAACTAAATTAATCCCTTCTCTAAGAAATAAACCATATAATAAGAGACTAAGAGAACTCGATCTATTTTCACTTAAGAAACGGAGGATAAGAGGACAACTGATTGAGTGCTTTAAAATTGTAAAATTATTCAGTAACATTAACCCTGATAAACTATTTAAGATAGCCAAAGAGAGTTCTACAAGAGGAAACAAGTTAACATTAATAGGTAAGAAGGCGAACCTGCATACAACAAAAATTGTCTTCACTCACAGTATAATTAGTGAGTGGAATAAGCTCCCAAAAAATGTAATAGATAGTATCTCAATAGATGCATTTAAAAGGTATCTAGACACATACCACAGAAACATAGGGATGGAGTAGGTAATAACCAATGATAGAACGATGTGGTGGTACCGATCACTGCTTCCAGTTGAAGAGAGCTAACTGAGGAAAATAAACAAATAAATAAATAACAACTATATATTATACATATATATATAATTATATATATAACTACAGGTGAAGGTTTGTGTGCAATTCCCTTTCCATTTCTAACTGTTTATAAATTCCTTCAGGCGGTTTCCAAGATCTGCAAGGTTATTCACTTCCAACTGTCTTCATGTACGGCAATTGCCGGAGGGAACGGAGGGTGGTGAGAAAGCCTTCTTCTTTGCTGTCCTTTCCTTCCACTATACCTTGCTCTCGGGTTAGCTATCTCTACTAGAATTAAGTGATGACCACCTCGCTGGGATCGTAAGGTCTGTGTGGTCAGTGTATCTATGTAAATATTATCTCTCTCTCTCTCTCTCTCCTTACATCAACATAACCCATCGTAACAACTTCATATTATTGCATCTCTTTACCTGCCACAACCACTTCTACTCACTCTCTGTCTCTCTTTATTTAAAAACAATTAATAATAAGTCCATTGATGATGATAAGGTGAGGATATTGTGAAATGCTTATTACTGAAGTTTTTGACTAGAGTCTGTAGTGTTGGTATAAATAGGAATTAGATACTCTTGGGTGAGTGTGGTGGGGAAGTGCCTTAACAATGGAGGAATTCAATCCAATTAATTGTTATTGAAATTAAAGTAAAATACAACAAAATAATGAAGCATTAATATCATGAAACTGCTTACGCTCTTACAGGTAACTTAGCTAATGGTAATAGAGGGTTATCTATAATGATGTAATATAAATAGCACAAAGACTGTTTAGACTTATTATGGTTGACCATGTTAGAGTACAATAATGACGTCTGCTTGACTTGTATTATGGATATTGTTTGACGATCTGTGTCAGCTTAGAATGAATCTGTAGGTGTTAGAGGATTGTATTGATTCCCAGAGATCATTACTTATCTTCAAAATATTGCCTAATGGCAGCCACAAGTAAAAGAAGAAATGAGTCTAGGCACAGAGAGAGAGAGAGAGAGAGAGAGAGAGAGAAGAGAAAATATATTTCATTTTTCCTTTAACCCACAACAGGTCCACATTAATTATTCACCACTTCTGACACCAACAATGAGCTTCACATATCAAAATGAAATTAGAAGAGCCAGTCGAATGTCAAGAGAGCAATTTTGATCAAACAATGGAGATGTAATATTTGTTGAGTCTGTCTAGTCACCGATATTGATATACTGTAGACAGTGCAGGATATATAAACAGTTGTGCAGATGTAATATTTGTTGAGTCTGGTCACCGATAATGGTATACACAATGCAGGATATATAAACAGTTGTGCAGATGTAATATTTGTTGAGTCTGGTCACCGATAATGGTATACACAATGCAGGATATATAAATAGTTGTGCAGATGTAATATTTGTTGAGTCTGGTCACCGATATTGGTATACACAATGCAGGATATATAAATAGTTGTGCAGATGTAATATTTGTTGAGACTATCTGATCACCAATAATGAAATGAACAGTACGGAATAGTCCAGTTGAACATGCAAGAACAGTTTGGAAAGTATTGCATTTAATATAAAAGTAACTAGTTGTGGAAGAGAAATTGACAGAGGAAAATTGGACTGATGGAATAAACTACTTTCATTCCAAGATGTTTCAACATGCATAATTTCAACTCTGGCTAACTCTCTACGTGTAAGTGAACAAAATAGCCTTATCAGTCATACAGTAAAAATACATTTATCTTCATGGTTTGTTTACTATGGTTCAAGGGTATATTGCATTGAACTAATAGAGGATTAGGAGAAATAGGAGGACCAGGGTAATCACGAACATTTATATTTCTTCAACGTTTCGACTTTTTCTTTAAGTCATCATCAGGATCTAAACAATAATAGAGAACAATATATAAGTATTTTAACCTAAACTTAATTATACATTTACAAAATAAGACACTTAGTATATTTTAATTTGACACGAAAGAACAAAGGAAATATAGGACATTTAAATTGCTCAACACTTATATGAGAACAAATTAACTTCACTAAGGGAATACCAAAATACAAGTAATACAAATTATATGAAAATTATATTTCATTACACATAAAAGCAAAGCAAAAACAAAAAAACAACTAGACCCAGGGAGTATGAGAAACGATGATTATAGTACATGAAGGGGAAAGGCTGACACAGTGTTATTTAAGACATAAAACATTTAGTGATTACCCTGGTTCTCCTATTTCTCCTAAGACTACGATTCCCAAGGAACAAGCCTGTTTCTCATATAATAGAGGAAAATTATGTTGAAGATATGAAGGTGAGATAATGTATTTATCAGTTGGTGTACAGTTGGGGAGTAATGCACCTGGTACACTCGGATGCCAAAGTCTCTAGCCCACTCATAAACATTTATGGACTGGATATATTTATAATTATGGAAGTATATCTCTGGAAACTAATTTATGAACATTATTTGCTATACATCAACTACAATATTATACATACTATTTATTGAAAAGGAATGTATATCCAAATATTAATTCAGATAGGTCTATCTATAGGCCTATGCTCAGATAGGTATAATTACATAAAGAAAAACATAAGGGGTCCACAAACATAAGGGGTCCACAAACATAAGGGGTCCACAAACATAAGGGGTCCACAAACATAAGGGGTCCACAAACATAAGGGGTCCACAAACATAAGGGGTCCACAAACATAAGGGGTCCACAAACATAAGGGGTCCACAAACATAAGGGGTCCACAAACATAAGGGGTCCACAAACATAAGGGGTCCACAAACATAAGGGGTCCACAAACATAAGGGGTCCACAAACATAAGGGGTCCACAAACATAAGAAGTCCACAAACATAAGGGGTCCACAAACATAAGGGGTCCACAAACATAAGGGGTCCACAAACATAAGGGGTCCACAAATGTTTACGAATGGGATAGAGCCTATGGCATCCAATTATTGTTGTGATATATTATAAGCCTCTCAAAAGTGTATAACTATTTTGAAAGTACTCTTAGGAGTTTACCCTTTTGCTCTAGTGTTGCTAAAGCTCTATAAGATCATGCAGTCATATTAACACTATGAAATATTTTGGTAAAGTATAAGAAATTATTTTGAAACCAGAGGGTTACTTGAGACACGAACTTACCATTGCCTATATATTCTTAGTCAATCTTCCAAAGTGGAGTGAAATTGTGTGTGCTTAACTAAACTAAAGTAAAAAGCGTCAGTGTATGCTGAAAGGGTTAAGGAACAAACATATATAGCATATGCTGTGAAACCCCTCTCCTTTACTATCTCTCACTCGATCGATCGATCGATCGAGCTTCTCCTTCTACAGTAGTAGGGTCATTTGCTTGGAATCCGTGACCATTTTGTTCCTACCTTTTTCTCTCGATGGATTTGACAACCTGAACTATTTTGAAGGAAAATTAGCTCCTATGCCCCTCTGAAATATGACGGCTAACTCTGCTAGAGCCCAATATTCAAAATGGCCGCCAACGCCATCTTGAAAAACATGAAATGTAATATCTCGGGGATCAGATGAGCTACAAGGACGAATGAGGTGTTCTTTTTCACTAATTCTGGCATTACAAATCCACTGGAATGGTTATTGTATTGTATTGTATTGTATATTGTATTGTTATTGTATTGTATTATACTAATTGTACATACTAATCTGCCACTTCACTGTCACTACATGATTCACTGTATGAGCCACTATCAGAATCACTGTCCTCACTTTCGCTGCTATCATCACTGTTGTTCTCTGCCTGCGGTGTATATCTAATATTACTTTTTTACTGGTTCAGATGGATCGCATGCCCATCTGATGAAAATTGCCGACTTGTGAAGTGACCGAAATAATGGATAATAGAAGAGAGAGTGAAGAGTTACCAGACAAGACATTAAATGAATACGAGTGCATTTTACTCTGTGGTAGATACCGCATATGATCGTTTGGAAAACATTATACCTGAGAAGTGGGAATCCATCCGGGAAAAGTCTTTACAATGGAAAGAACTTGATAAGTTTCAACATATACATGAAAATGTGGATTGGGAGAAGGGACCAAAGGGTCACCACATACACATCATTATCCAGCAAACGAAAGCTCTCTCAAGCCGAAAACCGCAAACACAAATCCGAGGAACATCTTGAAAGAGATGAAGCATCAGATCAACAAGACCCTTCCCCAGAGGCCAGTGCACCTAAAAGGCTCCGCTCCAGTATGGGTGTCCTTCACGATAAGACTCTTTGTGTGTGGTGCATGAAAAGGGCATACAAGAGTAGTGATCGTGACAAGCAGATTTTACTCCTATTAACAGTAGATGCCTGGACTAAATTCAAGTTACATACTGTCCGTCTGGAAGATGAGGTCATGAGATTGAGACTTGACACTCTGATTGCATCCATCCCAGATAGTCAAACAGCATTTGGGTTGGAAATTCGCTACCATCGTGCGTGCTGGCGCAAATATGTAAGCGACCACAAGCCCCTTTCAGATGAAAGCACTCAACATCTGCAGCGTGTAAACCTCCGAGAGGCCCAAGCTCTCTTCTTTCATCATATTCGTCAAGTCATCTTCAAAGACCATGAAATTCGCACACTGCAAGGCCTGCTGCAGGACTATAAGCGCATTATCTCAAATCACGGACATAACTCAGTAGTAAAATCCAGCTACTTAAAGGAAATTCTCGTCAATGAATTTGGGGACGACATCGGATTTCATGAACGCATTCAAAAGAATGTGAGTGAACTGGTATATGATACAACAGCAGCAGGTACATACATCGAGGTGGCAATATCTTCATTGGGTGTCAGCAATGATCAGTTGGTGATGAATGTTGCGGCACGACTCAAAGAGCAAGTCATCAGGACAAATACTATTCCCTGGCTCCCATATATACACGAGTTGGAGAGAGAAGAAGACCTCAGTGAGCTCCTGCTGAAGCTGCTCACATGGCTGAAACACCCAAATATGTCTGCAATTGATGACAGTCCATCCGTCCGATCGATTGCATCTATCCCCACAAGCTACATCACTGGAAAACGCACTGCATTTGAGATAAATCTCTCTGTCTTGCTACATGGACTGACCACGAGTAGGGAGATAGTCGACATAATGCACAAAGATGGACTTGGCATCAGTTACAATGACGTACTTATGCTGCAAGATTTTTGGGTGGTCAATGACCTCAAGTGCTCATCTGATTGCCCCTTCGAACTAGCTGAGGGTAAGCCTGCTATCGCTATAGTCGACAACGATGACTTCAAGAGCGACACACTGACCGGTGCTGGCCAGTCACACCGCACTAATGTCATGTTTGTGCAGCCAGAATCATTTGATACAGAACTTCCTTCCGAGAATCACGAGGATAGACCAGTTCCCGGTGCCAACTTTGCATCAAACCTCTCGACAACTCTCAAAGAGCTCGGAAGTGAAATGCAAAAAGTCAACCCATACAAGACAGCGAAGCGTGGGGAACCACCTCTCAAGAAGCCACCAGCTGATCAAAGTAGTCCTCCTCCTGAAACATCGGTGCAAAGAATTCGTGGTGTGATCCATGCATTGGCCAGGGCGCAAGATGACCGAACGAGACCTAAGCCAGAAAAAACAGACAGAGTTTTCAGGGTTTCACGCCAGCATGTCAAATGCAGATGAGAAGAGTCGAGCAATATACCACATGACCTATCCCAACCCACCCAGTAAGACAATTCTCAATGATGTGATGTGTAAGCTTGCAAAATCAATCGAAGAAAAAAAGATGCCTTTTGCAATAATTGTTGGTGATCATCCTGTCTACGTGCTCATGCTAGAGTTGAAAAGTGAGAATGCTGAGCTGTTCTGCAAAATCTTATCATTCATGGCACCCTTCTGGCATCTCAGATGTGTTGGAGGCAGCTGGTGTTATAGCAGATGGGTCTGTTGATCAGGCCCTTCGTGGAAAACATGTTAAGCGTGGGGTTCGCTGCTTGCGACTATTCTACGAGACTCTGGTCCACCATGTCATAGACAAACGTTTGGAAGATTCCCCTCTATCTGATGAAGCAAAGGCATCCCTTGCCAAGCTTCAACATCCGATTGATGCACAGGAACTTGCAGATGAACATGCAGAGCTAGAGAGAAATGCTGAGCTGAAGAACCTCGTTGATGCTCTCTTCAAGGACTTTGAGGGAATACTGGATGTCATTCATGGAAATGGTTGAGGTTCTAACTCAAAATATCCATGCAATCAGAACAAGCAACTGGACTGAGTTCAAGTCCTCACTCAAGCTCATGCTTCCTTTGATGCAAATCTATGATAATGACAAGTATGGTCGACATCTCCCCGATTTCACCACAGTGCTTGATACCCTTCCTGTCGATCAGCTGCATTCATGGAGAGTGGTATGTTTGCACAGTCAATGACAGGAAAACCATATTCGTGTGTCGCCCTCGACATATGGATATAGTCAACAATGAATAAGGGCTCTAAGCTGAAGTCTGGTTGGTTGGCCATTCTGAACAATGAAAAGCAGCTCCTTTCAAGCACTCGGAATGTGAATAACATCAATCGGGTGAGAACAAAGGTCCATCGCCATGCTAATCTTAAGAAACAAGGAAAAGGGAAGCATGCTGATTGCTCGTCGAGTAAAATGAAGAAGGATGAACAAGCTGTACAGGATATAAGCGCATGTCTCACTGAATTCAAGTGTGATCCATTTGACCATACAAAGAAGACACTTCGATCCCTACAGTCAGGAATCCCAGCCTCAGACGCTCTCGCTGCCGACTTAAAATCGGCAAAGGAGGATGGCACAAGCAAACTGAAGCAGTTCTTGAATGAGAGAGTGCATTCCAAGACCAAGTCTCTCAACGACAGAGTTCCCCGTAGCAAGCGATTGAACTTTTCAACAACTCAGGAATTGAAGAAAGCAGATGGTGAGAACCTGAAGGGAAAGACTGAGGAAATGGAGCGTAATGCCTTGGCCTCTGTTCTCGGACTGGTTGAAACGAGTGGTGCCCTCAAACTTCAAGAAGTCCTGCAGCATCGTGTTACAGCCGAGTGCCTTTCCATCTTCAACGTCAATGGAACCATCCGTAAGGCACAGAAAAGCAAGCTTCAACAAAAACTAACTATGACTGTCATTCCAGAGCCTGATGTATACACGTCTATTATTGATATGGGCCTCATCTGGCGCCTAACAACTCCTACCATTGAAGACAGAGAGAAGGGAGACAGTACCAAGTATACCTGGGGAGATTATGCAGAGAAGTTGGTGCACTTCGTTCTAACGAGACACAAGCATGCTGAGCGCATCATTGGCGTCAATGATTCATATGATCAGAATTACACGATCAAGGACAATGAGAGAATACTGCGCCAAAAAAAAAACGCCAATCAGCAATGTCTTCATGAAGACAGAAGGTAAATTTACTTCTAGTAAAGTTTTCCATGCTCTCCTGGGTACACCTGAGAACAAAATCCGCCTTCAGGCATTTCTTCAAACGGAATTCCAGAGAACAGCAGCAACAACTAGCACCGAGATCATCTACTGTGTAGTTGGCAGCACTGCAAAGAATCTCACCACAGGCAAGCCTGTGCCAGAGCTCACATGCTCCCATGCAGAGGCAGATACGGCAATGCTCACCATATATATTGTGCTCCGGTCAGACAGCTACACAGCAGCTGTCGTTCTTGACACAGAGGACACAGACAGCTATGTGCAAGCGGCATATGTTGCTCAGAAGACAACAGGAATCCTGTATGTGAAACGCAAACGTCAGCTTATCGATGCCCGATGTTTGTGCAGTGAGGCAATGGCTGCATCCATCATACCACTTCATGTCCTCACTGGGTGTGACCACAACTCTGGTTTCTATGGAGCAAGCAAGAAGCTCATCGCAGATCGTCTGGAGAAGTCTAAAGAGGCACACGACCTGCTAGCAGCATGTGGTACACAGCTCCTAGTCACAGAACAGGTTATCAGTGATTTGGAGCGGTTTGTCATTCGATATGTCTATGGTGATACCAAAAGCAAGACGCTGGGAGATGCGAGGGCAGCGAAGTGGAGAGCTCAGAAGAAAAAAAGCACTATCCGACTTGTGCCTGACTTGGACAGTCTCCGTCCACACTTGGAGCGTGCAAACTATCTTGCATATTTGCAAAAGCATTACCAGCTCCAAAGTCACCCCTCACCGATCGGCCATGGATGGCATCTTGTAAATGACCTATGTCTGCCTGTCCGTTCAACCCATCCCCCACTTCCCCCATCCATACCACTACCTACAAATCTGCAGGCAGAGAACAACAGTGATGATAGCAGCGAAAGTGAGGACAGTGATTCTGATAGTAGCTCAATCAGTGAATCATGTAGTGACAGTGAAGTGGGAGATTAGTATGTACAATTAGTATAATACAATACAATAACAATACAATATACAATACAATACAATACAATAACCATTCCAGTCGATTTGTAATGCCAGAATTAGTGAAAAAGGACACCTCATTCGTCCTTGTAGCTCATCTGATGCCAGATATATTACATTTCATGTTTTTCAAGATGGCGTTGGCGGCCATTTTGAATATTGGGCTCTAGCTGAGTTAGCCGTCATTTTTCAGAGGGGCATAGGAGCTAATTTTCCTCTAAAATGGTTCAGGTTGTCAAATCCATCGAGAGAAAAAGGTAGGAACAAAATGGTCACGGATTCCAAGCAAATGACCCTACTACAGTGTGGTGACTGAGTGGAACAAACTGTCAGCTAGAGTGGTGGACAGCAACACAAATCAATAACGTTTTCAAGGTGAGGCAAGACTTTTATCTAGAGGAAGCTTGTAATAATATAGACAAACAATGATTTAAGATCCCACTACATGGCAAAGATCGCGTGGTTGGTGTGGTTTGTGTATTTATGTAACCATATGTAACTCTCACCTCCAGAGCCAGTTCCTCTCCGCCAACAAACCGACCCCAGCCAGTGAGTTACCCAACATGGGGTCACTGGCTTTGCAAAGGTGTTCAATAATGCATATAATGTTGATCCAGAAATTTTTAATTAACGGAAATGCGTTCTTGCTCACACACACCCAGACAGACAGACTTACAGGCAGACATATACAAACAGTAAACACAAGAGCAGCTCAAACGCACATATACACAGATGCACACATTGAATTGTTGTAGAATCCAATCGTTAAAGTGTTAGGTTTAGGTAAACGTCAAGTATATGATGTTGATCAGCTAACACTATAAACAAAATAATGAATAAAACTAATTAAAGCAAACATAAACAAGTAGAGCAGCAACAGCAGCACTACAATACAGGAAGAGTCCGGAGCCAGCAGCCTCTTGTTCTATTAATAGTAGAGCAGCAGCAGCACTACAATACAGGAAGAGTCTGGAGCCAGCAGCCTCTTGTTCTATTAATAGTAGAGCAGCAACAGCACAACAATACAGTAAGAGTCTGGAGCCAGCAGCCTCTTGTTCTATTAAAACTAGAGCAGCAGCAGCACTACAATACAGGAAGAGTCCGGAGCCAGCAGCCTCTTGTTCTATTAATAGTAGAGCAGCAACAGCAGCACTACAATACAGGAAGAGTCCGGAGCCAGCAGCCTCTTGTTCTATTAATAGTAGAGCAGCAACAGCAGCACTACAATACAGGAAGAGTCCGGAGCCAGCAGCCTCTTGTTCTATTAATAGTAGAGCTGCAACAACAGCACTACAATACAGGAAGAGTCCGGAGCCAGCAGCCTCTTGTTCTATTAATAGTAGAGCAGCAACAACAGCACTACAATACAGGAAGAGTCTGGAGCCAGCAGCCTCTTGTTCTATTAATAGTAGAGCAGCAACAGCAGCACTACAATACAGGAAGAGTCCGGAGCCAGCAGCCTCTTGTTCTATTAATAGTAGAGCAGCAACAGCAGCACTACAATACAGGAAGAGTTTGGAGCCAGAAGCCTCTTGTTCTATTAATAGTAGAGCAGCAATAACAGCACAACAATACAGGAAGAGTTTGGAGCCAGCAGCCTCTTGTTCTATTAATAGTAGAGCAGCAACAGCAGCACTACAATAGAGGAAGAGTCCGGAGCCAGCAGCCTCTTGTTCTATTAATAATAGAGCAACAACAGCAGCACAACAATAGAGGAAGAGTCTGGAGCCAGTGGCCTCTTGTTCTATTAATAGTAGAGCAGCAACAACAGCACTACAATACAGGAAGAGTCTGGAGCCAGCAGCCTCTTGTTCAATTAATAGTAGAGCAGCAACAACAGCACTACAATACAGGAAGAGTCTGGAGCCAGCAGCCTCTTGTTCTATTAATAGTAGAGCAGCAACAACAGCACTACAATACAGAAAGAGTCTGGAGCCAGCAGACTCTTGTTTTATTAATAGTAGAGCAGCAACAACAGCACTACAATACAGGAAGTCTGGAGCCAGCAGCCTCTTGTTTTATTAATAGTAGAGCAACAACAACAGCACTACAATACAGGAAGTCTGGAGCCAGTGGCCTCTTGTTCTATTAATAATAGAGCAACAACAGCAGCGCAACAATACAGGAAGAGTCCAGAGCCAGCAGCCTCTTGTTCTATTAATAGTAGAGCAGCAACAGCAGCACTACAATACAGGAAGAGTTTGGAGCCAGAAGCCTCTTGTTCTATTAATAGTAGAGCAGCAATAACAGCACAACAATACAGGAAGAGTTTGGAGCCAGCAGCCTCTTGTTCTATTAATAGTAGAGCAGCAACAGCAGCACTACAATAGAGGAAGAGTCCGGAGCCAGCAGCCTCTTGTTCTATTAATAATAGAGCAACAACAGCAGCACAACAATAGAGGAAGAGTCTGGAGCCAGTGGCCTCTTGTTCTATTAATAGTAGAGCAGCAACAACAGCACTACAATACAGGAAGAGTCTGGAGCCAGCAGCCTCTTGTTCAATTAATAGTAGAGCAGCAACAACAGCACTACAATACAGGAAGAGTCTGGAGCCAGCAGCCTCTTGTTCTATTAATAGTAGAGCAGCAACAACAGCACTACAATACAGAAAGAGTCTGGAGCCAGCAGACTCTTGTTTTATTAATAGTAGAGCAGCAACAACAGCACTACAATACAGGAAGTCTGGAGCCAGCAGCCTCTTGTTTTATTAATAGTAGAGCAGCAACAACAGCACTACAATACAGGAAGTCTGGAGCCAGCAGCCTCTTGTTCTATTAATAATAGAGCAACAACAGCAGCGCAACAATACAGGAAGAGTCCAGAGCCAGCAGCCTCTTGTTCTATTAATAGTAGAGCAGCAACAGCAGCACTACAATACAGGAAGAGTACGGAGCCAGCAGCCTCCTGTTCTATTAATAATAGAGCAGCAACAGCATCACTACAATACAGGAAGAGTCCGGAGCTAGCAGTCTCTTGTTCTATTAATAGTAGAGCAGCAACAGCATCACTACAATACAGGAAGAGTCCGGAGCCAGCAGCCTCTTGTTCTATTAATAGTAGAGCAGCAACAGCAGCACTACAATACAGGAAGAGTCCGGAGCCAGCAGCCTCTTGTTCTATTAATAGTAGAGCAGCAACAGCAGCACTACAATACAGGAAGAGTCTGGAGCCAGCAGCCTCTTGTTTTATTAATAGTAGAGCAGCTACAGCAGCACTACAATACAGGAAGAGTCCGGAGCCAGCAGTCTCTTGTTCTATTAATAGTAGAGCAGCAACAGCACTACAATACAGGAAGAGTCCTGAGCCAGCAGCCTCTTGTTCTATTAATAGTAGAGCAGCAACAGCACTACAATACAGGAAGAGTCCGGAGCCAGCAGTCTCTTGTTCTATTAATAGTAGAGCAGCAACAGCACTACAATACAGGAAGAGTCCGGAGCCAGCAGCCTCTTGTTCTATTAATAGTAGAGCAGCAACAACAGCACTACAATACAGGAAGAGTCCGGAGCCAGTAGCCTCTTGTTCTATTAATAGTAGAGCAGCAACAGCAGCACTACAATACAGGAAGAGTCCGGAGCCAGCAGTCTCTTGTTCTATTAAGAGTAGAGCAGCAACAGCATCACTACAATACAGGAAGAGTCCGGAGCTAGCAGTCTCTTGTTCTATTAATAGTAGAGCAGCAACAGCATCACTACAATACAGGAAGAGTCCGGAGCTAGCAGTCTCTTGTTTTATTAATAGAGCAGCAACAGCATCACTACAATACAGGAAGAGTCCGGAGCTAGCAGTCTCTTGTTCTATTAATAGTAGAGCAGCAACAGCATCACTACAATACAGGAAGAGTCCAGAGCTAGCAGTCTCTTGTTCTATTAATAGTAGAGCAGCAACAGCATCACTACAATACAGGAAGAGTCCGGAGCTAGCAGTCTCTTGTTCTATTAATAGTAGATCAGCAACAGCATCACTACAATACAGGAAGAGTCCGGAGCCAGCAGCCTCTTGTTATATTAATAGTAGAGCAGCAACAGCAGCACTCCAATACAGGAAGAGTCTGGAGCCAGCAGCCTCTTGTTCTATTAATAGTAGAGCAGCAACAGAAGCACTACAATACAGGAAGAGTTTGGAGCCAGCAGCCTCTTGTTCTATTAATAGTAGAGCAGCAATAACAGCACAACAATACAGGAAGAGTTTGGAGCCAGCAGCCTCTTGTTCTATTAATAGTAGAGCAGCAACAGCAGCACTACAATATAGGAAGAGTCCGGAGCCAGCAGCCTCTTGTTCTATTAATAATAGAGCAACAACAGCAGCACAACAATAGAGGAAGAGTCTGGAGCCAGTGGCCTCTTGTTCTATTAATAGTAGAGCAGCAACAACAGCACTACAATACAGGAAGAGTCTGGAGCCAGCAGCCTCTTGTTCTATTAATAGTAGAGCAGCAACAACAGCAATACAATACAGAAAGAGTCTGGAGCCAGCAGACTCTTGTTTTATTAATAGTAGAGCAGCAACAACAGCACTACAATACAGGAAGTCTGGAGCCAGCAGACTCTTGTTTTATTAATAGTAGAGCAGAACAACAGCACAACAATACAGGAAGTCTGGAGCCAGCAGCCTCTTGTTCTATTAATAATAGAGCAGCAACAACAGCACTACAATACAGGAAGAGTCCGGAGCTAGCAGTCTCTTGTTCTATTAATAGTAGAGCAGCAACAGCATCACTACAATACAGGAAGAGTCCGGAGCTAGCAGTCTCTTGTTCTATTAATAGTAGAGCAGCAACAGCATCACTACAATACAGGAAGAGTCCGGAGCTAGCAGTCTCTTGTTCTATTAATAGTAGAGCAGCAACAGCATCACTACAATACAGGAAGAGTCCGGAGCCAGCAGTCTCTTGTTCTATTAATAGTAGAGCAGCAACAGCATCACTACAATACAGGAAGAGTCCGGAGCTAGCAGTCTCTTGTTCTATTAATAGTAGAGCAGCAACAGCATCACTACAATACAGGAAGAGTCCGGAGCTAGCAGTCTCTTGTTTTATTAATAGTAGAGCAGCAACAGCATCACTACAATACAGGAAGAGTCCGGAGCTAGCAGTCTCTTGTTCTATTAATAGTAGAGCAGCAACAGCATCACTACAATACCGGAAGAGTCCGGAGCCAGCAGTCTCTTGTTCTATTATTAGTAGAGCAGCAACAGCATCACTACAATACAGGAAGCAACAGTAGCCTCTTGTTCTATTAATAGTAGAGCAGCAACAGCATCACTACAATATAGGAAGCAGCAGCAGCCTGTTGTTCTATTAATAGTAGAGCAGCAACAACAGCACTACAATACAGGAAGCAACAGTAGCCTCTTGTTCTATTAATAGTAGAGCAGCAACAGCAGCACTACAATACAGGAAGAGTCCGGAGCCAGCAGCCTCTTGTTCTATTAATAGTAGAGCAGCAACAGCAGCACTACAATACAGGAAGAGTCCGGAGCCAATAGCCTCTTGTTCTATTAATAGTAGAGCAGCAACAGCAGCACTACAATACAGGAAGAGTCCGGAGCCAGCAGCCTCTTGTTCTATTAATAGTAGAGCAGCAACAACAGCACTACAATACAGGAAGCAACAGTAGCCTCTTGTTCTATTGAGGGGAGATGGGTAGTTTTTCAGGTCCCCTTTCTCTCTCATGTTTAGCCCCATTAGTGTTCAGATTTTAAGGCGTTTGGCTAATTAATTTGGCGATTTTAACCCTTCCTCCCCAGGCTGTCTTAGCTAATGACGGTCGCCCCTACCCGGGCGATATGGCCGAAAAACGTCTAGGCCTAGGCTACCGTATTTATGTTTATTTTCACTGTTAGAACTTTCCCACTCATCTATAATCGTAGTGCGGTTTTCAATCTGTATTTTGGCATTTAGTAGAGCTCTGTAAGTCAACTGGTTCAGTTGTGATGACGATTTCAGTGGAGCCAATATTGCAGAGATGTTGCCAATATGGGTGCTTTTTAGACACTAATTTCGTCATGACGTCAGAACAATAACATTGAGGAGTCTTCTCCTTCTTGTTTTCGGAGGTGCGGTGACGAACGCTTGGGTTTGTTGACATAGGTCGTACGCACGGCGTTCGGACCAAGCTTAATTAGGCTATTAAGCTCATGCCTTAGATAAGGCATACCGGGTAGCGGCCCTTCTTTCGTGCTGTCCTTACCTAAGGCAGCCCGGGTAGGAAGGGTCAAGAACGTTCACCCTATTTTGTTTTCAATATTAACACTTGTCGTGCCATTTTATTCCTGGCGAACGATAGCGAGCCTGTAATTTAAGACGAATCGGCCTTCGGGCGGGACATTTTTCTATCAAAAAATGTACAACTATATCTTGAAGGAGGGTCTTTGGAGGGGTGTATCTTTAAGTTTGGTGGAGGTCTAGGGAGGAAACTAAGAACATGATAACATTATACATAAATGAGCCAATAAATACGCCCATAACCCCTTAATAGTTGGGCTACATATATCAGACCAGGATAAAATATACTGGAGAGGGGGGGGGGGGGAGGAGGATCGTTTATGGGGCAGGAGAAGGGGAATGGGTCGACAGAAGTGTGTGGTGGGGGGGTCGAAAGAAGGGGGGATCAGAGAGAAGGGGGATCAGAGGAGAGGAGGGGGGATCAGAGGAGAGAAGGGGGATCAGAGGAGAGAAGGGGGGGTCAGAGAAGAGAAGGGGGGATCAGAGGAGAGAAGGGGGATCAGAGGAGAGAAGGGGGGATCAGAGGAGAGAAGGGGGGATCAGAGGAGAGAAGGGGGGATCAGAGGAGAGAAAGGGGGATCAGAGGAGAGAAGGGGGGATCAGAGGAGAGAAGGGGGGATCAGAGGAGAGAAGGGGGGAACAGAGGAGAGAAGGGGGGATCAGAGGAGAGAAGATCAGAGGAGAGAAAGGGGGATCAGAGGAGAGAAGGGGGATCAGAGGAGAGAAAGGGGGATCAGAGGAGAGAAGGGGGAATCAGAGGAGAGAGAAGGGGGATCAGAGGAGAGAAGGGGGGAACAGAGGAGAGAAGGGGGGAACAGAGGAGAGAAGGGGGGATCAGAGGAGAGAAGGGGGGATCAGAGGAGAGAAGGGGGGATCAGAGGAGAGGAGGGGGGTTCAGAGGAGAGAAGGGGAACAAGCATAAGGGGAAAGAAATGGGAAACCTTAGAGGAGAGGAGCAGAGAGGAGAGATAGGGGGAAGGTGAGAGATAGGGGGGAAGGTGAGAGATAGGGGAGATAGGAAGGTGAGAGATAGGGGGGAAGGTGAGAGATAGGGGGGAAGGTGAGAGATAGGGGGGAAGGTGAGAGATAGGGGAGAAGGTGAGAGATAGGGGAGAAGGTAAGAGATAGGGGGGAAGGTGAGAGATAGGGGGGAAGGTGATAGGGGGGAAGGTGAGAGATAGGGGGAAGGTGAGAGATTGGGGGAAGGTGAGAGATAGGGGGGAAGGTGAGAGATAGGGGGGAAGGTGAGAGATAGGGGGGAAGGTGAGAGATAGGGGGGAAGGTGAGAGATAGGGGGGAAGGTGAGAGATAGGGGGGGGAAGAGTGACAATTGGGAGGTAGTTATTATTTTTGGATTCCCTTCCCCTCATGTTTAGCATATGTTTTGATATGTTAAGACTATAGTTGGCCAATTGTGAGACCTTTCGCACCAATTATTTATCAATATTAAAACTTTTTCTGCAATTTAGGTGTATATTTTATCCTAACGAGCGATAGCTAGCTTGTAAATTTAGAAGAAACATGCCTTCGGCCGGGAAATTTTTCTACTGAAAAATGTACAAATACAGCTTGAAAGGGGGTCTATTTTTTTGTTTAAGCTTGATGAAGGTCTAGCGAGGAAACTAAAAAAAAATAATAATAATAAATACATCGACCAAAACACAATCAATACCTCCTTAACACCTTATTAGCGGCCTATCGGTTTATTTATATGTACCGCCCAGCGGGGTGTTTTTAGCCAAAATAGGGCTGTTTACGTGATCATTTTCATGCCTAAATAAGACCCAGAGCGTAAAACAAGTATCTATCCCTGAAAGGGCATAAACAGAGCTTTCCAATGACACCATAACGATCCTTTTATGACGGCTAGTTTTCTTGCAACAACCGCGCAACACGAGTGCAAAAAGCATGTAATTCGGTACTTTCCCCATACAATTCAGTATGTAGCGAGTGAGAGAGGGAGGGCGGAGGTGGGATTCGTGTCAGTAGGTTCGCCGCGGTGGTCTGGAGCAGTCATACGCTCGCTACTCTCCTGCCACCACTTGTCTCTCTCTCTCAGCAACATTACGTGCTGAAATTGCCACACGACCTATGTCGCGCGCCGCCAGATAGTCCAGATTTATTATACTCGACTTATGTTGCGCGCCGACATTTAGGGGTTAAGATCAGAGACAAGAGAGAATGAGTGAAAGTGAGGAGAGGAAATGAGAAAAGAAGAATGAAAACTTAGGTCAAATAAGAATATAACAATAGTAGCAAGACGAGAATTAATAAAAGAGAAGAGAAGCTTAACAAAATAAAAAAGAATGGACGGTGAAAAGGACGAAAAGAGACTATAAAATATAAATGAAGGTTGTAGAAAGGACTTAACATTGATAAAGAATACATTTAACTGAAGGAGATCATTGCAGAGATAAATTAAAAGGTATAATAGGGGCAAAGGGAAACTGACACAATTAAGACGTAAAGTAGGCCGAGGAAAGGGCCGAACATTTGAAAACAAAAATAATACGAACAATATATAAAGACAACAGGAAAATCTAAACTTCACTAAGCTATAAATAAACATCGTTACAAAGTGATGAGATAGATAATTGAAAAGGAGAGAGTGGAGAGAAAAGAAGAACACAGCATATCGTGTTACAAAGCTGACATGAAGAAGAGAGACAAGAATATTATATGGCTAATACTAATGTAAATAAATTAAAACTCGTGCTCTTAAGGGGTATTGAGAGTGCACTGAAGGAAAAAACCGAAAACAATACACACAGAGTAGGACAAAAAATACTATGGGCTTACCTATCGCAGACAAAAACAAGTTTAAGAAAAGACGGGTCGGAGTGAAGCGATTTTTTTTTTTTTTTTTATGTGAGTGAGGGAGACAAAAGGCAGAACTGCCTGTATCGAGTGCATCCCCCTGAGTTGAAAGAGTGACAGAGCCAAAATCAAGGGACATTCGAGCCAAAATGCCTGTCCACACGGAGTTTGAAGCAACTTAAGTCATAGGAGGAGGGAAAGACAGATTCTGGGAGAGAGTTCCAGAGCTCAGCTGTTGAATAGAGGAAAGTCTGAGAGTAACGTTTCACTCTTCGGTTGGAAAGTTGCACAGAGTAAGGGTGGGATTGTGTTGCAAGAAAGGTAACCAAGTACCTTTCGTAGAGGAGGTGGTATACAATGGGAGAACTCTGAGGAGCACTGATTATTGTAGTAGCGATAGAATAGCGAGAGAGATGCAACATTGCGGCGAAGAGAGAGAGTTTACAGAGAGGTGGTGAGTGGGCGGGAATCAATGTTACGAAAGGCCTTCCTTCCTCCCCACACATGTGAACAATACTCAATACAATGATGCACTGTGCCCCTGTACAGAGCAAGAAGCAGTGGAGGGGTAAAGAACTCCCTGAGGCAGTTGAGCACACCCAGCTTCTGGGAGGCTGCCTTAGCAAGACTAGTAATATGGTCCTTCCAAGTGAGAGCTGAAGAAAAAGAGACACCAAGAATATTGAGAGAAGATGAAGGATTTATTTTTGTATTGTTGAGGAATAAAGGATAGTCCACTAGAAGTTCCGGACGGGTAGATAGATGGAGAAATTGGGGTTTGGACGCATTAAAGGTAACAATGTTTTCTCTGCCCCAATTGGAAATAGTAGTTAGATCAGAAGCTAAGTGTTCTATGGTTTCATTACGTTTGGTGGGTGGAAGAGAGAGATGGAGGGGGGGGGTGGGGGAAGGAGAGGGAGAGGAAGAAAAACATGAAGGAAGTGGGAGGGAGGAAGTGGGAGATATCGTAGAAAGAGGGAAGTAGAATAGGAGGAGAGCGAGAGGGAAGGAGAATGAGTGGGGTTGTGGGGGAAAGAAAAGAAGGAAGAGATAAGTAAGAGACTGAGATGAGTGGGAGAGTGAGAGGAGTGGGAGAGTGAGAGGAATGGGAGAGTATGAGAGAGATGTAGGAAAGAGGGGAGGGTAAGGGAAGCGACACATTAGGTCTATGAGGCGTAAGGTAGAGGGGAAGAACGACCATCCACTTTTATTGGAGAGAATTTGGACAATCTATTTTCTATCTATCTATCTATATGCTCAGGCCCAATCCCCATTTTGGGGGTAGCCGACTCAAGACAGAGAAAGAACAGGGAAAACACAAAAACAACATAAAAACAACGAATAAACACAGATAAAAAGCACACACGCACACACATCCAGGTCACCCAGGAGAAGACCCAGAGACCAGGGTCACCAAGGTCGCTCCAGCACTCCCCCGGCCCCCGACCACCCGGAGAGGTTCCAATCTCGGCAGGCAGACATGCAGCGGAGCCAAAGCCACAAGCCCTCCCACCACACTTCCAGGCGCACCCTTCATATTAATCGTCTCCCAGGGCCAGGCGCCTGATGGACTATTATCTAGTCCAACTTGCGCCGGACCCCTTACTCCAAATAACCACGTGTTCACTCAACTATTCACAAGCATTCTCCATTCACTCCTGTCCACCACCACTTCCCCTGCCTGATCTATAGTCATTCCTCTATCATCCAAAACTTTTCTTACACAGTCTCTCCATCTCAATGGGGGTCTTCCTGCCCTTCTATCTCCCCTTGTACCTGACTCACATATTCTCTTTGTAAGCCTTTAATCTCCCATTCGTTCAACATGACAATACCAGCTCAGCACCCTTCTGTCCACTCTGGCTGACAAATGCTCCTGCTGCCCCACTCTCCTACGTATCTCTTCATTCCTCAATCTGTCTCTACGAGTAACTCCACACATACTCTTCAAGCAGCTCATCTCCATCACATCCAGCCCTCTTTTCTTCTTTTTCTTCAGAGCCCATGTCTCAGCCCCATACATCACCGTGGGCGCAACAATTCCTTGATACAGTATACAATCTATTTTATATACCATAGTTATGTTTTTGATTCATAATGATAAGGAAGGGGTTTTGTTGGTTACCCTATATTAAATTAGTGCCACCCATTCCATTTAGAATACCCTAGTTCTCCTTACAAACAGACAACAAGAAAAACAGATACAAATGACGATCACAATATCTCCACGATGTAATAAATAAAAAAAAAGGCCCCACCCCTTTCCCATTCATAATTATGCAAGCCATTTTAGATTTACAGAATAGCGGCCATTACTTGCATTACTGTATATCCACAAACATTTCAATAATGTATACATGTTGCCTTCCTTATATATATTTTGTTTGTTCACGACGTTCTGTCTTGGAAGAGAAGATCAAAGAATAAACAAGGTGAAACACATAATGTGCGTGGATAAATAAGAAGTAAACAATAGAGAAACTATGAGAACAAGACAGTTAAATAAATAGTGTAAAGAGTAAAGACCAAGAACAGATAAATAAACGAGTGGAGTCGGGTCATAGAAGTACGAGGGTCGGAGTTTAGAGGGTCATGACCTCACGAAGATACACACAACTATCAAATCTATCGGTGTAGTGGAGAGAGAGAGAGAGAGAGAGAGAGAGAGAGAGAGAGAGAGAGAGAGAGAGAGAGAGAGAGAGAGAGAGAGAGAAGCAATTAGAAGAAGAGTCAATTACGAATGTTATTGAGGGGAAGTTATTTATCTCTTTTATCTCCCGTAACCCGCTCCCTCCTCATCTATCTGTCTATCTATCTATCTATCTATCTATCCCTGGTATACAGTATATTGTGCTTAGCTGTAAACATATTTGTTTGATATGCTTATGAGAAAATGTCACACTTAAACGCTGTCAAAAACAAATGCATTTCAATAACTTGTTAATTTTATTTTTGTACTGTACGAATAATAGTTATGGTCGGTTGGGCTAGAAACCCTCCCGTGATTCATTAGTGGCCACCCCCTCGGGGATTGAGACATATGGTAACTCATAGATAGGTCAAGGAGCAACACATTTCCTTCATCCTATGACTTAAACTGTACTTACTCTAGTTGTACTTACTCTAGTTGTATTGCGGGAGTGAGCATGCTCGTTATTTCCCGCCTCCTATATGTGTAGGTGTTATATTATGTATCGTTGGAATGGCTGTGGATGTGTGGGTAGTCTGCATTTTTAGCCAATTGGCGACATCGGAAACGAAGGCTAAGGGTGGATCTGTATGGTACCATTCTCACTATAGACGGTACCGTCTCGCCCGAAGGCTTAGGTAGCCATCAGCTTAGGTGAACCATATGATACCCATCTCGCCTTGTACCATTTTTGCCAACCCCAGATGGGCCGTCACAACGTCGTCCACTTATTCCAGGTACCTATTTACAGCTAGGTGAACTGAGGCTAACACATGAGAGGAGACAAGCCCAATTTGTCTCCGCCCGGCTGGGGATTGATCCCCCGACCCCTCGTGTGTGAGACGAGAGCTCTACCTACTAGGCTACGGGCTGTGTCAAGCTCTGTGTGTCCAGAAATGTTGACTGTGAAGTGCCTTGATTTTGGCTCTGTCAGTCTTTCGACTTAAGGGCAAGTTACTTGTTACAGGCAGCTTTGCCTTTTGTCTCCTTCATTTACATAGAAAATGAAATATTAAATAATATGTGACAGGGATATGCGTCCATACAATTGGACTTGTATTAGTAATCCTCCAAATATCTGTGTCTTATATTAACGATAAATGTTATATCGGAACATGGAAGTAAATCCCTCCTACTGTGAAGCTTTATGTGAACCTTTGATCTGATGGATGGTACCCTAAATACAATCCCGTACGATTTAGAAGATATCTATTGAGCCGCTTACACGGGTCCCTTCTGTATATACATTGAAGGGGTATCACCAGAACTATTTTTTTCCCCGCCATTTATGTATTTATCTATATTATTATAATGTATTTGTTTAATTGTTTTTCAGGGGGGGGGGGGATTGTGATTTGCCAGCTTCATAATTTAAGTTTTATTATAAGTCTGACCCTTAATATCATCTATCTCAAGTCCAGTGTCCAATATATATGAGAAATATTGCCAGAAAAAAAAGCTCGCTCGTCGGAAATTGACGGACACATCGCTAGTACGATACCGGTTCTACATTGTTCATCTTCCACAGCCGAGAAACACGATCCTCTACCAACCAATTACCTGACAGAAAGTCCACATTAAAAACATTATAATAACTTTCGTACAAATGTTTCTGAGCGTGACGATAATTCCCATTAAGAGTCACAGGTCAATAAACAAGATAAGGGGACATGGTACTCTCTCGCCCAGTCGTGATACATTAAGTATACTGTAGGGTCTTTATAGGAGAACAACCAGAGTCCATTGTACTGCTAGTAGAAATATTGAAGGTGTAACAGAAGATGGGAATTCAGTTAGAAATAAAGGTAAATCCGATACCAGTAAAATAAATGCATTGCTATTTTATTATACAAACTGTATGAGTTTATGTAACAAAATGGATGAACTTAGAGCACTTGTTAGCAACGAAAATATAGACATTATAGCACTGACTGAAACATGGATTAATACAGAATCAAGACATTTTTTAGCAGAATTCCATATACCAGGATATAGTTTGTTTAAACGCGACCGAACAAGTAGGAGGGGCGGCGGAATAGCAGTGTTTGTCAGGAGTTCTTTAAAAAGCTGTATTAAACCAGGTATTAGACTAAATACTGATAACGAAAGTGTTTGGGTAGAGTTTAGCGAAGGTAGTGAGACCATAATTATTGGAGTAATTTGAAGACCACCAAATATGAGTAGAAACGAAGGTACAGCTTTATGGCAGGAAGTGAAAATAGCATCAAGGTTTAGCAATGTGTGCATTATGGGGGATTTTAATTTTCCGAATATTGATTGGCAGCATCAAATCGGCGACTCAGATTCAAAAGAGTTTATTGAGGCGGTACAGGATAGTTTTTTATTTCAATTCATAGACTCGCCTACTAGAGGTAATAATATCCTCGATTTAGTTCTCAGTAATAATGAACAAATGATAAATAATGTAGAGATAGGAGACCAACTAGGAAAATTAGTAGTGATCATAAATCAATTTATTTTAACATGCAATGGACAGGAAAGGCTAAAGAGAATACGACACTTATCCCAGATTTCAGAAAAGCCAATTATGGTGGATTAAGAAGAGCCTTAAGAGTCGATCCTATGGTTACACTATTAAGTGGACCCAGGTTCCCTAATGAACATACTCTCTCTCAGATACCTGTCTTAACCCAGGATAATTTGACAGCTAGATATAATCATTTTATTTCTTCACTCCACAATGCGCAAAATAAATATATCCCCAAAAGAAAATTTAGATCAACACAGAACCAACCCAAATGGATGAATAATAGACTATTAGACCTTCTAGGAAAAAAGAGAGGAATATATCGAAAAATTAAGAAAGGCGAAATTCACCTACTTGCTTACTATCAGAATCTATCAAGAGAGGTTAAAAAAGGTATAAGGACAGACAAAAGAAATTATGAAATCAGGATAGCCAATGACTCAAAAAATAACCCTAAGGCTTTTTACCAGCTATATAAATCTAAAGTTAGAGATAAAATAGGCCCCCTTAAAACTTCGATAGGAGAAATGACAGAAAATTATTTAGAAATGTGCAGTACATTAAATAGTCGGTTTCTATCCGTTTTCACTAATGAAAATTTGGCACAGATTCCAGAAGTCCGTAAGATATATAGCGATAGTATAGAAAATAGGTTAAGTACGGTTACTATAAGTAGAAATTATGTGCTTAAGGAAATTGACAGACTGAAACCTCAGAAATTGCCTGGTCCCGATGAGGTATATGCTAGAGTATTAAAAGAATGCAGAGATGAGTTAAGTTACCCATTAACGTTTCTTTTTAACAATTCATTAGAAACAGGTATAGTTCCAGAAGCTTGGAAGCTTGCAAATGTAGTTCCGATTTTAAAAAAAGGTGATAAATCAATAGCATCCAATTACCGTCCCATTAGTCTCACTTCAATCATAGGAAAGCTACTAGAGTCAATTATTGCTAGGAAAATGAGAAACCACTTAGAAACATTTAACTTAATCAATTCTTCTCAGCATGGATTCACTCAGGGACGTTCTTGCCTTACTAATTTGCTTAGTTTTTTCTCAGAGGTATATGAAGCAGTAGATAATGACAAGGCATACGATATTATATATTTAGATTTCAGTAAAGCTTTCGACAGAGTCCCTCATGAGAGATTGATGAGAAAGGTTGAGGCACATGGACTTAGTGGGGCGTTGTTAGGATGGATTAGGTCATGGCTAATTGGTAGGAAGCAGAGAGTCAGCATAAATGGTACTAAGTCAGAATGGGGATCAGTCAAGAGTGGTGTCCCCCAGGGATCTGTATTAGGTCCTCTGTTGTTTATTATATACATAAATGACCTAGATTTAGGTATAACTAGTAGGATAAGTAAATTTGCTGACGATACCAAAATGGGGAGAAAAATTGATTCAGTTAGAGATATAGAGTGTCTGCAAAGGGATCTAGATAACTTACACTAATGGTCAGTAAAATGGCAGATGAAGTTTAACATTGACAAATGCAAGGTATTAAAGATAGGGAAGATGCATACAAATTATAAATATAAACTAGCTAATATGGAATTAGAAAACTCAGACTGTGAGAAAGATCTTGGTGTGTTTGTTAGCAATGATTTGAAGCTTAGAAAACAATGTATAAGCGTTCGTAACAAGGCAAACAGGATTCTCGGGTTCATATCTAGGAGTGTGAGTAACAAAACTGCTGATGTTATCTTAAAACTTTACTTGTCATTAGTGAGACCCCATATGGATTATGCTGTTCAATTTTGGTGTCCTTATTACAGAATGGACATAGATTCATTGGAGAGAGTACAACGTAGAATGACAAAAATTATCCATAATATTAGAAATCTTCCGTATGAAGAAAGGTTGAAGAAATTAGGCTTACATTCGTTAGAGAGACGCAGAGTTAGAGGTGACATGATAGAGGTATTCAAGTGGGTTAGTGGAATTAATAAAGCAGACATGAAAAATCTACTAAAGCTCAGTGATAACGAAATAACTTGTACAAATGGTTTCAAATGAGATAAATTTCGTTTCAGAAAAGATATAGGCAAATATTGGTTTGGTAACAGAGTTGTAGATGGGTGGAATAGGCTACCAAGTGATATAGTGGGATCAAGAACGATAGGGAGCTTTAAGATAAAATTAGATAGGCATATGGACGAGATGGGTTGGGTGTGAGGGGGATCTACCAGGAGTGGGCCAATCGGCCCTCAGCAGACCCCCGTAATCTTGTGTTCATCTCTGACCGTTTTGGTGGGGTCAGTACTCAAGGTATTAGTGAGACGGGTCTATAATTGGGCCTTGTAATTGGGGTTGGGTGTGACAGCGATCTGCCTTGTATGGGCCGATCGGCTTTTTGCAGACTCCCATTTTCTTATGTTCTTATGTTCTTAATATACAGGGTTATAAACTCTCCAATAAAGTGTATAAACTTTGTCAAACTGTATGCATGAAGTTACAAATCTTCAAAGCACTGGTATTCCTTGGATTATTATATGATTATGGAAGATGGACACATAACAGTAATTCTGGAAGATGCATCAGCTCCCTCGCTACCAAACATCTTTGTAGAATAATGAGCTGCTGGTTGCATACCATATATCAAACCCATATAATTATGGTCTCTCAAGCTAATTCAGGGTATATTGTATAGTTTATGAGCATTATCTTGGTGGGTGGCAAACCCGACTGTAGGATATCAAGGGAATAATGACGTGGCTCACGGCCGAAGCAAGACGACTGTTCATGTCAAGAGCTATGGCGGTTAGGAAAAATTAGGCCTGGAGACTGACTCAGTGGAATCCCAAAGATGTGGAATCAAAGGATGATTGTAGGTACACGGCGTCATGACAGGACATTATTTATTGAATGAGTTAGCTTGTGATTATTCACATTTGTGCTTTTATGTGCGTGTGCTTGTGAATGTGGGTGGGTTTGTATATGCAAACGCGTCTATGTATATTCGAGAGAGAGAGAGAGCTTAGCCACACGGCTAATGCATATTCACCACGATTCAGCATACAGACAGAGTAACCCTTCAGTAAATAGATATTGGACAACTGTCTATACTGTGTACCAATTACTTTCTATGCCACTGTTAATACTCCATTCAACAGTCACAAACATCTGCACTGATACATACATATATACATTACACATATATATATATATATATATATATATATATATATATACAGTATATATATATATATATATATATATATACACAGTATATAGACTGTATTAGAATGCATAAAAGACAGTGATCCAAAAAGCAGCAAGGATTTGCAGCGACATTCTTAAGACTTACCTTAGTCAAGCTCAATGCATTGGTTAGTGAAATAATTAAACATTGTAAATCTTGATATTCATGATCACGAACAGTTATATAAATAGCATTAAAATCCTTTAAACAGTATATAATGTTGTAGCAGATACCAAACTCTTAGACAAGCAGCTGATATAATATATATGGACACCAGGGTAATATAAACCTCCCGCTCCGCCCTCCTCTCTCTTACTTATTACTAATATCCTAATCTCTTCTAAAGATGTACTCTCTACCCTCTCTGGGCTTAATACTAATAAGGCGTACGGTCCGGACGGTGTTCCTCCTGTTGTACTCAAAAACTGTGCTTCCGTGCTGACTCCCTGCCTAGGCAAACTCTTTCGTCTCTGTCTATCCTCTAACGTCTTCCCTTCATGCTGGAAGTTTGCTCACATTCAACCTGTCCCAAAGAAGGGTGGCCGCTCTCAACCCTCCAACAATCGTCCAATTGCTCTCATCTCTTGTCTTTCTAAAGTTTTTTAAACTATTCTTGCTTCCAAATTTCTTAAGCATTTCTCTTCTCATAATCTGCTCTCAGATCGCCAGTATGGCTTCCTTAACCCGGCAAGCGCTATAGGCCTCACGGAAGGCTTCCTATAGGGAACGCGATAGGCCTCACGGAAGCAAGACCATAAAAAAAGCCTTCCATAAAAAAAAAGGGCCTATCAAAACAAAGGAATTTGTCTCTAGGTGAGATAATTCCCCTCCAGTACTCATCCATGTAAATCTCACCCACCCCCCTCCCCTCCTTCCCCACCTTATTCCCCCCTCCCTCCCCTCCTCAATTATCACCTATTTTTCCTCTTATTATCATCATTTATCGGTTATTTTTCCCTCCCGCGATAATGTAGCACAAGTGGGTTGCAGAAAAGATCGTTATGCAACACCCAGACACCGGCCCACACCGCCCCGCTGGTCTCAGTTACCTCACAGACAGCGAGAGAGGAGGGTTGCCTGTGGCTCTCTCTCGCCTGAGATTATGACCGGGTGGCCAATATCTTCGTTTTTCACCACCCAAATGCTTTTCCCATTTATTTTAGCACTCTTGAAGGTTCATATATACATCATATATGTAAAATAAAAGCATACCGAAAACAAATAATGCTCTATATTGTAAATATAACGAATTCTGTCAGAATCCAAGGCTAGAAATGCACAAATAACTACCCTAGCCCCTAGGTCTAGTTAGCGCTTGTCAGGTTAAGGGTCGCTCTACTGGTGATCTTCTTTCATATCTTACTAACTCTTGGTCATCCTCCTTTCGGGACTTCGGTGAGACTTTTTCTATTGCACTAGACATATCGAAAGCCTTCGATAGAGTCTGGCACCAATCTTTAATTTCTAAACTACCCTCCTTCAGTTTCTATCCCTCCATATGTGCCTTTGTCTCTAATTTATTTTCCGGCCGTTCCATAGCTGCAGTTGTGGATGACCATCGCTCACTTCCTCACCCTATACACTCCGGTGTTCCTCAGGGCTCTGTCCTATCTCCTATTCTCTTTCTAATTTTTATAAATGACCTTTTCAACTGTACCTCAACTCCCATCCATTCATACGCAGACGACTCAACCTTACACTACTCCATTAGCTTTCCAGAACGCCCAAGCCAGCAATTCCTCAACGACAAATGGAATGAAGCCATAGAACACTTAAATTCTGATCTAACTACTATCTCCAATTGGGGCAGAGAAAACCTGGTTACCTTTAATGCTTCCAAAACCCAATTTCTCCATCTATCTACCCGTAAGGAACTCCCTGCGGACTATCCCTTATTCTTCAACAATACAAAAATCAATCTTTCATCTTCTCTCAATATTCTTGGTGTCTCTTTTTCTTCTGCTCTCACTTGGAAGGAGCATATTACCAGTCTTGCTAAGGCAGCCTCCCAGAAGCTGGGTGTGCTCAACCGCCTTAGGGGGTTCTTTACCCCTGCACAGCTTCTTGCTCTGTACATGGGCATAGTGCGTCCTTGTATTGAGTATTGTTCACATGTGTGGGGAGGTTCCTCTCACACCGCTCTCCTAGACAAAATTGAAAGGAAGGCCTGTCGTATCATTAAGTCTCGTTCACTCACCAACTCTCTGCAATCTCTCTCGCTATTCTATCGCTACTATAATAATCAGTGTTCCTCAGAGCTTTCCTAGTGTATACCACCTCCTTTACGTAGGGCACGTGGTACCCGTCTTGCAACAGAATCCCACCCCTTCTCTGTGCAACTCTCCAAACCAAGAGTGAAACTTTACTCTCAGTCTTTCTTCTATTCAACAGCTGAGCTCTGGAACTCTGTCCCAGAATTGGTCTTTCCCTCTTCCTGTGACTTAAATTGTTTCAAGCTCCGTGTGTCCAGGCATTTTTGCTCGAACTTCCCTTGATTTTGGCCCTGTCACTCTTTCAACTTTGTTGGAGGCACTCGCTATAGGCAGTTCTGCCTTTTGCCTACCTCATTCACAAAGGAAAAGAAAAAAAAAAAAAAAAACTCTTACTGACGCTGTGATGGTAACAATGATGAATATTGTGGTAGTATATTGATCGTACCTTATACATAGTAGTAGTACAGACCCCATAAGATCCCTGGACATTGTAGTCCATAAGCCTACACCGTCATAAGTCTGGGACCAACATGTCATACATTGACACCGGTCATAAATATTCCCTTCCGTTGTCGTCCATCTGTCTTATGCTATCTCGCTCATGTGTTAGCTTTTCCTACCTCTTCCAAATCTTATTCTACGAAGTAATAGATATTTAATTTTTATTTTCGTTTTATTATCATTATGTGTTGATCAGATTTTTGCCCTGAAATGTGTTGTGGAGAAATATCTGGAGAAGACACATAAGTTGTATGCTGCCTCTATGGACTTGTAGAAGGCCTACGACAGAGTTGATAGAGAAGGTTTGTGTAAAGTACTGAGAATATATGGAGTAGATGGCAAGTTGTTGAAAGCAGTGAAGAGCATGTATGAGGGTGCAAAGGTGTCAGTACGTGTGGAGAATGAGCAGAGCGAGTTCTTTTATCTGAATATTGGGTTATAGCAAGGGTGCGTGATGTCACCATAGTTGCTCAATATATTTATGGATGGAGTCATGAAAGAAATACAAGGAAGAGCAGTGGATGTTGGTGTACCTCTGATAAGGGAGAGAAACAAAGGAGTACAAAGGAGTACAAAGGAAATCAAGCAACAACAGGTCCAGTGACCCTTCTAGGCTGCCTGTCCTCCAAAACACTGAGGATCAAGTGTCCAAACAGTGGTTTAGAGTTGGTAAGGGAACATTGGAAAGGGAACTACTGCCCTGCCACTAACGTGGCAGGACTAGGAAGTTAGTAGGGGACATATGGGTTAGTAACTGAGGGGAGGATAAAGTTATTCATTTACAAACGCAGTCAGTCGCGGGTTTGATGCGAGATATTTGTCTAGGCGGAATTTAAATGAATCAACGGTGCTGCAGTCTATAACGTCTCGGGGAAGCCCATTCCACAAGTTGACAACTCGATTGAAGAAGAAATTCTTAGATTCGTGCGAGTTAAAAGATTTACCAATAATTTTGCAACCGTTTCCCCGCGTGTAATTAGATTGGTCGATAGTGAAGTACTTACTACAGTTCATATTGTCGATGCCTTTGATGATTTTGAACACTTGAATTAAGTCGCCTCTTAATCTGCGCTGGGTTAAAGGAAATAGATTTAATTCTCTAAGACGCTCTTCGTATGGTTTGTTCTTTAGGCTAGGAATCATTTTGGTAACTCTACGTTGAACTCGTTCTAGCTTGTTTATATCTTTTTGGTAATAAGGGCACCAGGATTGAACGCAGTATTCCAGAAGAGGGCGGACTAAGGAATTGTAAAGGGTTAGGATAACTTCTTTGGATTTATGCTCAAATGACCTGCCTATAAAGCCAATTATTTTGTTTGCCTTCTTAACAACTTCTGAACATTGTTGACTCGGTTTTAGGTTACTCGATATTGTTACTCCCAGATCAGTTTCTCTGTTTACATTCTTAAGCTGAGTGCCATTCATCGAATAGTTTGCTTTCTCATTTAGGTATCCGACATGTAGTACTTTACATTTATCCGCATTGAAACTCATTTGCCAAATTTGGGCCCAACATGACAATTTATCTAGATTGTGTTGCATATCGTCAACTTGTTCTTTTGAGAGTACGCTATTTGCAATTTTTGTATCGTCAGCAAATTTTGAGATTGTGCAGGTGAGACCCTCATCTATGTCGTTGATGTAAATTAGAAAGAGAATTGGTCCTAGTACCGATCCCTGGGGTACCCCGCTACTTACATTGGTCCATTTAGATGCCTTACCGTTTATGACTAATCTTTGCTTTCTGTTGCTGAGCCAATTTTCTATCCATTTCAACACACCGTCTTGTATTCCATGCGCTTTTAGTTTTAGCAGTAAACGTTTGTGGGGAACTTTGTCAAAGGCCTTTTGAAAATCAAGGTATATAATATCTACAGCTTTACTCTCATCGTAGAGGTTGAGGATATCGTGGAAGAAGTCTAAGAGGTTTGTTAAACAGGAACGTTTTTTACGAAAGCCGTGTTGAGTATCTTTAAGTATGTTATTTTCCTCTAAGTGATTTACGAGTCTGTCTCGTATGACCGTTTCTAGCATTTTACATACAACTGAGGTTAAGCTAATTGGACGATAGTTAATGGGTAGGGATTTGCTGCCTTTTTTGAATATCGGTGTTACGTTGGCTAGCTTCCACTGATCAGGCATAGTTCCAGACTGCAAGGATTTATTGAATAGTAATGTCAGTGGTTTGGAGAGCTCATTCTTAGCTTCCTTTAGAACTCTAGGCGAGATTGTATCAGGTCCTGGCGTTTTATTTACCTTGAGTTTATCTAAACAATTCAATACTTCTCTCTCTGTAACGGTGATATTGCTTAGAACATCTGAATTATCAATCTGAATCGGCGATGGTGTAGGGATATCACTGAGGTCTTCTGTTGTAAAAACTGATGCAAAGAAGGTATTGAGGGCATTACTCATTTGTACTTCGTCTTTGGTGTATTCTCCTTTTTCATCGACTAACGGTCCAACAGTTGAAGTAACTACTTTTTCTTTCTGATATAACTATAGAATTCTTTCGGGTTTGTTTTACTTTGATTCGCAATATGTAACTCTAAGGTCTTTTTACTTTGCTTAATTAACTTTTTGGCTTTGCGTCGTAGCTCTACAAATTTCACCCGTTCTTCGTCATTTTGTGAGGATTTTAATCTATCATTAGCACATTTTTTAGCAAGCAGGCAGCTTGAAATATCTTTATTCCACCATTTGGGCTTATTATTATGGCCTGGACGCCGTATTTTCGATGGTATGCAGTCTTGCACTGCTTTTAGGTAAGTGGTTTTGAATAACTTCCAAGATGTATTTATGTCGTTATTGTTAATTAAAAAGCTCCAGTCAGTTTCTTTAAACATAGCTCTAAGTTTATGGAAGTTTGCTTTCTTGAAATTAGGGACTTTTTCGATGCTACTATTTGGTTCGTTACTAGTAAACTTTAAAGTGAAAGTTATCGTACGATGGTCGCTGTTACTGAATTCATCACCAACATTCAAATTCTCTATCAATTCTTCTTTTGTTGCAAGTACAATGTCAAGAACGTTATTACCACGGGTCGGCATTCGAACAAATTGATAAAGCGAACTCTCTTGCAAGTTCGTATACAAGTCATGTCCGGAGTGTGAAGTAAGAGTATCGCCCCACTTGGTCACAGGTAAATTAAAGTCGCTAAAAATTACGGTATCTTGCGAGTTACTTACATCTGCAATTTGTTCGTAAATTTCTCGGTCAGTTTGCACTGATTGAGCTGGAGGTCTGTATATTAACGCAAGTATTATTTTTGTACCTTTATTATTCTTTATTAGCACAAAAGATGTGTCGACGTTCACAATTTGAGGTTTTGACACGAGGGTCGGGTTAAGACTTTCTTTGATATAAAATAAAACGCCACCTCCATTTTTATTTATTCGGCTGTTCTCAAACATTACATAACCGGGAAGTGAATACTCTGCTAAAAAGTCTCTATCTTGTGTATTGAGCCAAGATTCTGTTATGCCAATCACACCATAATTTTCTGTAAACACTAGTTCCTCTAAATCTGAAAATTTATTGCGTATGCTACGAGCGTTTGCATAGAAAACCTTTAAAGTTGCGGTTTTAGAACTCGCAGATCGTTCTTTCATCGAATTTTTGGTTCTGGTCGGATCTACATTTACATTCATGGCTGTCCTCGGTCCTCGGTCGTTATCCCTGACGGTTTTGAATTTGGGTCGTGTTGGTGGAGCTTTATCCAAATTCGCGGTTCTTGACGGATTAGTATTTAATTCCTTTGTAGATTGCCGTCCTCGCTGTCTTCGGTCCTCCTTCCTGGTTGTCCTGTGCTGAGTCGATTTCTTCTCCGAAAATCCTTCACCGCATCGTTGAGAAGACGCCCAAAACGCGCTGCTCCCACCTGGTTCAGATGAACTCCATCGTCCGAAAACAAATAGTCATCGTAGTAGAAATTGTCCCAGGTGTCGACGAATCCCACGTTCTCCTTCCTGCAAAGGTTTGCTAGACAACGATTTGTGCTGGTGGCTATGTTGTAAAATCGGCTCTCTACACCGAGCCGGGGGACGATTCCTGAGACGATGATCCTTGATGACTTCTCCTTAAACGACTTGATCAGCTGCTGGTACTTTAAAAGCAAATCTTCCGACCGGGTTCGCTGTACATCGTTGGATCCAACGTGGATGACGTACATTGTATTAGCAGGGGCCAGCTTTGATACTTCGTCAACTGCTGCAACTACGTCATCCACACCACCACCAGGGATACAAAAACGCTTCCTGGTCTTAGGTGCCCTGGCGCAAAACTCTGTGAGCTGACCACGTATCATCGAGTCTCCCACGAGCCGGACTTCTTCTATTTCCTCTTCGTCATCTGAGTCTGCGAGTATCTGGAAACGGTTTTGACACTCGGTAATCGGTATGCGTTTCCTGGTCTTGGGGCAAACGTTGTTCCTCACGACACGGAAGTTGTCTTGAGGGGGAAGAGAGTCGCTATTTGTATCTTGAGTATCGGAAACATCAGCTGAAATGGCTACTGTAGGCGTTGAATTGTTGGCAGTTGACGTTGGGGCGTTGGTGGCTGCTGGAGTTGCGGTGACAATTGAAGTTTGTGGCACTCCAACGTTGAGTGTTACAAACTCTTGGAGTGATTCCAGCTTCATGGTGAGGACGTTGATCTTGTTGTAGGCTTCATCTAATTTCACTGTAAATTACTGAAACTGAAACAAGTGGAAGTTGACTGTACTGCTGTTTGCTGATGAAACAGTTGTGATGAGTGATAGTGAATGGGAGTTCCAGGGGCTGGTAAATATGTTTGGATCAGTGCGTGAAAAACGGAATCAGAGTGTAAATGCGGGGAAGAACAAGATTATGGTCTTTGAAAGGGGTGCAGCCACAAAGTGTGAGGTGAAGTTGAATGGTCAGGCTATGGAGAATGTCAGCTCATTCAAGTAACTAGGATGTGTGTTGAGTAAAGATAGAAGGGTTGGAAGAACCCCATTGAGATTGAGAGACTGTGTAAGACAAGCTTTAGATGACAATGACTATAGATCAGGCTAGGGAAGTGGTAATAAACAGGAATGAATGGAGAATGCTTGTGAATAGATGAGTGAACACGTGGTCATTTGGGGTAGGAGGGAGACGGTTTATAATTATGAAGGGTGCGCCTGGAAGTGTGGTGGGCGGGCTTGTGGCTTCGGCTCCGCTGCATGTCTGCCTTCCGAAATCGGAACCTCTCTGGGTGGTCGGGGGTATGGGAAGTGCTTGGTGACTCTGGTCTCTGGGACTTCTCCTGGATGACCTAGATGTGTATGAATTTGTTTTTAATTTTTGTGTGTTCATTGTTTTTTGTTGTGTTGTACCTATTGTGGCTCTGTCTTGAAATGACCCCCCCCCCCTGAAAAAAAAAAGTGGGGATTGGGCCTGAGTATATAGATAGATAGATAGAGTGTTGAGTAAGGATGTGAGTTTGGATGAAGAAGTGCGGGAGAGGGTGCAACAGGGGAAGAGGGTTGTAGGAACGCTGAAAGCAGTAAAACAAAACAAAAATAGGGTGGTCAGCATGGACGTAAAGAAATCCTTGTATTGACTTACGGGAGCTAAGCATGGACGTTGGTGAAGAGAATCAAACCAAAGGGGGAGGGGTGGAAATTAGTTACCTGAGAAGTGCATGTAGATTACATGGAGGGGGGATAGACAGACGAATGAGGAAATACGAGAGAGGTGCGGTGTGGATGTAAATGTGCTGGAAAGGAACACCTTTAGATGGTTCGCCCATGTGGAACGTATGGGAAGCGAGAGAATGACTAAGAGAGTGTACGAGAGTGAGGTGGAAGAACAGATAGGTAGATGTAAACCGAATGAGAGGTGGAAGGATGGAATGAAGAAGTATATGAGTGAAGGCAGTGCTGGATAAGACGAGGGGCGTTGAATGACTGGGGACAGAGGTGCATGGGGCCGTTTCGTTCGTGGGCACCCCTTTCGGGAATCATGGCGTCCAGCAATAGATAGATAGATTATCATAATGTTAGTCACTTCTTTAACTGATTAGGTGTTATAACTTGTATTTCGCTTGAATGCTTGTATTAGTGCTATATATTCCAGCACATACATTCTCTTCTGTCACCTTCTCCCTTATTTGTACTTTTTCTCTAGTCCTCTCCTCACCACCCCTCTCTCTCTCTCTCTCTCTCTCTCTCTCTCTCCAACAGAGCACGATACATACATCAGTCATGGTTTATTCCTGAAGCTTCAACCAGTCATATATATATATTCTGTCCATCTATCTATCTATCTATCTATATGCTCAGGCCCAATCCCCATTTTTCCTATTTTTATTTTTATTTTCTATTTTATTCTAATTTATTATTTCGTTGTTTTCTTGGGGGTGGCCGACTCAAGACAGAGCAAGAACAGGGAAAACACAAAACAACATAAAACAACAAACAAACACAGATAAACCCAAATTCAAACACATCTAGGTCACTCAGAAGACCCAGAGACCAGGGTCACCAAGGTCGCTCCAGCACTCCCCCGGCCCCCTACCACCCGGAGAGGTTCCGATCTCGGCAGGCAGACATGCAGCAAAGCCAAAACCACAAGCCCGCCCACCACACTTCCAAGTGCACCCTTCATATTAATCGTCTCCCCGGGCCAGGCGCCTGATGGTCTATTATCTAGTCCAACTTGCGCCGGACCCCTTCCCCCAAATGACCACGTTTTCACTCAACTAATCACAAGCATTCTCCATTCATTCCTGTTTATTACCACTTAATTTGCCTGATCTATAGTCATTCCTCTATCATCCAAAGCTTTTCTTACACAGTCTCTCCATCTCAATGGGGGTCTTCCTGCCCTTCTATCTCCCTTTGTATCTGACTCACATATTCTCTTTGTATGACTTTCATCTCCCATTCGTTCAACATTACCATACCAGCTCAGCACCCTTCTGTCCACTCTGCCTGACAAATGTCCCTGCTACCCCACTCTCCTACGTATCTCTTCATTCCTCAATCCGTCTCTACGAGTAACTCCATACATACTCCTCAAGCAGCTCATCTCCATTACATCCAGCTTTCTTCTCTCCTTTTTCTTCAGAGCCCATGTCTCAGCCCCATACATCACTGTTGGCACAGCAATTCCTTGATACATTGCACTTTTTACTTTCATTCCGAGATTTCTCATCTTCCACATACTTCCCATTGCACCGAAAACCTTCCTTCCATCACACACTCTCTGTTTTACCTCCATTTCCATACCTGCACTCCTGCTTATCGTTCCTCCTAGATATTTAAAACAATCTACTTGTTCCAATTTTTCCCCATCTAGCTTCACATCTAGATTCACCCTATGATCACCCCTATTACACACCATTACTTTACTTTTATTGACATTCACCTTCACTTTCCTCCTTCCACAAACCACACCAAACTCTTTGACTACCCACTGCAGTTTCTCCTCAGAATCCGCCACCAATGCTGTGTGTTCAGCGAACAGCAACTGATTCAACTCCCAATATCTACCATTCTTTCCTACTCCCATAGTTCTCATGTTCACCCTCACCACACCATCCATAAACATATTAACCCACTGAGCCCCAGCTAGTTATAAATAAATGTACCACCAGGGACCAGCAGGTTTTGATTTTTGTTTTCCAGAAACAATAGGAAATGGGTTTGGAATGAAGGACCACCCCCCAAAAAACGATAAAAAAGTCAAAAAGGGGTCCTACGGAGCCCCCGAAAGTCGATTTTACAAGAGTAAAAAATTGAAGGCAAAAACACACAAAAACCATGTTTTTGCTTGCGGCATGGTTGCGTGGGATACTTACACAGTTCCCATACAAATCTGAGCCCTCTAGGTGCCATAGGACCGGAGTAATTAAACTCCGACGACACTTGTGCGTCGTGGTCTGTGGGGAACATACATTACCGATGACACGTTGTCGTTGCTGGTACTCAGAGGGTTAAACAGCCATGGTGACAATACACAACCCTGTCGCAAACCTACCTTTACCTCAAACCATTCACTCAACTCACCATTTCCTACTCTAACACATGCTCTGCTCCCTTCATACAAACTCTTAACTGCTTCCAACAAATTTCCTCCAATTTCATAAATCCTTAACACCTTCTACATTGCTTCACGATCCACACAATCATACGCTTTTTCCAAATACATAAAAGCCCCAAATATCTCCTTATGCTTCTCTAAATACTTCTTGCAATGTAATGGTTAAGGTGTCTAAAAAAAAATGTGTGATAACCCGGGTTCGAATCCTAGTGGATCATATAATTATATGCTTTCATTAATTTAATTGGAGGTGTTTGGTGTTGTGGTGAAATTAATAAAAAATAGAATAACTGTCTTACTGCAAACATCTGATCCACGCACCCTCTTCCCCTCCTAAAACCGCATTGTTCTTCTCCTATTGCAACTTCTGTACACTTTATTATCCTCTATATCAACACCCTGCCATACAGCTTTCCAACCACTGATAATAAACTAATAGCCTACCTCTATAACTTGAATATTCCTGCCGATCTCCCTTCCCCTTGTACAACGGCACAATACATGCACTCTTCCAGTCTATTGGTACTATCGTATAAATACGATAGAATATGACTCTTTTGTCTCTGTGACGTCATGATCTCTCCTACAGAACGACGTAGGACGAGTAGATCGTATATTATAAGATTGTAAATAAGTTAAGTTATAAAAGGCCTAATATGCTATTAAGCAATATTGTCATGGTCTTATGTAGTATATATAATTTATCGTATATATTAATATAATTTATCGTATAGAGCAACCTAAATGCGGTACGATAATTTGGGCTCCTGGCGGTTTGCCAAGGCAGCAAGGTGTGCTTTTGAGGTACGCCAGAGCCTTCACGAACACCAACCAGTTAACATCTAATTTTCCGCCCTCAGTTGATCGTGCTTTTGTGCCTCTAATCACAATACACATACAGCAATACACACAGCTACACCATCACGACGCTCTCATCGACATCATGACTGACTGATAGATAAGCATACATTATAATAATCATGTCCATTCCCATGTAATCATTTATTCTTTCTTTAACTTGACTCGTGTCTTGGGAACGAAGTCTCGTTCCCCATTGTCCACCGCCATATTGGGTAAAACGTTCTCCCTTGCCTCATTGCCACGTGGAACTATTGGTGAGTTAATTCCTGGCTAATATTAACCCTTATAACCTTACCCTATAATTATATACATTTATTATGTGAGACCTTTGGATATAAATTAGCTTGCTTCAGATTGAATTCAATTTAGATATAGAGTAGTTTTTATTTAGATTGATTTTATTTGATTCATTATAGCTTAGTAATATTTAACTTCCATTGATAGTTTACCACATTGGTGCCCAGACCCGGGAATTAGCTACCACTAAGGGATTTTAAGGCAATGAACAAGGGGACATATAACAGGATGCAGGAACAACTCTATGATAAACTGGCAAGGCTAGCCAAGCGATGGTTAGAGCCGGAATGCAGGGTCACATCGTTGCACCTGCCCAAGTTCTGCATCCCACCCATCATCTTTCCCCAATAATTTTCTTTTCCGTTTCAGACTTCCTGTGACATATGACCTGACCTAACATTTTTTCTTGTTCAATATGATCCATTAGTAGGTATTGCTATTTAGTGTACTATTTGTTCTCCATAACATAGAAGTCCGCCGGTTGGCGTCTCTTAATTAGACTATTATTTGGCCGTTGTTTTTGTAACGTAACATTTAGATACATAGCCTATAGGCTCACATGCAAAATGGATAAAAACGATAAAGAGACACCGTCTAGTGGGGTGCTGATCAAAGCCCCTAAAAATCGAAGGGCGGGACTTCGGGGAGTAATAAATAGGCTAATTGTGGACTTAAACACTTTCATCACTACTGATGAACTAGAGGAATTGGAGGCTAGATTAGATAACGTCCAGGCTACCCACGGTCGTATTACGGCTCTGAGTGAGGTGATTGTGGCTGACATGATAGGGGAGGAAGAGATAGTTACAGAGTGTGACAGTCGTGCCCTCTATGACGAACCTGTCTTTAGAGCGAAGCGCCTATTACAGCGTGCTGTCGCAAGTAAGAAGGGAGGCGATAATGAGGCCCATAGAAGGGCTGAACCAAAACATACTGTACACCTCCCAAAGCTCAATCTTCCTACATTTGGGGGCAAGTTAACCGAGTGGTTAGCTTTCTGGGACATATTTCGATCTACGGTTCATGAATCCTCTTTGGATAATGTCCGCAAGTTTCACTATCTGAAGGGACAAATGGAAGGAGAGGCCTTACATTTAACAGAGGGGTTTGCAGTAGTGGGTGGTAGTTATCTTGAAGCGGTACACTTATTAGAGTCCACATACGGGGATAGAGAGCAGTTGAAGATGGCCCATGTCGTTGCCTTGTTGGGGCTCGCAGAACCACAGTATAAGGTTGATGAGTTGACAAACTTCAGGGCAAATATGGAGTGCCATACTCGATCGCTAGATACCCTAGGGCTTACCACGCAGGAAATGATAGTCATTATCTTGCGTCAGAAGCTTCCTATGGCAATACTTGATAAGGTAAGATCATTTGAGCTGGGGGAGTTCAAAACTCAGTTCAGTAAGGAGATCAATAATCTACAGTTGAACAAAGGGAGAATGTATGAGTCGGGAGGGAGTGAGAATGTTGAGAAGAGGGGAACAGTAAGCATGACAGTGGGGACTAAAGTAAAGAAAGAGGGTGTGTATAAGAAACTTGCTCAGATTCTATGTAAGCTATGTAACAACAAACATAAATGGAGTTTCTGTGTAAAATACCCGACAAATGAGACAAAACTAGCACAGGCGAAAAGATTGAAGTTATGTGTAGGTTGTCTAAGTAAAGAACATGGTAAGCAGGGACAATGTACTGCTACATATTTAAGGCCCTGTCGCCACTGCAAAGGACATCACTTTGATAAGTTGTGTCCTACAGCAGATAAAGTCAAAGACGTCAAAAATGAGGGTACTAAAACTGTGGCACTAGGTAGCACGCAAGACACCACTATATTGCCCACAATACAGATTCCCATGGAAGGTAATGACAGTAACAAAGTTTGTCGGGTACTTCTAGATCAAGGATCTCAACGTTCCTTTATAAAGAGGTCCGTACTAGTGGGACTGAAGCACCGAATCGTAGGGGCTGAGACTCTTCGATTACAGGGCTTCACAGGGGTTACTGATAAACAAGACTACGAGATAGCGGAGATTTCATATTTCTATCGTAAAAACCGGTACTTTATGACTTGTATCGTAGTAGACACCCTACCAGAATATGTATCTGTGGGTGTGAAGAAGGTGGAACACGCATTACGTAGCAAGGGGGTTAACTTGTCAGATCCCATGGGAAATCAGAGTGAGGTGCATGTTCTACTTGGTGTGGATCATTATTATGAAGTAGTATACCCTGGATTTAAAAAGATGTGTGGTGTAATTTTAATCCCCACTAAATTTGGATACTGCATGAGCGGAAAGGTGCATACTACACAGTCAAAGGTCCTGGTCGACACGGTCTCGATATATAGAGTCAATGTAACCGCGGCAGAGGAGTTGGGAAGGGAGGATTCCCAACCTAGTGACCCTAAGATGGCTGCCGAGTTCGACCTGGAACGACTGTGGAGATTGGATCACATAGGCATTAATCCTATGGAGACTGATTATGACTCGGAAGTTGCGCTACAAAGGTTTAACGAGTCTGTGTGCTACTGTGCCTCAGACAAGCAATATAAAGTTAGTTTACCCTGGAAGAACAGTGAGATAAGCCTGCCTACCAACTATGGTTTGGCATTAGGTCGCTTGCGCGTATTGCAGCGGAAATTGTCTAACGAACCGAGCACGCGCCAGGCGTATGACGATGTATTTCGGAGTTATGAGGATAGGGGCTTTATAGAGAGAGTCGATGTCAAGGAACCGTGTAAGAAGGGTAGGGTTCACTATCTGGCCCATCATGGGGTAAAAAAAGACAGCGTCACCACACCAATACGGGTGGTGTATGACTGTTCTGCCCACCAAGGACAACAACCCAGTCTAAATGACTGCCTGTTGACAGGTCCGTCCATGGTGTCGGACCTGTCCCAACATCTATTGCGGTTTAGGCTGGGAAAGTACGCCTATACCAGTGACATCGAGAAAGCATTCTTGATGGTCAAGCTAAAGGAGGAAGATAGAGAAGGAATGAAGAGCCAGCAAACATAGCTGGATATGGTATGGGAGGGAGAAGAAGAGAAGTAGTGGAGGAGGAGGTGGGGATCAGGAGGTCAGAAGTGTGGGAAGCCATGAAAAGAGTGAAGTTGGGGAAAGCACCAGGAACAGATGGAGTGTGTGGGGAAATGTTGAGGTATGGTGGTGAGATAGTGATAGAATGGGTATGGAAAATGTGCAAACTAGCATTGGAGAAGGGGAGTGCACCCGATGACTGGAAGACTGGCATGATAGTCCCCCTATATAAGGGCAAAGGGGAAAGAGGAGTGTGTGGTAACCACTGAGGAATATGTCTTCTAAGCGTAGTAGGGAAGGTATACAGTAGGGTAGTGATTGAGAGAGTGAGAGTGAGAACGGAGAAATGGATAGGCGACGAGCAGGGAGGTTTTAGGAAGGGAAGAGGATGTGTAGATCAGATTTTTACCCTGAATTTTGTTGTGGAGAAGTATCTGGAGAAGAAACAAAAGGTGTATGTTGCCTTTATGGACTTGGAGAAGGCCTATGACAGAGTGGATAGAGAAGGTTTGTGGAAAGTACTTAGAATATACGGAGTAGAGGGCAAGTTGCTGAAAGCAGTGAAGAGCATGTATGAGGGTGCAAAGGCGGCAGTACGTGTGGAGAGTGAGCAGAGCGAGTTCTTTGACCTGAATGTTGGTTTGAAACAGGGGTGTGTGATGTCCCCGTGGTTGTTTACTGTATATATGGATGGAGTCATGAAAGAAATACTATCAAGAGCAGTGAATGTTGGTGTATCGCTGAAAAGGGAGGGAATTGAGTGGAAGCTACCTATACTGCTGTTTGCGGATGATACAGTTCTGATGAGTGATAATGAATGGGAGTTGCAGGGTCTGGTAAATGAGTTTGGAACAGTGTGCGAAAAACGGAATTTGAAGGTAAATACGGGGAAGAGCAAGGTTATGGTCTTTGAAAGGGGTGAAGTCACAGAGTGTGAGGTGAAGCTGAACGGTCAGGCTATGGAGATCGTCAACTCTTTTAAGTATCTGGGCAGTGTGTTGAGTAAAGATGGGACTATGGATGAAGAGGTGCGGGAGAGGGTACAACAGGGGAAGAGGGTTGTAGGAACGCTAAAGCAGCAGTAACAAGAAATAGGGTGGTCAGTATGGAAGTGAAGAAGTCCTTGCATGACAGTGTGGTAATCCCGACACTGACTTACGGAAGCGAAGCATGGACGTTGGTTGAGAGACTCAGACCAAGAGTGAGAGCAGTGGAAATGAATTACTTAAGGAGTGCGTGCGGAGTTACATGGAGGGATAGACAGACTAATGAGGAAGTAAGAAGGAGGTGTGGTGTGGAGGTAGATGTGCTGGAAAGTGTGAAAAGAAACAACTTGAGATGGTTCGGCCATATGGAACGTATGGAAAGCGAGAGAATGACTAAGAGGGTGTACGAGAGCGAGGTGGAGGGACAGAGGGGGAGAGGTAGACCGAATATGAGGTGGAAGGATGGAGTGAGGAACTACATGAACGAAGGCGGTGCTGGTTGGGGGGAGGGGCGTCGACTGACTGGGGACAGAGGTGCATGGGGGCGGTTCGTTCGTGGCCACCCCTTCGGGGATCACGGCGTCAGGCAATAGATAGATAGATAGAGATGTTACCCGCTTTCTTTGGTTCGGCGACATTAGCGACTCTGAAAGTCCCATCATAATTTACCGTTTTCGGGTTGTACTCTTTGGGGCCACTTGCTCGCAGTTTTTGTTAAATGCCACAATCAGAAAACATCTAGCTGACACTCATGAGGACACAAGTAAACTATCTCGCGGATTATACATTGACAATTTGCAGGGTACTAGCGATAGTCAAGATGATTTGTTGTATGCATACTGGCAAGCACGCAGATTGTTTGCGGATGCACATCTATTTCTACGCGAGTGGGTTACTAATAGTGAAGCTCTTCAGAGTTTAATACAAGTGGATGGTACGGCATCTCTTAACCAGGAAAAGTCCAGAAATTTGGGGATGATCTGGCAACCTAAACATGACATACTAACTTTTCAAACAAGGTCTTTTGCTCAGCAAACAGGAGCGCACACAAAAAGAAGTCTGTTGAGCAAAGTTGCGCAATTTGTTGATCCTTTGGGTCTAGCATTACCCGTTACCATAAGAGCTAGGATTCTAATGCAGGAAGTTTGGAGACGTAAAATAGGATGGGATGACAGTTTGCCCGAGGACCTGAATGACCAAGGGACATTGTTGTTGAATGAATATGCCATCCTATGTACTAAACCTATACCTCGTAAAGTGGCGGCGTTCGGTGACGTTACGTTACACACGTTTTGCGATGCTAGCGCCACGGCATACAGGGTAGCCATATATGTTGTTACTTCATTTGGGGCACATTTAGTTACAGCCCGGGCCAAGGTAGCCCCGGTTAAAAAGGTAAATATCCCTAAAATGGAATTGACTGCCATGCTGCTATTAGCATGTCTGGTGCAACATGTATGCGCAGCATACGAGAGCGAATTAAATATTGAAATCGTTCATGTATGGTGCGATAGTCAGGTCGCACTCAACTGGATACATAGCAAGAAGTCTCTGCCAGTTTATGTGTGGAATAGGGTAGATGAGATTAGAGCCCTTTTGCCAGACGTTGCTTATCATTATGTAAATACAAAGGAAAACCCTAGTGATCTGATAACTAGGGGTATAACGGCTAGCCAGTTAATGAAGTCCGAATTGTGGTGGCATGGTCCAAAGTGGCTGCTCCATGAAAGTGAATGGACTATATGGCATGCTGTTGGTGAGGGACTTCTGCCACTGGAAACAGTGGCCCAACCAAATGAGCCACCGGGTCCTATCATAAAGTGGGCAAGATTCGGTGACTATAATAAACTAGTCAGAGTTGTAGCTTGGGTGTTGCGATATGTATCCAATCTTAAGCTTAAAGTAACGGGCCAACTCTGCAACAGGGGTCACAACATTGATGCTCGTGAATTTAAAGCAGCTGAAGTAACTTTGATCAAATGGGTTCAAGTAGAAACCTTTTCCAATGAATTAGAATTCTTGAAAGGCTCGAATAAGACACTAATGCCTAATATAGTGCGTCAACTAAGGTTGCACCTAGACAATGGCCTCATCAGGTGTGAGGGTCGCCTGAAGTGGTCGGGTGTACCAGACGGCACAAACCGACCTATACTTATGCCAACAAGACATCACGTTACTGATCTATTGATCATACGTGCACATAGGGAAGTAAAACACTACGGGGTATGTCATATTATATCAAATTTACGTCTCACATGGTGGATACCCAGAGTTCGACAAGTAGCTCGACGTGTAGTGAGAAAGTGTGTAATATGCCAGAGACTAAAGGGTAAACCATATGCAACTGGACCAGCTCCACCTCTACCTGAATGCCGTGTAAAGCACGTAGAACCTTTCCAAGCGGTAGGATTAGATTACACAGGGGCATTGAAGACAAGGGAGCATGAGAAGGTTTATATATTATTGTTTACCTGTGCGACGTCTCGAGCGGTACACCTAGAACTATGTGATAATATGTCTAGCGAAGAATTTATGCTGGCGTTTAGACGGTTTTGTGCCCGTCGTTCATTCCCTCAACTCATTCTTAGCGACAATGCTCCCACTTATGTCCAAGCGTCAAAATATCTAAAGGATATGAGTAGTGATCCTACTATCATCACTTTTTTGGGAGAGAAGAAGTGCGAATGGAGGTTAATTCCAGTTAAGGCACCTTGGTTTGGTGGAATGTGGGAACGATGTGTCGGCATAGTAAAGTCGGGACTCAGAGCGGTTGTAGGACGTGCTCTATTAAAGAAGAGTGAGTTGACGACAGTCCTCACAGAGATAGAGGCAGTCGTGAATGATCGCCCGCTTACATATGTGTACACCGACCTGCAAGAACCACTACCATTAACGCCAGCTCACTTGCTATATGGGAAACCATTGACTGCGTTTCCATCTGATTTCCAATCCATAGTAGAGTTAGAGGATCCCTCGTTGTACTCTGAGGTAGCGGTGTCTAAGAGATACCAGTATATATCCAGGATAATCGAGGATTTTAGGAAACGGTGGATTAGTGAATATCTGCTAGCATTGAGGGAAAGGAGTGTTACTCCCTCTGGTAGACCAACGGCACCTACAGTTGGTGAAGTTGTTTTAATTAAAGAAGATAGTCCTCGTTTATACTGGAAATTAGGCCGCGTGTTAGAGGTATACAAGGGAGCAGACTCTGTAGAGCGGGTGGCGCTATTAAAGACGGCCACTGGAACTAATGTTCGTCCTATCGCACGTTTGTACGCTTTGGAGCTCGATTCCGCATTGCAATCTGAGGCTCCACCTGTTATTGCTGGGTCCGAGGATTCTCAGAGGAACGACTCACCTCTTACTGATGGTGATCATTCTCGGACCGGGACGCGTCCCAGACGCGCTGCTGCTGGCGCCGTCGACTTGTGGCGTCAGAAGATAGCCTCTGGGCAACTTTAGATTTAAGGTGGGGTTCAGGTCTTTTTTGTGGGGGGAGTGTATCGTATAAATACGATAGAATATGACTCTTTTGTCTCTGTGACGTCATGATCTCTCCTACAGAACGACGTAGGACGAGTAGATCGTATATTATAAGATTGTAAATAAGTTAAGTTATAAAAGGCCTAATATGCTATTAAGCAATATTGTCATGGTCTTATGTAGTATATATAATTTATCGTATATATTAATATAATTTATCGTATAGAGCAACCTAAATGCGGTACGATAATTTGGGCTCCTGGCGGTTTGCCAAGGCAGCAAGGTGTGCTTTTGAGGTACGCCAGAGCCTTCACGAACACCAACCAGTTAACATCTAATTTTCCGCCCTCAGTTGATCGTGCTTTTGTGCCTCTAATCACAATACACATACAGCAATACACACAGCTACACCATCACGACGCTCTCATCGACATCATGACTGACTGATAGATAAGCATACATTATAATAATCATGTCCATTCCCATGTAATCATTTATTCTTTCTTTAACTTGACTCGTGTCTTGGGACCGAAGTCTCGTTCCCCATTGTCCACCGCCATATTGGGTAAAACGTTCTCCCTTGCCTCATTGCCACGTGGAACTATTGGGGAGTTAATTCCTGGCTAATATTAACCCTTATAACCTTACCCTATAATTATATACATTTATTATGCGAGACCTTTGGATATAAATTAGCTTGTTTCAGATTGAATTCAATTTAGATATAGAGTATTCATTTAGATTGATTTTATTTTATTCATTATAGCTTAGTAATATTTAACTTCCATTGATAGTTTACCAAAGGTACCATTGACACAGCAAAGCACACATTGAAAAGTCTCACCAACGAATTTATTATCAAATCTCCAACCTTGTTTATACACTCCACAGCAATACCATCCAGACCTTCTGCCTTTCCCGCTCTCATTTGTTTCACTGCTTCTTTCACCTAATTTTCCTCAATCCTTTCATTCATCCCCTGCCACCTGGGTGGCCTGGGTAACCTATCTCCATCCACCACTGCTTCAATCACAGCTTCTCTTCCATCTCTTACATTTAACAAAGATTCAAAATGCTCCACATATCTTTTCCTCACTTCAACTGGATCCACTAGTAATTCTCCATTTGCATCTTTCACTGACTCTTCCCTCTTTTGTCCTCCTTTCCTTACTCTATTTACCTCCTTCCAGAACATCTTCTTTCGTTGCTCAAAATTCTCACTCAACCTTTGACCCCACTTTTCGTTTGCATCTTTTTTCGCTTCTCTAATTTTCCGTTTTGCCTCTCTCCTGTTCTCCTTGTACCTCTCCCATACCTTAACACTACCATCCTGTAGAACCCTCTCAAAACACTGTCTCTTCTCCTCAACTGCCTTTCTCACCGTATCACTCCACCACTCGCTTCCCTTCCTGATACCTCTGCCTCTTACTTTCCTTTTACCGCACACAGAAAACCAAGTACATTCAATTTTCTAACCGACAGAATCTCACTGACTCCCATATATTTTTTAATGATGTAAATATTCCCACGTCCCCTAGTATTGACATTCTCGGTGTAACATTAACTACTAACTTGAGCTGGACACATTATGTTAGAAGCATTGCTAAGAATGCCTCTAAAAAACTGGGACTCTTGTACAGAGTTTGAGAATTCTTCACTGACGAGCAGTTGGCCATAATATATAAAAGTCATGTGCGTTCTCAGATGGATTACTGTTCACCTCTGTGGGGTGGAAGTGGAGTGGTTGCATTGAGGCAGTTGGACAAAATTCAAAATAAAGCTATTAGATTAATCAATAACCCTGCAATCACTCCGGACCTTCCTACATTATCCATACAAAGAAACGTTGCATCCCTTGCATTATTCTACAGATATTTTCACAGCAATTGTTCCGAGGAACTTGCTTCAATTGTGCCGCCTCTCCATATCTTTCCCCGTAGAACTAGGGCAGCTGAGAGCGCCCATGAATTTACACTTTCTCCTCCACAATGCAGAACTTCTGCTTATCAGAATTCATTTATCCCCAGAGCTACTACTCTTTGGAATTCACTTCCCTCGAATTGCTTTCCACAAATTTACAATTTACAAATGTTTAAATCCAGTTGTTACAACATTTTTATGAATGGAGGATACCTTTAGGCACATGGACCTTTTTGTTTTATCTGTGCTTTTCCTTCCTCCGTTCATTGTCTCTTTAAAAAAAAAAAAAAAAAAAAAAAAAACCACTACCTCTGCACTTGCTTTCACTCCTTCCTTAAACTGTTGCCATTCAACCTCTACTTCTCTTTCTTCCATCTCTCTCACTTCCATCCACTTTTCATTTAACCTTTCCTTGTACTCTCTCTTTGTTGCACTCTTCTCTAACTCACTAACTTTTATTACCTCTCTTACTTCACGCTTGTCTCTCATTCTCCTGTAACTCCTAACTCTTAGCTTTCCCTCCACCAGGTAATGATCCGACATACCTTCCGCCTAACCTCTCATCACATTCACATCCAGCAGTCTACACACTCCTACCTTTGTCACCAGCACATAACCCATCAAAGCCCTCTCTACAATCTCTCCCCTCACAAGTGTATGCCATGTGTACTTGTGTATACGCCTTTTGTTGAAGAACGTATTTCCTACACTCAATCTGCACTCTCCACATACATTGTTCAGTCTTTCTCCACTCTCATTTACATCATCCACACCAAAATTACCGATGACTCCCTCAACAGGCTCATTTCCTACCCTAGCATTTAGGTCCACTAAAATTATAACATTTTCATTTTCATCAAACCCTTGTAAACAATCTCTCAAATCCTCCCAAAAACCCTCCATCTCGTCTAACGTCCTTTCACTGCCTGGCCCATCAGCACCAATCTTTCACCCTTAAACCGCATTCGCACCCACATTAGCCTTGATGAAACCTCTTTCCACTCTTGTATAAACTCTCTCAAATCCTCCTTCCCAATAATAGCCACTCCCACTTTCCCACAGACTCCCTCATCTACTCCAGACTTTCTACCTATCACGTTTCCAAAATCCACTTCTCGCTCTCCTTTCATCTTTGTTTTATTCAGTGCAAGCACATCATACTTCCTTCTTTCAAATAACCTTCCAATGTACTCTCGCTTCTCATTCGTACTACATCCTTGCACATTTAAAGATCCTATTCGTAAGGTCCAGGACCACGAACGCGTTCCCTCGCCCCTATCTCTGTCTGGTTTTTTTGGTAGATTTATTTAAGGAGAGAAGGAAACCAGGACCCCCGCCCCCGATTCCCTTTTAGCCAACTTCTACGTCTCGCGGGAGAAAACGGTGGTGGAAAATTCTTCCCCCTCCACCACAGAGGAGGCTCTCTGCACCAGAAAGTAGCGAGCGTTGGGGTCGCCGCATCCCTACGCCATAAATATATATATACCCATATACCGGGTATACTGTGTATATATATATATATATATATATATATATATATATATATGACTTCTTTATATTTGGAAGACAATAAGACAATTGTTGTACGGTAAATTTCAATATTTGTATAAACCTGAAGAGAGTATGAGCCTCACACAACTCGTTAAGTCTATTCAATTAGTTGCACCATAGAGAAGTGTGTTGATAACCCACTTGACTCTGTATAAACAGGAAGGGTTACATTAGTCCTCGACCTTCATATGAGAGAGAAAGAGAGTGGGTGTGCATGTGTATGTTATAGAAAGTATATACACCTTCTAATATACAGTCACATCTAAAATGATGTTCCGAACGTTTTATAAGGATTATATTTAGGATACGACGACCAGAGGGAGATAAGGCAGTGAATATGTTATGAGTATCTGGCCCTAAACAGGAATTCCAGGAAATTCTAGATTAGGCAAAAACAATATCATATGGCAATTGTAAAGGAAAACATGGCATTGTAATTTAACTTATTACTCTGTATATACCAACATCATGTACTAATACTTCAGCCTGGACAACATTAATTGACGTACAATATATAACTCCTTCAGTGCGGGTGATGCCATTATTCCTTGTATTCTGATTAATTTTAGACGGTTTTCTGCAGCATAGGAAGGGCGTCTCGTAATCAGAGAGGTATATTACATCATTAATCCGGTGACTGTCGTAAATCTGTCCTAACCACAGTAAAGTCATCTAATGATAGCCAGAATAAACAGAACAATATTTGCACCCGGGCTAAAACCGTTAACCAAAAGTAAGCTTATTTAAATATTTGTTTAATATTCACATCTGAAAGCAACAGGGTAAATAAAAGTTGAACTAATAATAATAGTAGACTATCACCAACTAACTATAAGCTATTTTATTCCGGATGATGGGAAATTGCTGTAATTTCATCTTACTTACTTAGCTATTACGAAGATTTGGTAGCGAATTATATTGCTGATTATATCTTTGGTGTCCACCAGTGATTACATCCCCGGTGACGAATGAATTATGTTGCTGATTATATCTTTGGTGTCCACCAGTGATTACATCCCCGGTGACGGATGAATTATGTTGCTGATTATATCTTTGGTGTCCACCAGTGATTACATCCCCGGTGACGGATGAATTATGTTGCTGATTATATCTTTGGTGTCCACCAGTGATTACATCCCCGGTGACGGATGAATTATGTTGCTGATTATATCTTTGGTGTCCACCAGTGATTACATCCCCGGTGACGGATGAATTATGTTGCTGATTATATCTTTGGTGTCCACCAGTGATTACATCCCCGGTGACGGATGAATTATGTTGCTGATTATATCTTTGGTGTCCACCAGTGATTACATCCCCGGTGACGGATGAATTATGTTGCTGATTATATCTTTGGTGTCCACCAGTGATTACATCCCCGGTGACGGATGAATTATGTTGCTGATTATATCTTTGGTGTCCACCAGTGATTACATCCCCGGTGACGGATGAATTATGTTGCTGATTATATCTTTGGTGTCCACCAGTGATTACATCCCCGGTGACGGATGAATTATGTTGCTGATTATATCTTTGGTGTCCACCAGTGATTACATCCCCGGTGACGGATGAATTATGTTGCTGATTATATCTTTGGTGTCCACCAGTGATTACATCCCCGGTGACGGATGAATTATGTTGCTGATTATATCTTTGGTGTCCACCAGTGATTACATCCCCGGTGACGGATGAATTTGTTTATTTAAAAAGCATTCATCATTTTAGGTTCGTATGACATTTATTTGCTGTTCTACCTATTCCATAGTTAACCCTTTCAATACGCCTGGCCGTATTTAAGTTTATTACAGCAGTATGAATATGATATTATGCAGTTTGAGAATGATCTGGATGGATATATTTCATTACTCGAAGTCCTTCCTAAGCTGAATATGAAAATTAATAATAGCCAACTTAAAATGGATTGATTATTACCCGAACTGAAAGTGCTAAATAATACTTCTTGAATTGTACAGTACACAGTCATCAGTACATCGATAATAAAAGAGGATAATGTTTGTTGACAGTACAGTTGTGGCCATAAGGAACTGAACCAATGATTAGTGACACACAGAAAATAAATACAGTATATATAAACACCATATGAGGAGGAGAACTTTATAGACAACGTTTCACATAGAGCTTCATCGACCTAATGAAGCTATATGAGAAACGTCAATAAAGTGCTCCTCCTCACATGGTGTTTGTATTCATTCTGTCTACATTTTACAGTATATTTTTGTCAGTGACTAAGTATTTATGGCTCAACCAACTCCTCAGAATAATGTGTACCAATAACTATAGTCTATTCGCTGTAAGTAGGCGATAAATCATGACCTCGATCCACTGTAACTCAAAAAGGGCTAGAGCAAATGGGCTGTACATTTTCACATAGGCTATATTCCTTGACTGACTCTTCCCAAATAGTAGAAGTATTAGCTCGATTACTCTAGTCGTGTTTGAGTTACAGAGGTTAGAGGTCATGATGTCTCGCCTACTTACAGCGAATAGGCTTTAGTAATTTGTTATTTGTTCGACCGAATATTGCACAGATATTTCTAATCATGACCATTCCATAAATTGACCAATATGTGAGTTCCCAAGCAATTTCATGGAGGTAAGATATCCAGCGTGTGGAGTCACAAGGTTCATAGAAATTCGAGGGAGATGTGGATTGGGTAGGGCACGAGTGTAGGGCTTTTAAAAGGATCCTAAAACTATATTTGTTATTCAAGAATGAAACGCTGAAGAACTAGTGGAAATAATTAAGTTATGTAGATAATTGTGTATTTATTAACCTTTACTCAAAAAGCTATATATGATAAGTATAGTTGAAATTATAAAAGAGAAAAGGACAAGAGGACCAAGTTACTAGATCAAGATGGACAGACTTACAGTAGGCTCTCGGGTTGCTTTAGAGTAAAGTATGCAAAGTCAGAAAATGTAAGGAAATTCGAAATGTATCATGACTGGAAATGGGCCAGTCAAGATGAAAATGTAATGATAACACTCAGATACAAGTAAGTCGTCTCAACAACAGTGAGTTAAAAACTTTAAACTATATTATTAAACTAATGAACCGAAGTTAAGCAGTGTTAAGGGCTTATTCTGGAACTTATCTAAGTAAATAGTATGTAAGAAATAACATTAACCATATCAAACATTACTAGGGATCATGCATTGCAAATACATGTGCACAGTGTATTGTGGTGCCAGATGTTTTGGGGTGGTGGACATTTGTAGTGAAATAAATGCAAGGTTTGGACCTTTCTACCTAAACAATAATAACCAGTTAAAACATTGTCTTACGTCATGAATCTGAACTATGGTCTGTGCCATATGTGGAGAGATGGGTGGCGTAGACACCCAAAACTTTTTTTTTAGTCCGTATATATCTATAGTGCCTAAGGTGAGTTAGGAATCTGCGCTAATTGGCAACTGAAATGCCTCTCTACTTGGCAAAGATTAGCCTTGGCTCTATATATAGCACTCTAGTAACAAGCAACGGACACATACTACACATGAAAGGTTTTAACAGGTTGTATTCCTTAATAGCTAGGGTACAATCTCAATATGTCTCTGGAATAATAATTATAACATTCATATCAATAGAATATAGTGTTACAACTGAATATATGAATAATAAAACAAGAGAGGATAAGTATCAAATCACAATAAATAAAGTCCTGATATAGTGTAAATATACAAGTTCTCAAATATGGCTTGGCATAACTGTAAATAATAATTACTACAAGGTTAATAGCCTAGCACTGATAAGTATGGACAAGAGGACAGTACTTGATTTATAAGCGAACAATAAGTCTAAGCGACTTGAACACATAATTAAATAGAATATACTCATAGACTTATAAATATGAATTAGAAACTCAAAAACTAGAAATAAATATAGTACTCAGATATACGTGATTGAGGAGCAAATTACTCGCGACTTGAACTAATCACGATTGGACTTGTACCCTGATGATATGTAGCGTATAAACTAAGATCTGAGTAAGCATTCAAGTTAACGTGTAAATGTATGTATTTATTCCCCGAGAAACCTTTGTATATCTCTACATTAACTAATACAGGAGCCAGTATTCATAGAAGTATATAAACGTTTTCCGCCTGATAGAAGTGTATAGTGTTCTCCCTTAGCAGAGCAACGGATAATATATAGGAGGGAAGAATGGACAATCTTCTGGTATTACGTTAATTATTAGTGAACCTTATCATACCTTGGTCATCATCGTTACCATTACAAACAAAAGGGACACTTGAACGATTTATGTAGAGAGAGAAGGCACTGGTAGAGCGGCTTTGGAGCACTAGGTGTAGCTGTAGTTGACTCGGCACTTTGACTACAGGGGCTAGGATTTCACACGTCCTAGACAGGCTCGGATCCAAATAGCTGCAGGGCACGGTTGTCTCTCTCTCTCTCCTTGGCTCGAGATCACGCACTTGTCACAATCCACGTTGAGTCTGACGGAAGATAGCAAAGGATCCTCTACACTTGGAATAATGAAGGTATTAATAGGCATAGGCAGACAAGACAAAATCAAACTATCTGGAATTGTGAATGGGTACAGTGATGCAAACGAAGTCTGGATAGTGTTATATAAGTTTGCATCGAAATTACTAGTCACCTAACATGCTCTGATCAAAGGGTGTCTCAACCAATAAATCAATCTCATTCCTGTATTGCAATACAGAGTCCTGAGAAAGACTTGAGTGGCTGGTTTGTGCAAAGTCAAGGGTTTCACTTGCAAGCTCGCATAGAACGGGGCTTGCTGTTGAACTGTTTACTGAGCTCCTTATTAATGAAAGCAAACCAGTAGACAAGGAATGAAGCTCCTCACCAAGACATTTACCTTTGGTTCGTGATTCCAAACCCAAAATGGTAGATGAAGCTAAGGGCTGAAGGCTTACTTTTCCTATGCTCAACGCGTGTAGTGACTCTGATTTGGTCGGCTCTGGGGTAAAAGGGAAATGTGGGAACCTGTGTTTTTGTCTATTTTCCTAGAGCCGGTCACACTAACTTTATTTGTTCTTTTCTTATTGTGTGTGGATGGTGTCGAATGGTCACTGGAGTTTTTCTGCAGTTAGCCGTCTTCACTTTAACCTGGTTTTCTTTGATACCCTTTCTTCCCTTGTTTTGGTGGTGTGGATATGATGGGGGGCGCTGTCCAAGTTGCACTTCGAATTTATGGAAGCGATGCGTAGTGGTGTTGCTGAGGTGGTGCTGTTTGTTGTTTGGTGGGGGAGGGGAGTGCTCCGAATATTTTCTTCCCGTCGCATCTCACATACAATTTAAACACCAGGACAACAAAGGGAAGCAGCTGGGGAGAGGAAGTGAAATTGTATGTAGACAAAAAGGTGAAATAATGCGTGCTCTTATTCCCGTAACTCTAACTTAGCAGCTTCTAAGGTCGGTCCTATGTGATCTGTGCCCCATAAAATATGATTTCCTCTCGCTTAAGCGAGGCTACTCATAGTGCAGTTGGGTGCAATACATGTTTAGATTGATATCCACTGTTATCCAGTATTCAATAAATGGATATTAATCGTTATCATGGACAGTACTTATAACTGTCTTGGTGGTGTAATGGATGGAGCGTGTAAGTTCTGTATGAGATATCCGATATTCGAGTCCTGGGAGAATCACATACTTTCATTAATTTCGCTTGGGGGTTATTGGTGTTAAGAACGATGTTAAAAACAAAAATAATATAATAGGCATAGCAGTGCAGACAAGGATATATTGTTGTCTCAAAAAGAAAATATGATCAATAACAGATGTGGGAAATGCATTATAGTAGATGTTAAACAATATACTTCCGTATGTAGAGAAGGAGCAGGACGAACACCAAGGAAAGTGGTAATAGATAACACATACAATCCTGTTTACACAAGGGAAACCAAAGAAGCTCGGGGGAAACACAGGGACAAGAGTTATAATAAAATAATCATACACAGACAAAGGAAGAGGCGAGACTGTGAGACGGAAAGAAAAGAGGAAGAATGTGAAGGCAATGGAAGGAAAATATAATATGAAGAAAGTCAGTCAGCAAGATGTTTAAATTAAAGAAAATGAGAGGGAACAAATAAATATAAAACAATGGTAGAGAGAGAGAGAGAGAGAGAGGGGGGGGGGGCGGCTATTTGTGTGTGAACCAGATTGCTTAAAGTGTACATTTGTCCACGTCTAATAAGCTACCCCCAAACTACCACTGCATGAACTCCAGAAATATAAAATTGGTGGATTATCCTCTTGAAAATAATTGTGTCAGACTGCATTCTACTCTAATGTGCCCGAGTTCATTCTATTCTAAAGGTGAACCAAAGATTTCCCTTGATGTATGACCACTAATCACAGGTGACCCGAGGTTAAAACACCAGCTTGGCACTCTGCTAATATAAACTCACTTAAAGCTAGTAATTCCAGTCACATATTTAGGTCATATCAAGAGGAACAGCATTAGGGTTGGCTACAGACTCTATAGTAACAGAGATTAGCCAACCATCGCCATGTTGGTACAACTGGTGTCCTTAGCCTTTCTTTACACTCAATTATGCCCATGTCCATTACAAACCGTCTGCAATACGGGTACTCTATACTATTAATAAGGGTACTGGACACTATTAATACGAGTACTAGATACTATTAATACGGGTACTGGATACTATTAATACAGGTACTAGATACTATTAATACAGGTACTAGATACTATTAATACGGGTACTGGATACTATTAATGTATGTACTAGATACTATTAATATAGTTACTAAATACTGTTAATGCGGGTACTTGATACTATTATTACGGGTACTGGATACTATTAAAACAGGTACTAGATACTATTAACACGGGTATTGGATACTATTAATACAGGTACTCGATACTATTAATACAGGCACTAGATACTATTAATACGGGTACTGGATACTATTAGTATGGGTACTCGATACTATTAATACAGGTACTAGATACGTGGAGAGTAAGAGGGTGGTGAAGAGAGTAGTGAAGGAAAGTAAGAGAAGAGTAGATGAGGAATTTGGAAGGAATCTGAGTGTAAAATGGAGGGAGAGTAAGAAACTGTTCTGGAAAGAAGTCAAGAAAGTTAGGGAAGGTAGCAAGGGAAACAGTAAGGGTGTGAAAGATAAGAATGGGAGAATGCTAGCCGAGAAGCAAGAGAGAGTCGAAAGATGGAGGGAGTACTTCAGTGAGTTGCTAAATGAAAGGAATTAAGAGCCAGCAAACATAGCTGGATATGGTATGGGAGGGAGAAGAAGAGAAGTAGTGGAGGAGGAGGTGGGGATCAGGAGGTCAGAAGTGTGGGAAGCCATGAAAAGAGTGAAGTTGGGGAAAGCACCAGGAACAGATGGAGTGTGTGGGGAAATGTTGAGGTATGGTGGTGAGATAGTGATAGAATGGGTATGGAAAATGTGCAAACTAGCATGGGAGAAGGGGAGTGCACCCGATGACTGGAAGACTGGCATAATAGTCCCCCTATATAAGGGCAAAGGGGAAAGAGGAGTGTGTGGTAACCACCGAGGAATATGTCTTCTAAGCGTAGTAGGGAAGGTATACAGTAGGGTAGTGATTGAGAGAGTGAGAGTGAGAACGGAGATATGGATAGGCGACGAGCAGGGAGGTTTTAGGAAGGGAAGAGGATGTGTAGATCAGATTTTTACCCTGAATTGTGTTGTGGAGAAGTATCTGGAGAAGAAACAAAAGGTGTATGTTGCCTTTATGGACTTGGAGAAGGCCTATGACAGAGTGGATAGAGAAGGTTTGTGGAAAGTACTTAGAATATACGGAGTAGAGGGCAAGTTGCTGAAAGCAGTGAAGAGCATGTATGAGGGTGCAAAGGCGGCAGTACGTGTGGAGAGTGAGCAGAGCGAGTTCTTTGACCTGAATGTTAGTTTGAAACAGGGGTGTGTGATGTCCCCGTGGTTGTTTACTGTATATATGGATGGAGTTATGAAAGAAATACTATCAAGAGCAGTGGATGTTGGTGTATCGCTGAAAAGGGAGGGAATTGAGTAGAAGCTACCTATACTGCTGTTTGCGGATGATACAGTTCTGATGAGTGATAATGAATGGGAGTTGCAGGGTCTGGTAAATGAGTTTGGAACAGTGTGCGAAAAACGGAATTTGAAGGTAAATTCGGGGAAGAGCAAGGTTATGGTCTTCGAAAGGGGTGAAGTCACAGAGTGTGAGGTGAAGCTGAACGGTCAGGCTATGGAGATCGTCAACTCTTTTAAGTATCTGGGCAGTGTGTTGAGTAAAGATGGGACTATGGATGAAGAGGTGCGGGAGAGGGTACAACAGGGGAAGAGGGTTGTAGGAACGCTAAAAGCAGTAACAAGAAATAGGGTGGTCAGTATGGAAGTGAAGAAGTCCTTGCATGACAGTGTGGTAATCCCGACACTGACTTACGGAAGCGAAGCATGGACGTTGGTTGAGAGACTCAGACCAAGAGTGAGAGCAGTGGAAATGAATTACTTAAGGAGTGCGTGCGGAGTTACATGGAGGGATAGACAGACTAATGAGGAAGTAAGAAGGAGGTGTGGTGTGGAGGTAGATGTGCTGGAAAGTGTGAAAAGGAACAACTTGAGATGGTTCGGCCATATGGAACGTATGGAAAGCGAGAGAATGACTAAGAGGGTGTATGAGAGCGAGGTGGAGGGACAGAGGGGGAGAGGTAGACCGAATATGAGGTGGAAGGATGGAGTGAGGAAGTACATGAACGAAGGTGGTGCTGGTTGGGGGGAGGGGCGTCGACTGACTGGGGACAGAGGTGCATGGGGGCGGTTCGTTCGTGGCCAACCCTTCGGGGATCACGGCGTCAGGCAATAGATAGATAGATAGACTAGATACTATTAATATGGGTACTGGATACTATTAATACGGGTACTGGATACTATTAATACAGGTACTCGATACTATTAATACGGGTACTGGATACTATTAATATGGGTACTGGATACTATTAATACGGGTACTCGATACTATTAATACAGGTACTGGATACTATTAATACGGGTACTGGATACTATTAATACAGGTACTCGATACTATTAATACAGGTACTAGATACTATTAATACGGGTACTGGATAATATTAATACGGGTACTGGATACTATTAATATGGGTACTCTATACTATTAATACAGGTACTCGACACTATTAATATGAGTAGTAGATTATATCAATACTGGTACTAGATACTATTAATACGGGTACTGGATATTATTAATACAGGTACTGGGTACTATTAAAAGGGAACTGGATACTATTAATACGGGTTCTGGATACTAATTATATGGGTACTGGATACTATTAATACTGGTGCTGGATACTATTAATTAGGGTACTGGATACTATTAATACGGGTATTGGATACTATTAATACGGGTACTGGATACTATTAATACGGGTACTGGATACTATTAATACGGGTACTGCATACTAATAATACGGGTACCGGATACTATTAATAACAGGTACGATACTGGATACTATTAATACTGGTATTGGATATTATTAATACGGGTACTGGATACAATTAATACGGGTACTGGATACTATTAATACGGGTACCGGATAATTATAATTCATTATTTGGATATTTATTCCGGTTGATCAATAATAACATATCACCTAGTTGTTTGATACTTATGGCACCAAAATGGCATCAATAGAAAAGGTGGCCGATATGTCTTGCTACAGGATCTGGTGGGTTGGACCAATATTGTCAGTGATTAGAGTCTTAATTAGAATACTTCAGTGCTATGTTTAACAGAAGGTATATAATATATAATGGGTAAGGCAAGAGTGAATTTTGTACATTGATTTAACAATGTATTGGTTCAGTAATATGTTGAATTATGTTTCATGTTAAAAGTCTAACTTAAATTACAGTAATGTATTGTAAGAATACTGTATACTTGCTTGGCTGTCTGTTCGTTACCCTCGCTCACATTGAACTGAATCTTGGCAGCAAATATACAAATGTTTCAGTCAATGGGTTAACTATACAATGAAACAATGTCAGAAAATAAGTATGTAAACAAAGAAAAGATATGTATATAGCAAAATACAAACACTAAGTATGTATAATTAAGAAGGAAAGATATGTATACAGAAGACTATACACCATAATTATGTATAAGAAGGAAATATATGGATACATAATAATACACACCGGGAAACAAGAGTCACTGAACAAAAGTAAGCAATAGAAACAGAGTTAAATATAATTGGTTTGTGGAAGAGGTGGGTGGGAGAGAAGGTGTAATTACATCTTTGGGTATGTTGAAAGTAGGAGGAAAAGGAGAGGGTCCATGGAATACAGACACACACACAGATAGAGATAGATAGATAGGTAGAGAGAGAGAAAGAGAGAGAGGTTTAAATTACACTAGACAAATAAAGTGTGAATATGGGCTCATATTTATACCTCTGGCATTGAATACTCCTGTATATTTGACATAACATCGCATAATGGTGGTTGCAATAAAGTAGTCATTATTGAAATTATTGTGAGTGAGAGTTGCTACACAAATTATTTTAGCAGCAACTTTCAGACTTGTGTTGTAAATCTTGACTTGGATGTGACAACAACTCTCAATAATTGAAATACATCAATTATGTTAGCGATAATTGATAATGCAAGATAAAAGCATAACACTAAATCCCCGACCCGTCCCTGCTACATACAGACTTCCGCACACGTACACGCAGAAAAATATCTCCCTCTCTCTCTCCATCAACTCACACCACACACCGTCATTCACTCTCCGCATATTAATAACTTCATTATTAAAACACCACATTTCTAATTACCTTTAGACTGTGTAATGTGTGTGTGTGTGTGTGTGCGTGCGCGCGAAGGTAGCAAGTAATGCAACAGTAAAATGTTCTTAAGTGTGTATAATGTGCTTGAATTGATGCGCATACTTCTCCCTGAGTGTGGGTGCGAGTATGTGTGGGTGTGGATATATGCAGTGTACAAATCGTGTGCGTGCCTGTGTAAGCGATGGTTATGACCCTTACTTTACGACGCCGTTTACGTTAAACTGTTGATTATGGAGAGTCCGGCACCAACATAGTTGCGGTGACACACTGTTAATATGTTGATTACTGATGGTACCACAACACCATATGATACTATACACAACAACAGGGGGACATGTGTGCAGAAGAGAGGAGAGGAGAAAGGGGGAGAAGAAGAGAGGAACAGAGAAGACAATTAAGAGAGGAGAGGAGAGATAATAGAGATGATGGATGCAAATGTGAGGAAAGGAGAAAGAAGCAGAGGAAGCCAATGGAGGCAAAGTTAAACCGTATAAACAAGAGCAGTTTGATTAAGTGATACGTGTGGAGAGCAACGGGAGGTGAGTGAGTGAATGTGTGTGTGGGAGAGGATTATACAAATAGGACCTTGTGGGTAATTCATGTGTGTATATAGCAGCTGAGTCCTGGCGTTAATGAACTGTAATTATATTTACATAACACTTATAAATAAAGTAGAAGTGCCGCTTTGCCCAAAATAAAAACGGCATGCATGACCTTGGCCTAGGTATCCCGAATATACATGGTAAGCCTAGTGAGAATCTAACAGTTAGTATAAGAAATACTAGTGACAAACTTATTTTGACCTTTGACCTTACCCTTTATAATATTTACCTATAATTGGTCAATACGATCTGAAGGTTACCAGTAACTAGTGTAGTGAAAATGAAGACATTTGAGTAAAAACTAAAAAATATGAAATATTGACCTTATTTTTAACCTTGACCTTTGACCTTAACCTTTAAGTTAAATGGAAAATTTCTTTTTGACTGACCTTCACATTGACCAAATGGATATAACTGTGAAATTTGTTGAAATTCCATCCAACGGTCTAGGAGGAGTTTCCGGACAGACAGACGGACGACGACGACAGACAAGCCAACTGGTGATGCACATTATAGGGGTAGGATCTGTGTGCGCGATACCACTCTGCTTCGCAAAGTTGATAAGATAAGTGGGAAGTATGGCATATACCTGTATACTGCATATATATATAGTAAACAAAAGGTGTGCCAGTGAGTGTGATAGTGTGTAAGTGAAAGCAAAAGTGAGGGACCAAAATATATACATATATATAAACACAATCAGTGGCGGCTCGTATAAAATAATATGGAAGGACTGCTTTCCTATATCAGTAAAATTATGTTATAAACTTAAAACATTACTACTGTACTTACTTTATTCTCTTTGCATACTGTTCAAAAGATAACAATGGTGTAGGTCTTAATTTTGTTTTAATTTCCTATCAATATTTTTGCTAAGTGTCAAATGAGAAAAATTAATGTTTTGCAAACATCTAACTATTTGCCATTATGCTCAATCAACCTATAATTATAATAATAATACAGCATAGCCTAGTTAGAAATAACCAAAAGCCACGATCGAAGCTTTGTAATAATAATGTAAAGCTTGCAAAACAAGCTAACTAAAACAGGGACGACAAAATATCTATCTATCTATCTATCTATCTATCTATCTATCTATATGCTCAGGCCCAATCCCCATTGTGGGGGTAGCTGACTCAAGACAGAGCAAGAACAGGGAAAACACAAAAACAACATAAAACAAAAAATAAACACAGATAAAAAACACAAACTCACACACATCCAGGTCACCCAGGAGAAGACCCAGAGACCAGGGTTACCAAGGTCGCTCCAGCACTCCCCCGGCCAATATAGACAAAATAACTTATAATTCTGACATTTTCAGTATGTTTGCTAAATTATGTTTTCATAAACTTCAGAAGTTCCTTTATAAGCTAAGAAAATCGCCTACAGCCAGGTAGGCCGAGCTAGAAACATAGAAAATCATCACTGATTATGAAAAAAGGGAAAAATTGTTAAGTCTTAAATAGGCTAAGGGAATGCCTGCAAGGTGTTTAATAAACTGAATAAAATCGCGTCCCTAGACTAATGGTAGGCCTAGTCTATATAAATCATAAGCGTCCTTCATGCTCATGTATACTAACCAAAATGTATAATAGTCAAATACTAAGAATACTGAAACAAAGCTACGATCGTAGCTAACAGAATGTTATTCATGCACACGCATAAACACTGCATATGTCAACACAAGACTGAGGGCTGACGCTGGTGCAGCTCATAGAGTCTTTTGGTGCCGCCACTGCGGCTGGGAAAACTCTTGTACGGTACTAGATGGTATACTTATGAAATCTGCTTAATTGAGGTTAGAATTTAACAACAATTAACATAGCAAGCTGCTGAATAGTATACAAATGCTTAGTATTTTCAAATGTATGTTGTCAAATATTAACCTCCTGTGTCTATCATAATCATCTGCCTGACAGTGCTGTGAACCAGGAAGGTCTGCAGTTCAACAGCTTTCATTGTGTTCAGTGGCGGCTTGCCACTGAACATAATTATACAAAAATAAGAGTAAAATAAATTTAGGATGATGAAATCATATAAATGACAATAGACGAGTTAAAATATTGACATTTTAGTGAGAAAAAAAACACATACACACATTGCATATACACATTTGATGATATGCTTCGATATTTATACTGACTTTTATATTATTCATAGCTGGAGTTCGCTACTGGTTTAAAAATGTATCGTTAATATTTTCATAGACATCAACAATGTACACTGAATGACAGATGCAGGTAAACAGGCACAATGATATGCAGATAGGCAGGCAAACTGAAAAATATACAGAAGAGACATACAGACACAGGCAGGCACACTGATAGACAGACAGACTGACACATAGACAGAACAGACATAGATCTAGACACAGGCAAAAACAGGTTCTCTGATAGATAGGCAGAGACAAACAGACAAAAGAGAAACACAGACAGACTAGACAGACAGACAAAAACATGCTCACTGATAGACAACCAATAACTCTGTAAAAGGAGAAGATAAATAAAGTGTGAAGCGTATGGATTACACTGGGGGGGGGGGGGATTTGTTGATAATGTAAATGAGTGAGTTATTGGAGAGAGAGAGAGAGAGAGTTAATACATGCCATTGATACGGAATAATTAACCCTGTCAACAAGCAGTTGGGTATGAATACATGATTAGATTGACATCCAGTATTCGATAAATGGATATATAATCGTTGTCATGTACACTTAACTTTAACCCCTTCAGCACCATGACGTCTTTTTACCTTTGATTTGGGCTAAAATACGCTGGTTTTATGCAGTTTAAGAAGGACCTAGGATACTAAGAAGGTTTATTGAGATCGTATTTCCCATTTGAGTCGTATAGGTAGATTACAAACTAAATGGTAACCAGAATATGATGAAAATAACGTAATGGTGGTGAAGGGGTAAACTGTCTTGGTGTAATAGTTAGAGTGTTTTAACATCTGTTTGTGGTAACCCAGGTTCGAATCCCAGGAAGATCACATGCTTTCATTAATTTCATTGGGAGGTGTTTGATGTTGGGAGTGAAATAAATATATTAGATTATTCCTATAGGTTCAGGAACATTTCATAGCGATGTCGGTCCTTAGAGTTCTGTGCCCCATAAAATGTTCTTTCCTTTTACTTACAGATTAGGTTGTTGTTGTTTCTGTTCCCTAAGCTTCCTGGCCGAACAGCACGGAGTCCTTAAGGAAGGCCATGGCCACGGTCATGCTTTACCACAGAGCTCTCAAAGAGTGTAAATTGTGTTGTTAGCGTAAGTGGTTGTGTGAAATGCAGTCTTCTATGATGTGTTTAATGGTATGGGGTGCTGTGTTACTATCGTGACTTATGAGTGTCCACGATAGACCTTTCTATTTCCAGTTGGGATTGGTTAAAAATGGGATCTATAATTCTGTACATACACAAAGTATCATGTAAAGTTAATTGAGTTTGTATATCAGATGAATAATATATAAGGGGTAATTAAAGTATAGGCTATGGTGTACATTTATTCTATGAGTTAATTTAAGAATATAGTATTCCATAAGTATTAAGTACTATTTAACACCTTATTGGCGGGCTAGGCAGTCTATTTATATGTACCGACCAGTGGGGTGTTTTTAGCCAAAATAGGGCTGTTTACGTGATAATTTTCATGCCTAAATAAGACCCAGAGCGTAAAACAAGTATCTATCCCTGAAAGGGCATAAACAGAGCTTTCCAATGACACCACAACGATCCTTGTATGACCGCTAGTTTTCTTGCAACAACCGCGCAACATGAGTGCAAAAATCATGTAATTCGGTACTTTCGCCATACATTTCACTAAGTAGCGAGTGTGAGAGGGTGGAGGAGGGTGGGATTTATGTCAGTAGGCCCGCCGCGGTGGTCTGGAGCAGTCATACGCTCGCTACTCTCCTGCCACCACTTGTCTCTCTCTCTCTCAGCAACATTACGTGCTGAAATTGCCACACGACTTATGTTGTGAGCCGCCACATAGTCCAAATGTATTTAACTCTACTTATGTTGTGGGCCGCCAATAGAGGGTTAATATAGTAATTAAAAGTAATATGAGGAACGTTAGCAGCATCGAGAATGATTGCGCATGTCTAGCTTCACTTGTTATCAAGCTGACGTTCTTAGATCTCTCCCTATAAAGGGCGCCACTCAATAACAACAACCCTTACCAGCAACATCGGCGATCGGCCACATCTATCGTCCCATATATTAAACATCCCAGCACCTACTATCCATCAACATGCTCCACTAACCAGCTAAGTCTATATATATTCACTGGTGGCCATTATAATATATGTAGACCATGTACAGCATGTGAATTAACAACAAAGGTGAGACGAACTCAATGCTTCCCCCTTAGGCTGATAATCCAATCCCTTTACTTGTCTTGTAACTAATTCCTAAATCCACTATACGATCCTAAGTCTTGACAGTAAAATATGGTGCCGTGACCAGGATTTAAGTATAGCCTATATGCCTTATTAATTAATTTACTGTACCCCATTTTTTTGTTTAACCTAGGCCTAATTGTGGCTGGGCATCTTCTTGGGCTTGCTTTTACCATCCCTGTTTTCTACTTTCTAGTGCTAGGCTATAGTTTACACACTAGCCAATGATTCGAGGGTCCGGGAAGGCAGCGCGTGGTTGGGGCGGTATTGGCGAGAATTTTGAGCCGTCACCATTGCACAATAAACACCCGTTACCTAAAGTTGCGGTGATTGTCAATAGATTTGAACCGCCAACATCTCCTATACTCCGTGAAGGCTTCCAGCTGAACTTTCTGGCACAAAGTGGGGCCACAGTTGATTCAATCCGTAATTAGCCAGCCTTCGATAGTCTTGTAAAGTTTCGTCCGGATCTCACATTCTTGATAGTCGGAGCTAACGATATTTTTGGCGATACGGTAGTTAATGAGTTAGCCAGTAAAAGAAACTATTTGGCTAAACATATTGAGGATAGAACAGGGGCACATTGTAAAATCGTGGGAATAGAGTCTCGTACCTCCCCCAGGGGCCTCGGTGCAGAGCAATATAACAGAATAAAAAATGCCGTCAACAGACATTTACGTCAGAAATTCCCATTCTCCAAGTCAAGGTTCAACCCTATGGAGATGGGTAAGGAGGACTTGGCATATGATGGCGTCCATTTAGGCCCTTGGGGGACGCACAAGCTCTATAACCTAATCATCAGTAGGGCGGCGTGATATTTTAACGAGGAATAGGCTAGCCTATATTTATTTCAGTTTATTAGGCTAATAGTTTATTTTATCGTCGTTCATCGTCCATCCTGACTCGCCTATCCCCTATAAATTTGTGAATTGACTGGTAACAGGTTGGGTTCCCTATAAACATGGACATCACCAAGCTGAAGAGGTTGAGGGCTGCGGCCAAAGGAGGCATTACTAAATTAACTAAGGATTTCAGCACTTTCCTCAACGAAGCCACAAACGATGTAATAGTTGCTAAAAAAGTCAGTATCAACAAGGGTTTACACAACATCAATTCTTTCAATGAGAAAATATATCTATTGTTAGAGTCTGAGGAAGATTTAAATGAAGAAGTGGCTAATGATATGATTTATGAGGAACAGGTACAAAACTTATTAGTCCCTTTGGATAGTAGACCGGTACGTACAGAGGTCTCTCACAGAGAGGCTATATAGTTGGTAGTAAAATTACCAGCCTTAACCCTCCCGAAGTTTGGTGGTGATCCTGCCCGGTGCACCGGATTTTTGTATTTATTCCCAACAGATATTCAGAAATTCACATATTAGAGGGAGAGGCCTCGCAGCTCATAGCCGTATTTAGCTTAGAGACCACAAGTTATACTCCAGCCGTAGCACTTCTCCTCGAGACCTACGGACAGATTGACTGCATAAAGTATGCCCACGTTGCCGCCTTTTGTGAGATTCCTGGTCCTCGATATGATGTGCAAGACCTTAGACATTTCCATGCGGCTGCTGAATGCACACTAAAGTCGCTTAAATCTTGCAATGTGACATTGGAGGACTTTTGTGCCGTAATGTTGTATAATAAGATTCCGTCTCCTTTGCGTGACACTATTCGGCGAGAACTGAAGGATGACTGGTTACAGGTTGGTGCGGTCACTCGGACCCTATACGAGGAGATTTGTAACATGGAGGGGGCTGGCCTGCCTACACAAGAAAAATGTAAACCTTCTGCTGCTTTTACTATTCAACAAAACAAGGTAGCACAATACAAGGCGGGAAGCAATGGCTCTGATAAGGGCTGTAAACTGTGTGGCAAGTCAGAGCACTGCTGGTTTAAATGTTTCAAATATCCTAATGCACAAACCAAAATAAAGAGGGCGACAGTATTAAAGGTGTGTGGTGGCTGTTTGGATAGAGACCATGGTCGAAATGGTTGCACCAACCCAAAAGTGGAGCCGTGCAAACATTACCATAGTCTTTGTCCGAATAGGGGCCAGGAGTCGCCACAAGCTCATTCGGAACACCCCGTTACTATGTCGGTTACTACTAAGAAAGAAATGGCATTACTCCCCACAATTAAGGTACCACTAAAAGGTAGGGAGACTTATGTTACACACCTTCGTGCTTTACTAGATCAGTGCTCACAAAAGTCCTGTATATTGAAGTCCTCATTGGAGTTAATACAACATACAGTAGTTGGTAAAGAGACTCTACAATTAAGGGGGTTCACAGGCTCGCTGGAGGATGCAACTTATGATGTTGTTGCGCTAAACTATCGACACAAAGGGCGATGGCGCCAAATGAAAGCCATTGTTGTCAATCAGCTTCCTAGTTACTGTGCTCACAAGGGACTTACTTGTATCACTGACAAACTCGCTGCGCAAAAGTTGAAATTATCCGACAATGACTTTCATTCAAACAAACTCGATATGCTGATAGGAGCAGAGAATTATTATAAGTTTGTACACCCAGGCCTTAAAAGGGTTAATGGGATAGTTCTCCTGCCCACAATTTACAGGTTTGCTTTGAGTGGATCGTTCCACGCCCAAGGTTCAGAAACCACTGTCGAAGTGGTCACAGTTCTGAAAGTTGCTACCAGCCCGGTGGATACCTACTTACAGGATAGTGAGGGCCACTGGGAACACAAAGATATTGGTGCACTATGGGAACTGGACCATATTGGCATTGCTTCTAAGGAAGCAGACTTGGAGGCTAAATTGGTCATGTCAAAATTCAATGAGTCAATACAGTACTCTCGTTTTAATAATCAGTACACTGTTCAGTTGCCCTGGAGAGACAACAAGCACTTACTTCCGAGCAACTATGGGCTAGCCTTGGGACGAATTAGATGTCTTCAGCATAAGTTCATACGGGCCCCGGAATACTGCGAGCAATATGGAAGTGTCATTCGGGATCAGATAGCAAGAGGTTTCATTGAGAGAGTGTCAGTCGATAACCTTGACAGCACTAACCAGACTCACTATCTGGCTCATCATGGTGTTGAAAAGGACAGTCGGACCACACCCGTAAGGGTGTGGTTGCCGACTGTTCAGCAAAGACAAGCACAAATAAGCTGAGCTTGAATGATTGTCTGTTTACAGGACCTTCTCTTGTCGCTGACCTAACCCCGGTCTTGTTAAGGTTCAGATTGAACCAATATGCTTGGGTCAGCGACATTGAGAAGGCCTTTCTTCTGCTCAAGTTGCACGAGGATAACATGGATTGCACGCGGTTTCTGTGGCCCGATGATCCGCTGGATATCGACAGTCCAGTATCGGTCTATAGGTTTCGCGTGGTTCTTTTTGGCGCGACCTGCTCACAGTTTTTGTTAAATGCAACTATCTTGAAACATTTGTCACTGGTAGATAAACATACTCAACATGTTCACGGTCTGAGACGTGGGCTTTACATAGATCATTTACAGGCGACCCATGAGAGTGAGCAGGACCTTCTGGCCATATACAACAGCGCCCAGGACATATTCTCGGGAGCGCATCTCTTTCTCAGGGAATGGGTCACAAATAGTCTGCACCTCCGTGATACCTTATTCTCACATAATGTCGCAAGTACAGTACAGGATAGGGTGAAGACACTCGGGATGACTTGGGTAACTGATACTGATATGTTTACATTCCAAATGAGGGAGCATTTTATACAAGCTAGCACAAAAAAAGAAGCGCTCAGTGTCGCTGCTAGGATTTTTGATCCACTGGGGGTTTTGTTACCTGTCACCATTAGGGCTCGCATTTTTGTACAGGAGCTTTGGTGTGTAAATTGCGGGTGGGAGGAACCTCTTTCGGACGCGCTTAGGGAATGCTGGTGTGACATTGGTTCTGATCTCTGGGGTTGCATGGACTTAGAAATACCTAGAGAGGTTACGTATTCGAGATATGTGACCTTACACATTTTCAGTGATGCTAGGTACAGTTGCTTACGGAGCCGCTGCGTATTTCTGTGATGACAGGGATTCGTGCCGCTTGATTATGGCTAAGGCTAGGGTGGCCCCGATTAAATGTTTAACTATCCCTAAACTTGAGCTGACAGCTTGCGTACTTGCATCTAGGTTAGCCACGTTCATTAAAGAGGCCTACGCATCTGAGCTGTCAATCAAAGAAACAGTCATCTGGTGTGATAGTCAAATAAGTTTATGTTGGCTTGCAAGTAAGAAAGTGTTACCGGTGTTTGTTCATAATAGAGTTGACGAAATCTTAGCGTCATGTACGAACACTAAGTTTAGGTATATCCCTACCGACGTTAATCCAGACGATTTGCTCACAAGGGGAATTACTCATTCCTCCCTACACAGTTCTCGGCTTTGGTGGGAAGGGCCATCTTGGCTATCCCATCCTGAACAATGGCCAGATGGGGAGGAACAAGGTCCTGTGGTTCAACAAATGTTTGTGACCTCTACGGACACTCCCTCGAACGAGACCCATGTAATAGAATGGCCTCGCTATAGTTCGTATGAGGGACTAGTACGCATCATGGCATGGGTGAAGTGCTACGTGGGTAATCTGAAAGCCAAATCGAAGGGGTCGGATCAGAATCATGGCATACTTACTGTACCGGAACTAAGAGCAGCTGAAGTAACTTTAATAGATGTAGCACAGAGGGAAGTTTACCATAAGGAGCGACAGGAACTTGACACTAGCACCACTGACAATAAGGTTAAGAGTAGCATTATTAAACAGTTGGGGTTATTTTTGGATCAAGGGATCATTAAATGTAAAGGGAGACTACAAAGGGATTAGATTACAATACTAAGTTTCCAATCCTTCTTCCAAACAAACACAGGTTAACCTCCCTGTTGATAGACCATGCTCATAAATTGTGCTTGCATTATGGGGTGGCATATGTGGTTCGTGTCTGACAACGAGATGGTGGATTCCGAGAATGCGGCAAACAGTGAAGTCAGTAACTAGGAAGTGTGTCGTGTGCAGGCTCTTTCAGGGCAAAAGGTGTGGGTTGCAGCCATCTCCTCCAGTACCTGATTTCCGCGTTAACAGGGTGGAACCATTTCAGGTCACAGGCGTGGACAACTCCGGCTCACTGGCTGTGAGGGGTTGGGGGCGGTACTATTGAAAAGGTTTATATAGTATTGTTCACTTGTGGTGTAACACGTGCTATTCATTTAGAAGTTGCTCATGATTTATCTTGCGAAACCTTCATGCACATTTTCCGAAGGTTCTGTAGTCATAAAGGTTATCCCCAATTAATGCTCAGCGATAATGCCACCACATACGTCGGTTCTGCCAAATTATTAAAATCAAGACTAGATGATCCTCAACTCAAACAACATCTGAGTAAGTTTAAATGTGCTTGGAGGTTTATCCCAGCCAGAGCTCCATGGTTTGGAGCGATCTGGGAGAGAACAATCGGCACAGTTAAGGCAGGACTGAAAAAGGTACTGGGTCGTGCCTCAGTCACACTTACAGAGTTGACTACGATACTAACAGAACTGGAGGCGGCTGTGAATGACAGACCATTAGGATATGTGTCAGGAGATTTAGAGGATCCTGTACCTATTACCCCTTCACAGTTGGCCAGCAGACGTAGACTTAGACTGTTTCCTGAACCGATGAACGACGATGAAATCACTGATCCCTCATTGTACCTTGTAGACAATGTCTCCGCGCGATATAATTATGTCTGTAAATTATCAAATGATTTGTGGAAGCGCTGGACGACTGACTACCTGCTGTCTCTAAGGGAAAGTCATACTAATTTAATAAGAAACAAGGGTAAATCTTGGCCCAAAGTAGGTGACGTTGTCCTGATACACAATGAGGGTCCTTGTTTGTTTTGGAGATTAGGTCTCGTCCTAAAATTACTTCCAGGCCTAGATCAGCTTGGTAGAGTCGCGCAGGTCAAAACCTCTACCGGTATTACCACTCGTCCGATTGCTAAATTGTATCCTATTGACCAGGAATGTGAAGATGTGGGCGAGATTATTGCAGATAGTATCGCCGGTGCGGACGCACCAGCACAGTCTGCTGCTAGTCGGGATGACAGTAATCCTCGTCCTCAGCGGCAGGCTGCTCTGGCAATCATTGATAAGGTGGTGGAGCCTTATAATTTTCCACATTAGTTCAAGTCCAAATTGTAAAATTTGTAAATATTTGGTGGCCGGGAATATATCGTGACTTATGAGTGTCCACGATAGACCTTTCTATTTCCAGTTAGGATTGGTTAAAAATGGGATCTATAATTCTGTATATACACAAAGTATCATGTAAAGTTAATTGAGTTTGTATATCAGATGAATAATATATAAGGGGTAATTAAGGTATAGGCTATGGTGTACATATATTCTATAAAGAGTTAATTTGAGAATATAGTATTCCATATGTTACGACCGGGACTCGTATAAAACAAGGGCTCTTAATCATTGGACTAGAAAGACACACAGCAACAACGGTAACACTAGATCCAACCCTCGAACTTATAATGCCGGCGCACAAAAACACCTATACCCTCCAGAGTTAAATCTGCGATAGCGGGGTATCCTATAACTCGATATAAATGCACTACTACTACAGGCTGATGATCTCTGATACAGCCTGATCACAACAACATACAATTACATTAATAATGTATACAAGGAAAAAGATAGAGAGCTTTAATTAAATCACTGAAATGATTGAATGCAAACAAGAAGAAGGTATAATTAAAGTTACTCTAAACAATAATAAACTGTCACTCCTATATTAACACCTTAAGAACGGCCTAGGCGGTATATAATATGTAGCCACCAGCGGGGTGTTTTTATCCAAAATAGGGCTGTTTACGTGATCATTTTCATGCCTAAATAAGACCCAGAGCGTAAAACAAGTATCTATCCCTGAAAGGGCATAAACAGAGCTTTCCAATGACACCACAACGATCCTTTTATGACCGCTAGTTTTCTTGCAACAACCGCGCAACACGAGTGCAAAAAGCATGTAATTCGGTACTTTCCCCATACAATTCAGTATGTAGCGAGTGAGAGAGGGAGGGAGGAGGTGGGATTCGTGTCAGTAGGTTCGCCGCGGTGGTCTGGAGCAGTCATACGCTCGCTACTCTCCTGCCACCACTTGTCTCTCTCTCTCAGCAACATTACGTGCTGAAATTGCCACACGACCTATGTCCTCCTTCTGACCACCACTCTTGGCAGCCATGGGTCGACCCTGACCTGATAACCATGTCCAAGACTCGTCGCCCATCTTGAACCACCGAAACAACGAGGCTAACGGTCTCCCGACATTCACGTGACCTGCCCGCCGAACATCTTGCACCGCCTGAGTTGTGAGGCTCGGGTGCTCGGCACGACCAGTGGGGTATGAACCGAGCTGGTGCTGGAGCACTGCACACTGCTGCTCAGGCAGGTGCTCTAGCGCTTCCACAGCCACCAGACTCGTGTCCCCTGCCCACTGCTCCGTCGAGACATGACAATCCCAACTCTCCTCCACCTGTGCCCTACTGCCCCCCTCTCCTTCTCCACCTTGGCCGCTGCAGACCAACGCAGGGACAGTAGGCTGCTCAGGTGGTTGCCTCACAAACTCCTCCAACAGGTTCACATGACATGTTTCCCCGTCCTCGTGTTTGATAGCCCCGTTCCCACAACTCTCCTCCAACTGGGAACTACTAAGTCGCGGAGTGCCATCACGCCCAACCATGTCACTAGGGGTGACAGGTTCTGGGGCCACTTGTGAGCTCACCTCTGAGTCAAGTACTAAGCCGCTAAGGAGAGCCGCTGGAGCAAAACTCACAAAACTCCCAACTTTAGCTTGCTCCTTCCGACCGTTCCTCCGCTGGTCTAGAAACTGAGGAATAGGCTGTAACACTTTGGATGCAAGAGATCTTGTAACAACGCACGACATAGGTTGTACTTGACACTTCTCTACCCACTCCTGTTCCTCCCTACTCACGTCGACCGGCTTCTCGGCAACGACTAAGGGGGAAACCTCAGAAGTAGGCACCGCAAAGTCGTTGCCGAGAAGGAGGTCGACGCCCCCAACAGGCAAGTTCCTCACAATTCCAACATCCAACTCTCGCGTCACACCTTCTACCTCCAGTTCCATCCTGACCAACGGGTATGACCTGATAGCATTGATACCTTGCATCACAACCACCCATGCTGTGTTTATTGGTCTACCAGTAAAGTTCTTCATCAAAGTCTGGGAGGCACCCGTGTCTCGCAACAGCTCAACTCCATGCTTTTTACCAGCCCACTTCACGCAGCCATGCCCTCGATGGTCGCAAAAGACATCGCGGACGGGGTTCGAGCCTTCCGGATTCTTCTCCACTGGCTGTGTCCCAGCCTCTGACGTTATACCCCGGGCAAACTCAGACGACTTCGGGGACACCCCAATGTTGCGAGCCAAAGACACAACTGCATTAGGCATTAGGTAGCTTGCTTGGACAGGCTCTTGCAAAATGCCCCTTTTCATGACAATGAAAACACTCAAACTCCCCCTTGGACATCCCTTGAGGTGAGGAAGGACCCGGACCCTTTCTAAACGGGACGGTACTAGGTTTATGGTCAGTTTTGGTGTCATTGCTCTTGTTCTTAGTGTAATTATGTGTATCAGTGTTTCGGGGAGGGGGAGGGCGACGCTCCTTATTGCCTGCATCACTTCTCTGTGCAAAACCGCACCCACGAATCAAAGATAACCGAAGGTCAGCCATCTCAGCTGCCTCCTGAAGAGTTTTCGGGTTTTTTTCTTTAAGATTCAACGTCAGATCGCCGCCCGTACACTTGAAAAATTGTTCTAGAAGCATCAGCTGTTTCAACTCCTCAAACGTCGATGCCTTCTCAGAACGCAGCCAGTTTCTAAATGCATCGGACAGATCCCGGGCATGCTCAAGAAAGGTGCACTCACGACCCATCGTTACACCCCGGAACTTCAATCTGTACGTCTCTGGTTGTAACTCGTACGCCCGCAGTACAGCCTCCTTCAATACCTCATAATCGATGCACGACTCCAAAGGCAACGCACCATATGCCTTGAGTCCTTTGCCAACCAACCTAGAGGAAACAAGGGCTGCCCACTTAACTTCGGCCCATTGGTGCTCCCGTGCGGCACTTCTTCTCAAAACGCATGAAAAATTCGGTGACACCCGACTCGTCAAATACACGGACTAACTTAAGAAGGTGCGATAAAGACTGATCAAGACCTCGATTCCCAGAACCGAGACGCTGCCCTGTTGACTCCACCCGAGACTTCTCAAGATCTATGTCTGCACAGTACTTCGTAGTCTCAACCCGAAGCTCAGCCTCACGTATAGCCTTTCTCTCCTGAACCTCAGTCTCATATCTGGCCCTTCTCTCCTCAGCCTGAATATTAGCCGTCTCAAACTCCTGCTGCTGCTGCTCAGATTCCCGCTGCTGCTGCATCTTAGCCATCTCAAGCTGGAAGAGCATATCTGGAGTCAAACTTTGAGGAGGAGGAGATGCAACAATTGGAGACTCACCCAGCGCAAACCACGCTGTCAGTGACTATCGGCCTGCGGGAACGTACCCGGCTCCGGAGCCCGATGGGGCGCCATGGTAGGAGTCGAGTGGAATGGAGGCTGGGCCGAAGGTGCCCCAGCTCCCGCTCCACCCGAAGCCCCACGCACCCCGCCGAGCACACAGGCCACCAGGTCACCTCTCGACATGCTGCTAGTGCCCATATGCCCCATGACCGTGGCCAAACACTGGAGACCATACCGATCAATCTCCGACACCCGGTCAACAGTAATAGGTATCTCCAGAAACTTCCTTGCATCCTCCTCACTAGTTATAACTCTAATGCCTTCGGACAAACCCCGCTGCTGCACCTCAGAGTCTGTTTCCTGTACTGTGTCCTCACTGTACACTGATCCGTCTTCCGACATATTGTCCACCGAAAATTCTCAACGTTTATAAATAAAAGGAGTACCTAAGCTCTCATGTAGCACTATTCACTCAAAAATGCTTGAAGACTCTTACCGGTAAGTGTTATACTACTTGCCAAAAAATATTCCACGTGTCCACTATATTCCTTTAAACAAAACAAAAAACAAATGACCACAACACTCCTGCAATATTTCTCTAAGTTCACAAAATCCTAAGCAAGGTCGCCATTTGTTACGACCGGGACTCGTATAAAACAAGGGCTCTTAATCATTGGACTAGAAAGACACACAGCCACAACGGTAACACTAGATCCAACCCTCGAACTTATAATGCCGGCGCACAAAACCACCTATACCCTCCAGAGTTAAATCTGCAATAGCGGGGTATCCTATAACTCGGTATAAATGCACTACTACTACAGGCTGATGATCTCTGATACAGCCTGATCACAACAACATACAATTACGTTAATAATGTATACAAGGAAAAATATAGAGAGCTTTAATTAAATCACTGAAATGATTTAATGCAATCAAGAAGAAGGTATAATTAAAGTTACTCTAAACAATAATAAACTGTCACTCCTATAATAAAGAAAGTGAATGAAAGTCCTAAAGCATCGAACGGGAATCTTCTGAAGAAAGTCTGATGCTGCTTTTTTTTGGTTTTCTTTTGTTTTTCTATGTGATTGAGGGAGGCAAAAGGCATAACTGCCTATAGCGAGTGCCCACCCCATAGTTGAAAGAGTGACAGGGCCAAAATCAAGGGACGTTCGAGCCAAAATGCCTGGACACACGGAGTTTGAAGCAATTTAAGTCATAGGAAGAGGGAAAGACTGATTCTGGGAGAGAGTTCCAGAGCTCAGCTGTTGAGTAGAAGAGAAAGAGTTTGAGAGTAACGTTTCACTCTTGGGTTGGAGAGTTGCACAGAGTAGGGGTGGGATTGAGTTGCAAGACGGGTACCACGTGCCCTACGTAAAGGAGGTGGTATGCACTGGGATACCTCTGAGGAACACTGATTATTATAGTAGCGATAGAATAGCGAGAGAGATGCAACATTGCGGCGGAGAGAGAGAGATTGCAGAGAGTTGGTGAGTGGACGGGAGTTAATGATACGAAAGGCCTTCCTTTCAACTTTGTCTAGGAGAGCGGTGTGAGAGGAACCTCCCCACACATGTGAACAATACTCAATACAAGGGCGCACTATGCCCCTGTACAGAGCAAGAAGCTGTGCAGGGGAAAAGAACCCCCTAAGGCAGTTGAGCACACCCAGCTTCTGGGAGGCTGCCTTAGCAAGACTGGTAATATGGTCCTTCCATGTGAGAGCAGAAGAAAAAGAGACACCAAGAATATTGAGGGAAGATGAAGGGTTGAATTTTGTATTGTTGAAGAATAAGGGATAGTCCGCTGGGAGATCCTGACGGGTAGATAGATGGAGAAATTGGGTTTTGGAAGCATTAAAGTTAACAAGGTTTTCTCTGCCCCAATTGGAAAGAGTATTTAGATCATAATTTAAGAGTTCTATAGAACACTTAACCAGATACTACTTAAGATGATCAAATCGGATTTTGAACTGTTATATAAAGCAGGAACAAGATATGACAAGTGTAGGGACATACAGTGTTAACTGGCACGGGAATGACGATAAATGCGCAATAGTATTATCTCCAACAACAAAAGAAGTACTTCCTCAGGCAACACAAAAGCCTGCTCGGGTTGTGCAACTCAACAACAACCAAGGCTTACAATCAACGTGAATAAAAATGCTGCATACATAACATAAGAGTTTATAATCCTAATCGGGTGTCAGCTAGGTGAATAAAGTCTAGCTGGGATGTAGTAGGCTAGGAAACAATGGCTGAGCAAGCGGCTCGTAGCCTAGCGAGGTCCTTAAGACTGTACGGCCAAATTAAGTTAAATGACGGGGTGCTCTCTTGAGAGATCCAGATCGCTAGTATCTGGTTCTCTCCTGGCGACCCTCTCAAAGTCAAAGCAAAACGAGTTAGCACAGTGTTGGGTGGCAGAGGCAAAACCCCTCACTCGCAACAAAGTGCTACACTCACAAGGTACACAATCAGAAAGACAACCTAGGCTTCCCACGTATCCGTTGCGATTGTACAGGTTCAACAAAACATGGTACACATCGGAAATCACAACAATAGCCTCACCCCAGTCTAGCATTAAATAACCCAGCAGACAACCAAGCAAAAGGTAGGGAGACACCGCGAGTGTGTCGAACCTCTACAGACAAAATGTTAACCCCTCCAAAATGTCTAACTAAACATGGAATATCTGAGAGCTTCAGCATATAATACGATGGCCGATATATGAAATCGTGCAGAACCAAAGGGGAGTTATGATGTTAAATAGATTGGAAGAATGAGAGGTAAGAAGTTGAGAGAGAGAGAGAAAGTGTTCTATAGGTAGAAGTCGGGGACAGGTAGCAAGGGAGGTGTGAAGGGTATGCTGGTCAGGCAAGCTCTGAGCAAGGAAGACACAAAGGCAGCAGGGAGTGCGGGGGGGCCACTTCGTGACGCGGCAGGAGGGTGGTACGGCGGCCAGCCACTCAGAGGGCCCAGCCGTGGCATGACGTCACCGAGACAACGTGTAACACTACGCATTCTACCCTCTGCCTCCTGCACTTACTCACTCACCCTCTCTAGCGGTATCATTCAGTCTTATACATTAAACTTATAACTGATGATATAAAATATAATGCATTGTCACAGGCGAAAATAAAGACCACTTCTGTACTGCCTGTGACATGACGATTCACAAGAAAGAAAGTACAACATTGTAGATAGACTGTAGCCAAATTCATTACCCTGGCGAGTGTTTAGTGAGTGGCCTGGCGAGCGACTGAGCCCACGTGGCATTCTGCTAAGCTACAAGTGTCACACATAAGTATTAAGTACTATTTAATATAGTAATTAAAAGTAATATGAGGAACGTTAGCAGCATCAAGAATGATTGCGCATGTCTAGCTTCACTTGTTATCAAGCTGATGTTCTAAGATATCTCCCTATAAAGGGCGCGATTCAATAACAACAACCCTTACCAACAACACCGGCGATCGGCCACATCTATCGTCCCATATATTAAACATCCCAGCACCTACTATCCATCAACAAGCTCCACTAACCAGCTAAGTCTATATATATTCACTGGTGGCCATTATAATATATGTAGACCATGTATAGCATATGAATTAACAACAAAGGTGAGACAAACTCAATGCTACCCCCTTAGGCTGATAATCCAATCCCTTTACTTGTCTTGTAACTAATTCCTAAATCCACTATACGATCCTAAGTCTTGACAGTTACAACCCGGGCAGGTGTCGACGACGGAGTCATCCAGTCTTCTCTGTTAGCTCAGAAGAGCTGGATGGTGTCCGCATCTCAGCCTGGCCAGGTGGACTCTGTCCTCGCGAGGAAGGGAGGATTCAAAAGCATGGATTTCGGGAGGTCGTGCATGCAGCTGCGTGTTGTCTATGAGTGAGTGAATGGAACGGCGAGTGATATGAGTATGGATGTGCTTCCGGAAGTTGGTTTGGGGTGGGCAGGGAGGGAGAGAAGATAGTATTTGTGTGTGATAGCGTGTGCTGGGTGTTGTTTTGATATTTCTTGGTGTCTGTGGGTGTGTTGCCATGTAGTGTAGTGGGTGGTGTTGATTCGTGGAGGCTGCTGCCTCCATTAGGTTATTCAGTGTGCAGTTGGGTATGAATATATGAATTTCATTGGGAGGTGTTTTGTGTTGGCAGTAAAATTAATAAATTATAATATTCTCATTCTGGCAATCATTAGGCGATTTTATTCAGCTTAGTAAGAATGTTTACGAATCAAGTGAAAAATTACTCGCACAATTTCTTCCCGAGATGAATATAATCGTTTAATGATAGACAGAATATAATTAAGTAATGCGTCATATTATCCTCAATGGGCTATTTAAACTATCATGTATAAACTTTCCATAAACTATTATATTTAGAGCGAACGACAGCTTAACCATTTTAGTATACGATGGTGTCATGCTTAACTTAATTTTGCTAGCATCAAACGATTGTATTCAGTTTGATAAGAAAACGTGTGTGTGAGATTGAGAGCTAATTGAAGTTCTCATTATTATCACATTGCTTCATAGAAATCCCTCTTAAGCTGCATAACATTATTTAATGACAACCATAATAATAATTATGTGGAATAGTCATGGGCGTTCTGTCTTTCCATCCATTGCTCACATTGATATTCTCGTTATCACCAGATGATTATATTCAGTTGCAACAAGATCTCTCGGAGTGAAAGTTTATGAATTTGTCAAGAGACTCAATCTAATGGAAAATATCATCGTACTTGTGTTATCTTTAATATATAAATAAAACTAAACAAATATGTTATATAGTATTTAGATTTAGTAATTAATTGAATAACACAAATAGATCAAATATCATAAACAACATTTAAACTTGACATCCTGAAACTTCTTATAACATTCTATAAAAACGTCAACCCATCATTTCATGATACATAACATAGAACAAGTTTGTCGTGTATATCAAAGATATTAAGCTTGTAAGTTTAACGATTTGTGGAAATTGTTCTTTACAAAGTTACAAAGTTCAGTCAATAATTATGTTTTGGCTCTCTGCGAAACCTGCAAAGTGAAAATTGAATATCCAATACAATTAATTACTAATTCAATTATATTCTTTGAAGTACCAAGCAAATGTCAACTACATAATTATATCCAGTTATTTCCACTTAGATATATATTTAGAAGGAAAGACAGCCTTGTATCTCGAGTAAGTGTTCCAATTCTAAAGAAATTCTTGTGATTCTTGACATACGTGTGGTCAAGGGTAAGACTTGGCAAGTTATAATACTCAATAGCCATTTCCAAGTTTGTCCATCTTCAGATATTTCAGCCTGTCCTGAGCTCGTACATTTAGTATGAGGAAATAAGATAAAATCATAACTAGTTAGCCGAAAACATACAAAATAATGCATGTGCAACTAAAATGCAACATAATGGCCAATACTAAGGGAAATAGATTGATCTGAAAGAAAACACCTTATTGACTAAATCATAGAATGGCTGGATATGGAAATAATATAATATACATAATTGAATGTATTGGTAATACTACTAAGACTACAACTAATGGTATTAATAGTGGAAGCAGTTTAACCCACTGGGCACCAGAGCCGCAATGTATGTAACGCTAATCCCCAAAGCCGCATAGGGTGCGCCGGCACTGTCGACCTTATTTACTCTTGTCCTATGGTAGCAAGAGGATTCCAATTTGTATGGGATATATCTTATGATGTTGCCAAACAGTGGCGGTACTCGGCATGAATCAAGTCCAGCCGCAGTGGGGAGAGGGACGTGCGGGAGGAGGGGGGAAGACAGTTGTCCCGTTGACTTCGCGAGTGTCTGACCTACCTCGTCGCCTCGCGATGTTGAAACAAAGGAAATAGAGCGTGTATTGCTCCCCCACTGCTCCCCATGACATAGTTGACTCCCCACCAAGTGAGGAAGAGGAGGAGGAGGAGGAGGATGACCCAGACCCCATGCCATTCCTCAAAATTCTGCCAAGCCATTGTAGGGGTCAGAAGAGACGAGCTGAGGATGAGAGATGTCATGTTGCTTCACAACAACACATGCAGTGTGCATCTTCCCACCACCTGCCTTCACCACCACTTCACATTCTCCCAACTAAAAATATAATGTCAAAACCCATATTTCTAAGTCAAAAGTGCCTAAAACAATGTGTAAAACTCATATTCTAACTATGAAACATACGATAAAGTACAAAATCAATAAACAGAGTGCGTGAGAGAGGCATAATAAAAATGAAAGTGAGTGAAGGGGGAGTCGGGTGTCAGTCAGCTGGCTTTGTGTACATGCGTGCGTCTTGAGCCAAGATGACCGCCCATCGCCATGGTAACCAGGGCGCGCGCGGGCCCTGCCACTCGTCGGCATTTATAAAACTTGAAGCTATGCACTTATCACACTGTAACTTCACTTTCAATGACATTATGTGATACATGTTGCTAATATATGAATTATGAAGGCACACATGATGCTCGGGTGGTGTAAATAGCCACCACTCGAAAACTGGAGGCATCATCAGGCATGCCGTCTCACCCATCTGTGGTGTGCTGGCACGGAAGGTTTGAAGTGGCGCCAAATGACCTAGGTGAGTTTATTTTTCCACTGTATTTCTCACCTATTTAAGCTGTTTTAGGGAAAACAAAAAAATAAATTTTCGGCTTGTCCTAGAGTTTACATTGATTATACCGTACATTAGCTGGGTTAATAATGTAATGGTATAATACAGAATCAGACCATTTATCTGATTAAACAAGTTTATGTAGATCATTCATATATTCTGGAACTATGAATAAACCATTAACACTGCTTGTATTCATCATATGGTCACCAATACATGAATGTTCCATGAACAATTTAATATGAATTCGAAGAACGTAATTACTCTGCATCAACCAATAAATAAAACCACCTGAAAATAACCTTGATTTAATTGGAATACTCTGGCTGCCTACGTTTCATATATAGAGAGACATTTATTGTCAAACAACTTCAGCGACACTCCATCAAAAGCAGAACTAATGTGTCCAGGTTTTTCAATATAGAAAGAAATAGCGAATAAATGTGACTAGACGAGAGATAGATATACTGTGTTTGTTTGTGTGTGTGTGTGTTTATTCTATAGCTATTAAAGATCAATCAGGTATTCAGGTCTGGCATCTCAACCTTTGTATATATATTGAAACCCCGGACGTGTTACGACTCACTCTCACTCTCTCTCTCTCTCTCTCTCTCTCTCACTCTCTCTCTCTCTCTCTTTTGATGTTCACAATTTGCACTATCTATCGGACTTTGTCCGACTAATAACATATACGATATGCAATATATTTCAGGTTGCCTATGTGAATCTAGCCCCAGGTGGTATCCAAACATGATGATCCTCTCAGTACGATAGCAATGCCCATAATTTATTTCTGACTATCATTAAACTATTTTACTCCGCTTGGAAACTATATGTGGGAATTAAATGGTTAATGGTGAGAGCCTATATGCTCTTTCATTTCCTTAAATTTGTCCTAAATTAAATATATAATTGTCTAGTGTTATCAAAAATAAAACGAATACTTTGGTTAAACAACCTCTCTACTGAAGTCCTATTACTATTAAATAATATGGTTCAGAATTACCTTTTAAATTAAGCTATAGCAATAGCCGTTTTCATTTACCCAATATATAGTCTCAAAGAAGCAAAACATTAAAAACTATCGCAAAGGTTAAAACGAGTAACCCCAAACGTATTTTGGTAATTTAAATCATTCAAGTGTACAGTAACTCAGATTCTATCTATCTATCTATTGCCTGACGCCGTGATCCCCGAAAGGGTGGCCACGAACGAACCGCCCCCATGCACCTCTGTCCAAAGTAAGTCGACGACCCTCCTCCCAACCAGCACCGCCTTCATTCATATACTTCCTCACTCCATCCTTCCACCTCTCCTTCGGTGCATCTCTCCCTCTCTGTCCTTCCACCTCCCTCTCGTACACCCTCTTAGTCAGTCTCTCGCTTTCCATACTTTCCATATGACCGAACCATCTCAAGTTGTTCCTTTTCACACTTTCCAGCACATCTACCTCCACACTACACCTCCTTCTTACTTCCTCATTCGTCTGTCTATCCCTCCATGTAACGAGGCACGCACTTCTCAAGTAACTCATTTCCACCGCTCTCACTCTTGGTCTGAGTCTTTTCCCAAAAGTCCATGCTCCACTTCCGTAAGTTAGTGTCAGGATTACCACACTGTCATGCAAGGACTTCTTCACTTCCATACTGACCACCCTATTTCTTGTTACTGCTTTCAACGTTCCTAAAACCCTCTTCCCCTGTTGCACCCTCTCCCGCACTTCCTCATCCATAGTCCCATGTTTACTCAACTGCCCAGATACTTAAAAGAGCTGACGATCTCCATAGCCTGACCGTTCAACTTCAACTTCCTCATCCATAGTCCCATGTTTACTCAACTACCCAGATACTTAAAAGAGCTGACGATCTCCATAGCCTGACCGTTCAACTTCAACTTCCTCATCCATAGTCCCATGTTTACTCAACTGCCCAGATACTTAAAAGAGCTGACGATCTCCATAGCCTGACCGTTCAACTTCAACTTCCTCATCCATAGTCCCATGTTTACTCAACTGCCCAGATACTTAAAAGAGCTGACGATCTCCATAGCCTGACCGTTCAACTTCAACTTCCTCATCCATAGTCCCATGTTTACTCAACTGCCCAGATACTTAAAAGAGCTGACGATCTCCATAGCCTGACCGTTCAACTTCACCTCACACTCTGACTTCACCCCTTTCGAAGACCATTATTATCCTTGCTCTTCCCCGCATTTACCTTCAAATTCCGTTTTGTGCACACTGTTCCAAACTCATTTACCAGACCCTGCAACTCCCATTCATTATCGCTCATCAGAACTGTATCATCCGCAAACAGCAGTATAGGCAGCTTCCACTCATTTCCCTCCCTTTTCAGTGATACACCAACATCCACTGCTCCTCCTAGTATTTCGTTCATGACTCCATCTATATATACAGTAAACAACCACAGGAACATCACACACCCCTGTTTCAACCCAACATTCAGGTCAAAGAACTCGCTCTGCTCATTCTCCACATGTACTGCCACCTTTGCACCCTCATACATGTTCTTCACTGCTTTCAACAACTTGCCATCTACTCCGTATAATTAATAATGCAATTAAAAGCAGAAATTTAAATAAAACTATATTCTAAGTACTTTCCACATACCTTCTCTATCCACTCTGTCATAGGCCTTCTCCAAGTCGTTAAAGGCAACATACACCTTTTGTTGCTTCTCCAGATACTTCTCCACAACATTCAGTGTAAAAATATGATTTACACATCCTCTTCCCTTCCTAAAACCTCCCTGCTCGTCGCCTATCCATTTCTCCATTCTCACTCTCATTCTCTCAATCACTACCCTACTGTACACCTTCCTACTACGCTTAGAAGACATATTCCTCTGTGGTTACCGCACACTCCTCCTTCTCCTTTGCCCTTATATAGGAGGAATATTATGCCAGTCTTCCAGTTATCGGGTGCCCTCCCCTTCTCCCATTAAACCATTAAACCACAATAATATTAATATTATTGTCAGTAACGACCTCAAAACTGTCATTTTAGTTCCATAACGCTGAGGTTTATGCCATAAACTTATGACAATAATCGATAAAGAATGTCACAGAATATTATTGAACATTATTGCAAACATGATGTCTTTGTACCCTACAATCGAGTGTATATTAGTAATAACTGCAAGGGAGACCGGACAACTCAACCAGTTTAATATATTAACCAAAAACTCTCCATCAGTGCTAACTCAATTATAATTTGTTAGATTACATTTCCTTAAGTCAAGCTAGATTGAAGTTTTACTATACATTGACACATATATTGTTGTTTCCGGTTCATTTGGCACTGGTTGAGATCTAATGGTTTTTAATGATATACTGCTTGAGTTGTTGGGGACCCCATTGAAATACTCTAAATAGATAATGTTTCTCGATGCGTATTGTACGGTTGGGACATACTTATTTTGTTAAACTATATAATCAAATATGACTGCCTGCCACTTTTGTTTGTCATTATCTGCATGGCCCCCGTTCCAGCGATTCCAAATACATTGGAATCTGTTAAAATGTTTACCTTTGACGATGTAAGCATTTATACAGTTAAAAGGTTTGTGTTGTTGTGTCAAAACTGATGCAAATGAAAGGTTTGTGATGCTGTGTTCGCTGTATTGGCCGACTGTTGGTAACAATTTTAGCATATGATGATGTAATTTATCATATTTAACTTTGGTTAACATTAGACGATTTGACGTAACGGTAGCTTTAAATTGCCCAGATGAAAGCATAAAGGTAATATATACTGTACTTTAATTTAAACATTATCTTACAATTCTCTAAGCTAAATATAATCATCTAATGATGGCATGAATAAAACTTAAAGTGTAGGATATTAAACATAATCAAAGGGAGAGGAATGACGGCAATTATAATATGATCAAATGTATCACCATATTAAAGGATTACATACAATAAAATAAGTATGTGTGTGTATACTACACATAAATGGAAGATTAATTCAACTTATCATACAAATATATCTTTCAACTTCGTGTACAATTATCTAGCAAACGAATAATTCGGAACACCGTGACTGATGTATGGTTTCAAGGATTTCACGATCTACAGATTAATCAAGTACAGGCAATTTAGCAAAAAATAGTGTGAAACTCATACTAGTTTGATTACTTCTTTGGAGACTTGGATAAATATGAAACTCCCTTAAGTCAACTGCTGCCGGTGTTATTTATGATCACAATAATTGCTTCCTGTGCGCTAAATTATATGTTTCTCTGTCTCTCATTTGACAGGGACCATTGTCACCCACCATTGTTCTTCTCTTATTGTCTCTCTCATCAAAGGCTTCCTGTCATTCTCTAGTGTCCTGGTCGTCCTCTCTCT